>VWZI01007799.1:284312-387559 GCA_013396835.1 Psilopogon haemacephalus
CCGAAAGAACAGCAGTGTTTGGTTTGAGAAAGGATGAGGTCAAGAAAAGGCAGGAAAAGGCTGTCTCATTGTGTTTTCATTTACTTGGTTGCTTTTTTGCACCTGCACCAGACTTCCACTGGTGAGAACTGGGGCTTCGCTGGGCTCCCAGATGGTGCTGTCGGAGAGGAAACATCTTCCACTCTCCAGTCGCGTCCTGTGTTTTCCTTCTCACACTGTCATCACTTTTCAGAGTAAAATCCTGAGCTCCCATCAATCACTCCAGGTCTCTGGAGCAACTCCAAGTGGGTGGCTGTGTCTGCAGAGCCCACCATAGCACCAGATCCATCTCAAAAGTGACAGAGCTGAAATTAGATCCTCAGCAGGATTTTTCTGGCTCGGAGCTATATCACAGCTACACCACTTTGACTTCTGCAGTTAGCCTGGAGATGCTTTTGCCTCATGTGCTCTAAAACTACCTTTATGGTCATGGCATTGACATGAGCCCACCATAGCTTCAGCTCCATCCCAAAAGTGACAGAGCTGAAATTAGATCCTCAGCAGGATTTTTCTGGCTCGGAGCTATATCACAGCTACACCACTTTGACTTCTGCAGTTAGCCTGGAGATGCTTTTGCCTCACATGCTCTAAAACTACCTTTAGGATCACGGCATTGACATAGGCAACTGGAGTTGAGTTTACAGTGAGGTAAACACAACCGCCACATGGCATGTAAGTTCTGTGCCTTCCTGTGACATGGAAGGTGAAGAAAAGCCCAGGATTAGCTGTGTCAAATCTTTGAGTGTCATGAATCATGTCAGTGGGACTTTGTTCCCCGTATCTGTCAAAATGCTCCTTGTAATGCTTTTGGTTTCTTAACAGAAGAACAGAAGGAGCTGGGGTGAGGGATGGAGAGTGGTTTTCCCTTCTACCCTGCTAAGCACATGGAGGAGATGAGCATACATGCAAGGTCTCAGGCCAGGATGCAGAGGAGGTGGTCTCTGGGGTGCACAGCATCAGCCTCAAGCCCTGCAGGCTGTTGCTTCCTGAGGGGCAGGCAGGGCTGCAGGGTGTTCTTCTGGTGGGGCAGCACAGGTTTCCCAGGAGTTTGGGCTTGGAGGCTGCAAGGTTCTTAGTGCTGACATTTTACTCTTTGTTCTCTTTACTCTGCTCTTGTGAGACCCCACCTGGAGTACTGTGTGCAGTTCTGCAGCCCCCAACACAAGGACATGGAACTGCTGGAGCAAGTCCAGAGGAGGCCACAAAGAGGGCTACAGCAGCTCTGCTATGAGGAGAAGCCACAAGAGTTGGGGCTCTGCAGCCTGGAGAAGAGAAGGCTTCCAGGAGACCTTGTAGTAGCATTCCAGTGTCTGAAGTGGGCTACAGGAGGGCTGGGGAGGGACTATTGACAAGGTCTTGTAATGACAAGATGAGGAGGAATGGGTTTAAACTGACAGAGAGGAGATTTATGCTAGATGTTAGGAGGAAGTTCTTTACAGTGAGGGTTGTGAGACACTGGCACAGGTTGCCCAGGGAGGTTATTCAAGGCCAGGTTGGATGAAGCCTTAAGCAACCTGTTCTAGTGGGATGTGTCCCTGCTTATGGTGGGGGATTGGAACTGGATGAGCTTTGAGGTCCCTTCCAACCTAAACCATTTTGTGATTCTGTGATTTGCACTGCCATCCACCATCATGTTCCTGGTTGTCACTGGGCCAGGAGAGCAGAGATCATGAGCAGCAAAGAGATGAAAGGGTAGGTGGTCTTAAGGGCTCCTTTCCCATCAGGGACCTATCTCCTGCTTTTCTCCAGTGAAGTTCTCTGCAAATAAAGAGAGATTTTGCAAAATGAGAAGTTGAAGGATAACAACGAAGGAAAGAAGAATAAAAGGATTGTAAGTATGAAATATTGTGAAACCAAAATATTTAAGAAAAGAAGAAGAAGAAGGGAAAAAAAGTAATAAAAGGCAAGGAAGAAGGAAACAGAATTGTGTGTAAATGTCTTGGAGCTGCCTTTGCATTGCAGAGAGCTCTGGGAATGTGGCTGTATCCAAGGACTGGGATATATGACTAAGATGTCCAGGCGAAGGGTTTTACATTCTTAGCTCTGCAGCTGGGTCATGCTCTGATCTTTCTTGAGTTGCATATCATATAAATTTTTTTCAATCTCTTGATTTGCTAAATAAGTTTGTTTACCCTTCCTGCTCCACTCTGGGATTATCCACCCATAGTCAGGCAACACAGAACAGTTCTAGTTCCAACCCTCCTGCCATGGGCAGGGACAACCTACCCTAGATTAGGCTGGCCAGAGCCTCATCCAGCCTTGCCTTAAACACCTCCAGGGAAGTGGCCTGATATCTGCCTGGTGCCTCCAGGTTTCCTGAGGTTACAACTACTGACTTGTTTATAAGCATTGGGGAGCACTCTGGGGCCAAACTGGTGCAGAGAATTATAGAAAGCAGGGGTTAGGTTAATGGCTGCAACAATAAAACAGCTTCAGTTATTTACCATCCCAGGCTGTGGTTACACAGCAAGATAAGCCAACAATTAGGTTACTGCTGCAGTGCCTGCAGGGGGGTGCTGACCCATTAACAATCTTATTTTGCTAGACAACTTGTCCAGAGGTCTTAGCTCAGGCTCCCCTCAATCTAAATCAGACAGATTTGATGGGCTGGTGTGCTGCAGATCGGATCCTTTTCTGTTGTGTGTTTCAGGGGTATGTGGTACGTGCCTTGTGTTAGCTCCAGAGCTCTGGACACAAGATTTTCTGCATCCAACAGCCTCTGCATTTTAATAACTTACTGGGCAGGTTGATGGCAACTTGACATCTGTCTGCTCCTATTGGCACATCCTTGGTTTTATTTTGACATAGGAAACTGCAGCCTGAAGCAGGCATTTTTTCTGCCAAATAATGTTGGGATTTTTTGTTTGTTTGTTGTTTTTTTTTCTCCCCTAATGTGTTGTTTTGCCTTTTTTTTTTTTTTTTTAATAATATTTTTCCTATTTGTGCTTTGACTTTGCCTGCTTTGCTTCATTTTAAAGGATGAAGTAGGCCTGTTCTCCTCCCCTGTTCACACACAGGCACCCTTTGAAGAGTACCACAGCCTCAGTTTTGCAGTCTGTGCAGTTTGACTGTGTTGGATACTCTGGTTTCTAACACCAGCTATTAGGGCTGTGTTTGGTCTAGCAATATTTCAGATTATATTTGAGCTGGTGGAGCTAGGAGAGGACTTTAGAGATGCTGGAGAAGAGAAGTTATTCCAAGAAACAGAGCTGGTGGAGCTAGGAGAGGACTTCAGAGATGCTGGAGAAGAGAAGTTATTCCAAGAAACAGATACACTCTCAGGAGCCCGAGGGACAGGAAGAAAGAGAATGAAAGTAGGTTATCTAAAGCCCAGGCAAATAAAATATTCTTATTATAGCTCCAAGGGCACTATGCCAGCCCTCTGTAAGCAATATTTCTCTTTGCATCTCACTTTGCCAGTTAATTGGACATCTATTATTTCATGATTTCAGCAGGAAACACAGCCTGAGTGATGACTTTGGGCCTCAGCCCAGTGCTACTGTGCATTTTCTGATGCCTGAATTGTGAAAACACTTCAAGGCAGTCTCAGCTGTCTTCTCCACGTGTGTGTGTGAATTGTCAGTGCTGCTTAGTGACATTTTCCAGGGATGGAGGTTCTGTGACACGCTCCCCCCAGCAGACAGATCTTTCTGTGATATTCAGGGCCCTGCAAGGATACAGGCTGGAGGCAGTTCTCCTTCCCTGTCTCCTGCTCTTGTCCCACTTGAAGACCAGTTTTGCTGCTTCCCTGGGGACATTGGGACAGCTGGAGGATGGAGCCACATGTAGGAATGAGGTGGCCAAGGGCAGGGCCTTCTATGCCCATTTCTCTCTGGCAGAGTGTTCCAGCCACAGCTGCATCTGGAAGCGTTGATGGAAGCAGCTAATTTTAAGATGATACAATTCCTTTAATTTTTTTTTTTTTCCAATCTCTTGATTTGCTAAATAAGTTTGTTTACCCTTCCTGCTCCACTCTGGGATTATCCACCCACAGCCAGGCAACACAGAACAGAGTCTGAGCACAGTTAGAGCTGCCTGCCCGGATGCTCCTAATGAATTGTTTGCAGACGAGCTTCAGACCTGTAATTACTCAGAGGAATTATTCAGCAAATAGTTTTGAATAATGAATCCCTTTGAGAAATTTGAGGTGTTTTGCAGGCAGATTCCAGACAGGGAACACGCTCCAGAGTCTCAGCTTTTAACACATTTATTTTCCCCTCTATTTGCCAAGCTGTGGAGTTGGCAGAGCAGCCCTTTCCAATACCTTCACGTAGGATGAAACCTCTCCACCAGACACATGTGGTGCAGGCTGAGAGTGCCCACTTGAGAGTCTCCTGCTCTGACCGAGCTACAGAACTCTGCTCCTCCATGGCTCCCCCCACATCCCCTCCACGATGGGGGTCTTGGTTACTGTTTTTCCAGTCCTGCTTCCTGGAGCAAGGCAGCAAGGATGTCTTTGCCCGTAGGTGCTACCAGCACTACAGACAGCTGGCAAGTGGACCCTGCCTGGTATCACTCATTTGGCCTAACGTTGCCTCTATGATCAGCAAAATCTGCACCTTACATTGCTTTTGAGCCTCAGTAGAAGCACAAAAAGGAGAAATCTGGGTGAGAATTTGACAACCTGAGAGCTAAAAGAGGAGCACCTTGCAAGGTCAGGCTCCTGTGGGTTAATCCTGGCTCCCACCCACCAGAGAGTGAAGCAGGATGTGTGAGGTTTTGTAGCTAGGGGATGGAGAGCCTTGAGCAGAGAAGGCAGAAATGACTGACACCACTTCACAAGCTGAGGCTGCTCTGTCCTTGACTCCTATGGAGGGGCTGATTACTGAGGAACAAGAAGATGGCACTTGCCAGCAGGGAATCACAAAGCCAAGGAGCTGAGGATCTAGGTCACCTGCTGCAGGCCCTGCAACTGTCCAAAGCAATTGATGCTGTAAGAAGAACAGAGCAGAATCTGGGAAGCATGATGGCAAGTGAAGAACACAGGTCCTGGGGTGAAGAGAGTGGTTCAGCCTGGTGGCACAATAACTTGCTGGTTAAATGTTGAGGCCTGTCACTCACATGGCCTTATACCTTCCGTATCACTTTTAGAGACCAGGAAAATGCTCTGGCACCAAGAGGGAGAGGATAGGTCATTCCCACCAAGAGAAGCCAGTTCTCAAGCAGGGTTGGGAGGTGTCTGGGGCAAGGTTTGGAGTGTTTTTCAGATGACATCATGCAGCAAGGAGCAGTGGGAATCTCCTCTTCAAGAGGCAAACCCTCAGGGTCAGGCTGCATCCGTGGGGCTAGGGACCCTTCAGGTTGAAGGGGAAAGATTTGGGAGGTTATCATAGAATCATAAAAGCATAGAATGTCAGGGGCTGGAAGGGACCTTGAAAGATCATCTGGTCCAACCTCCCTGCCATAGCAGGATCATCTAAAGCAGATCACACTGGAATGCATCCAGGCAGTTCTCAAGTATCTCCAGAGAAGGAGACTCCACAACTTGTGATGGGTGATGATGGGTTATGATGGGTGTCCTCTCTTACACACACATTCCTTTCTCCTCTAGTCAAGGGATAAGGATCCACAAAAGCAGAGGTGGCACTGCCACAGCAGCAGGGTTTGTGCATCCTCCCTCAGTGTCCTGCAGCACAGATCTCCAGGTTATTCTCCACTTCTCCATGAGGTCCTATGGAGCTGGGGCTCCCTGGTGTCCAGCCCCCCAGGGATTTGTCTCGGTGAAAGGTGGCAGCTACACCTTACAGGGGATGTGGGAGGAGGAGAAGGGTAGGTGGAGGAGATGGAAAGACGCGGGCGAAGTATGATGCCAGCACGATCCGTGCTTGGTTTTGGAGCCTCTAAAGGCTGAGGCCATTGGTGCTGCCGGTGCCAAACGCCTGCAGATGTCCACGGCCCTCGTGGCCCAGGTTCCATCGTGCCATGGCCATCCCAAGGAGCCAGCATGTCGCTGTCAATAGGTGTGTCGCTGTCAATAGGTGTGTCGTGTGGCTGCCAGCAGAGAGGCTGTTTGCATGTTTGAGGCTCTATGGCCACCGTCTGCCAGCGGCGGAGCAGCGGCGCAGAGCAGGGCTTGGGCACCTCCGCCCGCAGGTAGGGTGGCAATGCAAATAAACTCCCGTCCGGCCTCCAGGCTTTTTACATTTGCAAATTCTGCACGTTTATCCGCCTTCGAAAACCGCCCCAAAGCTGTCGCAGCCCCTCGGGCCGGGGCCGGGGCCGGGCCGGGACCTTCCCTTTCTCGGGATGTTTTGCCACCTAGTGCCCAGCTGGGAAACCTCAGCCCGCTGCGGGCAGAGCCGGGACCGGGGGAGGCAAAAGCACCAAGGCAGGACTATTTTAGGAAAATGTAAATATTTGATGAGGACAAGGTGATGCGGGAGCCTAGATTTAGAGGCTTCCGTGGGTGAGGCTCGTCGGTAGCCCAACGGCACTTACAGTATCTCGTTTCTGACTGCAGACCTCAACGTTTCAAGCGGTTCCAGCTGCTGTCCTTCCTCTCGCTCCTCTGAAAAAGCAGTGGTGGAAAGAGTGAAGAAAGGAGAGGAGCAAAGACCTGCGTCTCTGAGGGATGAGTATCACCAGGAGCAGTGGAGTGGAGGTGAAGAGAAAGAATAGAAAGGACAGGGACGACCTGAGAAAACACCAGGCGAGAAAACACCAGGCAAGAAAACAAGTTGCACCAGTCGCTGGATCTGTCTTGGATCCCTTCAGATAGCAAACTGCTCCTGCTGCTCAAGTGTTTGGTAGCTCTGGAGCTGTTGGTGGGGCTGAATCTCTGAAGAGGAAGCCTTCTGCTTGGTTTTCAGCTGGCCAAGAGGGTGTCTCGTTGCTGCTCCTCTGCCACTCTGGTGATGCTGGTGATGGGTGAGACCTGTTTGTGTGCAGCAGGCAGAAGGTTTGTCAAATAGCGAGGGAGAACAACAACTCTACTTACCCAGATAGACCTAATACCAGAGAATCTCCCTGTCTGACTGGAAGGCAAATGGTGTCAGCTGGGAAGCCAGGCTGATGATGGTTCCCTCCGTCGTTGCTATGGCAGTTTGCAGATGATGGAGAAATGCTATGGGATGCAGCCTTAAAAAAACACACTTGGAATCTGCTGAGGAACAAATAGCAGAGTGCCTGGGCAATGGCTTGGTGCTTTTCCTAGCCAGGAGATGGCTTAAGAGAGAAAGTCCCATTCTGAAGAAGCCTCTCAGAAGCATCCCACTTGCATCTGGAGGATGCTTCTGGAGAGACAGGCACCCAGGCTGGGGGATTTGGCATCTGAGGGACCAGTCTGCTGAACTCTGGCATTAGCTGGCATCATCATGGATTGGGCACTGTGTCTGGTCAGATAGCAAGGATGGGCAGGATGTCCTTCTGCCATTTTGTATTTTTGCTGCCACAGTGCTGCGTGCATCCCATACAACCAAACATGCTGTGGGCACAAGGATCAGATTTTCAAAGCTATTTGCCTCCTAAATATGCCGATAGGTGACTAATGGCTTCTAAGTGGGCTGTGATCCAACAAACCTGAGATGTACAAAGGGACCGAGAAAAGACAGGAGGAGGTTCAGGGCTTTTTATCATCAGAAAAAGAAAACAGGCTGCAACTCTCAAGTGTTTTGAAGAAATATGATTAATGCCTAATATTAATTTCTGATGAAAAGGAAAACCTGAAAGAAGCACCTGAAATATTTCTATTAGCCTATTGATTGGTGTTACAAGGTATATGTTACTGAGCCTTCTTCTGTTGTGGTTCTGCAGCAACTGAGAAACAGCATCTTTGACAAGTGTTTTCACATGCCCCTTGTTCATAATCCTCTTAGCATGCAAAATGCAGCTCTGTGGAACTCAGCTCACCCCTATCTATTTATCTCAAAAGCAAAGAGCCAAAATATTGCTGTAGCAGATACTTGAGTTGTCTCAAGTAGTGTCCTCCTGGCGGCCTTGAAAATGGAAAGAAAAGATTGCAGAACACAGCCATCACCAATGGCCAGAGCAAAAATAGAACCGTTGCTGCATGCATTTTGGGGAAAAAAAAAAAAAAACATTCCA
The DNA here is from genome assembly GCA_013396835.1 of Psilopogon haemacephalus. Taxonomy (NCBI): domain Eukaryota; kingdom Metazoa; phylum Chordata; class Aves; order Piciformes; family Megalaimidae; genus Psilopogon; species Psilopogon haemacephalus. The sequence goes on from VWZI01007799.1 coordinate 292,395, forward strand.
TTGTAAATTTAAAGGTCACACAAAATCCAGCTCTGCCACTTGCTGTTAAAGCTCAGCAGCAGGGGAGTCTAGATCAGAGCAGAGAGACCTTTCTCTCCCCCGAATGGAAGTTGGTCTAAGCAACAAAATCCATGTCTCCCACCCATGAGTGTTGGTACACGGGGAAGAAGCTGCTGCTCAAAATCACTGTGAAATCACCAGAGCATCTTTCCTGCTTTGTTTTTGATCTCCAGCTGGGTACTGTGGTGAAATGTAGACTTTCCTGAGGCCTCATAAAAATCCATGGTTGAAGTAGCTCGTTTATAAACAATTTGAGATTCACACACATGGAATGAATACCCCAGTGTCTCACCAGGTCATCATAAAGGCAATCAACAACTTGTCTCCTTGTTTCATCAGAAATCCCTGTGGGAATTCCCTTTTTTCCCCCCCTCCTCAGGTGCAGTGCTGCATTCTGGATGTGAGCAGGCGTGGGATGCAGGGCAGTGACTCTGCTGAGGCATCAGCTAGATTTCAAAGCTGAATTCTTGAAAAAAAAAAAAATAAAAAAGCCCTCCCAGTGTGCCTATCTGATAGATGTTACAGAAGCCTGGGAATTAAATTTAATGGCCTTTGTGGAGTCCAGAGGCTCAGCAATTTAAATGCTGAACTCTTTTCAAGCCGGCTCTTAATTTGATGTGACTTTTCTAGTCGTGTTGCTTACACAACAGCTGCATGGTGCTAGGGCTGTTTCCAGTGGAGCTGGAACAAGACAAAAAACAATGAACCACCGTTTAAAATATCCCAGAATTCACTCTTGGGAGGCTGGAGTGTCTCTAGGGCAAAGCTCAAGTGTTGTGGAGACCTGGGTCATAAAAGTACTGATAGTTTCTCAGCAGGTCTAGCATTGCAGCAGCAGGCTTGGACACAGCTTCCTGTTAATTGCCTATCAGCATAAGCTTCTCTGGACCAACTGTGTCATGGAGAAGTTTATTAATTCTTCAAGAGCCACAGAGTCTGTGATGGTGGAGATTAAACTCAGGTATTGAATATTCCAGGCAGTCTGAAAGCAGTCTTGTGGAAAACTTATTAGTGTCCAGCAATTTAACAGAGGACAATACCAAAATAGCATCTTCTTGCTTCAGCTGCTTATGACTTTTATCTTACTCAGTAACCAGCACAGTGCTTAATTCTGTGTGAGTGTTTGGGAAGTCTTTACATAGTCTATGAAGCCTGGAAGGAAAATATGGGAGTTGTGCATTCTTTATAAGCATACTGTGGGGTCTACCTCTCTTGAAGGCAGCTGTCTTTGGGAGGAGGAGAGGTGAACTCCGCGACCTGCAGATCTTCATTGCCTGAGAGGAGGACCTTTTGGAAGTCCATGTTGTCCTTGGAGGTGTGGAGCAGCCAGGGCATGGGAGGCCACCTTCATGACATAGCAGAGGGGGTGGGTACCTTAATATATGCCAAAGATGAGGTCTGGGGGCACCAAACAGCACAAAGGTTAGGCAGGTTGGAAGCCAAGCACCTCAACTGAGGGCAAGTCCAGCAGGGAGACTTTTTAAAGGCTTTGTATACTTTAATTCGAACACTTCTGTATTGGCTCTATGCCCTTTCCACTCTCTGGGCTGAGAGCTGGTTCAGAAGCAGTCACTTAACTTTTCTGTTGGATGTTCTCTCATGTGTGTGTTTCTTGGACATAGGAGAGCCAAAGTGCATGGAGTTAAAATCTATCATGTGGTTCAGAAAGGGAACAGATGTATCTGCTGAGCTTATGGAAGAAGATTTATCATTCATTCACACAAAGACTATGTGAGATGGAGCCAGGAACTCTTCTGGATTTTGCAGATGCCTTTGTGCATCCTGCATGTTGGCAGCCCCAAGTTACAGCCTGACTGTTCTTCATTTACCAAGGCATCCTTCACTTGATTAAGCTGGATGAAACAAATGACTCCTGTTTCAGTTCCTCCATTTCTCAGCTCTTTCTGGTGACACCCAGTAAAGGGTGTCATTATGTAGTACAGATGCTTGAGTGGTTTCTTGTCAGAGGCTTTTCATATTTACTTCAAGGACTGTGCATGTCTTACTATCCAGCAGAATCTCTTCCCTCTGCCCCTCTAAAAAGATATTTCCCCCCCCCTCCCAGGTATTGAATATTACCCCAGAAGGCATTTATACCTTTACATTCTTCCTGTTTTCTCCATGCCATCTAAGTAACATCATTTTAATAGTACAAAAATCGAGAACAAAATCTCAAATTGTGATAATTCCACGTTGAATTTATACAATTTTGCTGGATTTTCATGGTTTTGAGTAAAAATTCAGTGCTCAGATTTTGGCTCTATGACCTCAAAGGGACCTCAAAGAACTGGATGATCTTTCAAGGCCTCATCCAACCTGGCCTTGGACACCTCCAGGGAGGAAGAAGCCACAACCTTCCCAGGCAATCCGTTCCAGTGTCTCGCCACCCTCACTATGAAGAACTTCCTCCTAACATCCCGTTTAAATCTCCCCTCTGCCAGTTTAAACCCATTACCCCTCATCATGTTATTATGAGACCTTGTGAATAGTCCCTCCCCAGCCCTCCTGTAGGCTCCCTTCAGATATTGGAAGGCTACTATAAGGTCTCCTTGAAGCCTTCTCTTCTCCAGGCTGAAAAGCCCCAACTCTCTCAGCCTGTCCTCATAATCCAGGCTGTCAATTGCCTCCAAAAGCCAGGAAAAACAGAAATGAGAGATGGCTTCCCTGTAGACAAAATGCAATATTTCATTCCTGACCCTTCATTTGCTTTCTTTGGTTGGAAGTTCCACCTGTGGAGCAGTTGGTTTCCTGGGTCTCAAAGCATGGCTTTCCTGTTAGCAGGCTGGCCAAATATTTACTTTCTCTGCCCTTCCCATCCCACCATACTTCAGACTGGAGAAGGGACCATTTATCCACCTGCAGGCTGGGAGGTGCTTTGTCTGAGCCAGCAACAAATATTTGCAGTTTAACAGAGACTGGAGCTTCCAGTCTTGGGGACCATGTATTTCAGCCTCAATTTGGAATAGGTGATGAGGTGATTACTAAAACCTGGTTGCCATGGGGAAGGGAGGAGGGTGATTGCTTTTTGATTGAAGAAGCCAAGAGGTACCTACAGCAACTTATTGCTAATACGCACTCGAGATGCACTTGGCATCGATGTGTCTCACAGGGAGCAGCAGTCAGCCTCACTCACATCTAAGGAGCCAGCTTCAGCAGCATCAGTTATTGATGCTGAAGGTCAGCTTTTCACAACTGGCCATTCCTTGTAATGCCCCTTGAGTTTCGTGCAGCTGTGGGAGTGATTCTCTCTCGGGCGGTTGATTGAATTTGTGAGCAGCTGGGGGGGTCTCACAAATCAAGCAGGCAGTTGGCCACCGACCAGCCAATGCTTTGGCAGCTCAAAGCAGCGGTGTGAAGTGGAAAGTGGAGGCTGAGGGCTTCCTAATGAGTCAGTTTATCGAGCTGGAGTGCTGGGGAGCAGCTCCTGCCTTAAAATTCAAAGGAAGGAAAATGGCACAGCTTGTTCACAGAGCTGTTCATGGGGCATTTTGTGGGGTGGCAAAGATGCTCCAGCTGAGCGGTGTGTGTCAGAGGGTTTGTGTTCGTATTTTGGAGCTTGGAGCACAAGGGAGGGGTTGGCTTCTCAGTTAGATACATCAGCCTTGAGTCTTCCCATCCTGGGATAAAGGTGCAGCAACCCTCCCCCAGGGAGTAGAGAAAGGCAAGGGAATTATGAGAAAGGAGTGAGGCTCAGCCATAGCAGGCTATTTTCCATCACTCTAGTGATGACCCAGGGCGAGACTCCACAGGCTCCAAAGATGCTAGTGGCTGTGAGACAATCTGCTACCATCTCATGGCTCTCTGGGAGGCATCCTGACACCAGCACTTTGCAAGGGCACAGCTTGGTCTGTGAAAGCAGCACCAAACTATGGCTGAGATGGGGCTGAGCACATCTTCAGGAGCTTGAGTGTGGCGGAGTCATAAGGGGTAGTGGCTGCTGTATTGGCTGCTGCAAAGAAGCACTAAACACCTTCAACCTCTCCTATCCATCTCTCCTGTGTAGCATGGCTGTGGGCTGCTCTTGGTGTCTTCTTTCTCTCTGAAAATGGGAAGGGGTTTGGGTGCATCTATTGGAAATGCAGGTGAACTCCTGCCTTCTTGACCTGTTGCCCAGCCAGTATTTTGGGGAGGAGGGGGAGGCTTGTGTGCTACCTGCAGGTAACCAGCCAGCCAATTTGCCCTGGGTCATGACGGAGCTGGAGGTGGGGAGATTCAGATTGGATGTGAGGAGGAAGTTCATCACCATGAGAGTGGTAAGACTCTGGAATGGGTTGCCCAAGAAGGTGGTTGGGGCCACATCCCTGGAGGTGTTTGCAGCCAGGCTGGATGAGGCTGTTTCCAGCCTAACCTAGGGTAGGGTGTCCCTGCCCATGGCAGGGGGGTTGGAACTAGATGATCCTTGTGGTCCTTTCCAACCCTGACTGATTCTATGATTCTATGGTGGCTTTTCCACCTTGTCCTGTTCCTCTGCCTAGCGCTTCTCAGGCTGGAAACAGCCCTCAAGTCGCCAGAGTCTTCAGGATGACATTTAATTCTCTTATCATCGCCCTTAATGATCAGACAGCGGTGGAGACACATCACCATAATTGTGTTTGTCTCCCTCACTGGCTTTTCCTTGTAAATTTGTTCCTAGCATTTGCTCCTGGATGGCAGATGTGTTAATGGCTGGGGAGTTCCGATGCGTTTAACCTTTTCCGTGCTGTATATTTTGGCTATAGAAGCAGCGAAGGGGAAGACAGGCGGTGAGAAGCCACTCCTGCATTAATGCCAGTAATTCAGAGATTAGAAATACACCAGGGTTCCCGTGATTATGAGGGTGTTTTGATGTTTCATTTAATGAGTTGGCTCTTTGGGGACCAGGCAAGGAGAAAATAACAAAAAAAAAAAAAAAAAAAAAAAAAACCCACCACCAAACCACCACAAAACAAAACAAACCAAAAAACAATACAAAATGCACCGAACTAAACCCTCATTTGTAAAATTTATATGGCTGGCAATAAAATCAGGAGCAAAGAGAAGACAGATTAAATAGCCACGCTTTCAGACGTGTGCGGATAGCTGCTCCTCGGAGGATCCAGCCCTTGCCCTGGAGCCTGCAAGACTCCAGCCTGTCGTTTCCCGGACCAAAGTCATAGGCAGTGGAGCCTGTGGGATCAGGCATCTCCTAGGGGGTGGCAGGGCTGAGAGATGTCAAGTCTCAGCTTGTGCAGTGGTGCAAAGAGTGGCATGGGGAGAGCCACCTGGAATTTTCCATTTGAGGGGCCTGTGGGAAGGCCAGCAGGAACTGGTACAGCCACTTGTAATTTCCTTTCCTGGGTGGGTAGCAGACTATTGTGTGTTAAGGGGAGAGGCATGTAGGATGAGACAAATTCAGACAGTCCCCGTGTTGGTTATCTGGTTCTTGAAGCAGCTCCTCCTAGCAGAGGAGGCACAGATGTGTGCTCACTGAAGGTGGCTTTAGGTTCTTTCTTGCTGCTTCACAATTTAAGTTGTTCTCAACTCTGTAAGTGTCCAGCCACACTCCACCATCTCACCCCCTTATTTGCAGATTTCTCTTATTCCAGGCTGCTATGACAAACAATAAAAATAATGCTTAACTTTTCTCACAGCTGAGAAAGGACTTAAGGAAAAATGAAAACAAAACAAAAAGAACCCCACAACAATAATCTATCAAAGCATTTCCCACAGGCAAAAGGCTGCTTGACTGAACATGCTCAGCCTTATCAGCAAAAATAAAGCTCTACTTACCCCTTTCTCACTCCTTTTCATAAAATCATAGAATCAGTCAGGGTTGGAAGGGACCACAAGGATCGTCTAGTTCCAATCCCCCTGCCATACCCAGGGACACCCTACCCTAGATCAGGCTGGACACAGCCTCATCCAGCCTGGCTGCAAACACCTCCAGGGAAGTGGCCCCAACCACCCCCCTGGGCAACCCATTCCAGGGCCTCACCACTCTCATGGTGAAGAACTTCCTCCTCACATCCAATCTGAATCTCCTCACCTCCAGCTTTGCTCCATTCCCCCTAGTCCTGTCACTACCTGGTAGCCTAAAAAGTCCCTCCCCAGCTTCTCTGTAAGCCCCCTTCAGATCCTGGAAGGCCACAATAAGGTCACCTCAGAGCCTCCTCTTCTCCAAACTGATCAGCCCCAACTCTTCCAGTCTGTCCTCATAGCAGAGGTGCTGCAGCCCTCTGAACGTCCTCATGGCCTTAGACTCAGTCCTTCTCACCAGCAGAACACATCTTTGCTCCCACCAGGCAGAATATGGACCTTCATCAGAAAGTGACATGCCCTGAGGATTTGCTCCAGTCACTTCCAATTGCCATCACAAGGAGAGGTTTGGTTATTGGCCATACTTCTGTGCTACAAGAACAGGCAGCAAAAAAATGCCTCTGGTTGCCTGTCTGCTTTAGTGCTTTGTTTAACAGCTTAGAGTCTGCAAATGGGAAATTTAAGGTCTTGCTGTTCAGTGGTGTTGTGCCTTTTCCAGCCAACCAAACCCAAAGAGAGGAGATCTTCCCATGTCCTGCTGTTGGCTCTCTTGTCTTTCTTTGCTGGTGGGCATGGAGTAAGGGAAGATGCCCCAGTACCACTTCCCAGACCTCTGCACCCATCACTGCCCCTCATTTTCCTAAGTTTCACTTCTTCTTGATGGACCAAAAGCTTGGGGAAAGAGTTGTTTACTCTTCCTAGGCATTCTGGCTTCCAGTTCTGGCATTGTGCCTCACAGAACAGCTTTGCTCTTTCCATGGCAATTTTGGCAGCTTTCTGGCTTCTGAGCCATCTTCCTGGACTTCAGGAAGGGAGTTAAGAAGATGAGAGCAAGAAAAGTATTTGGTTCTTTTACTTGAGAGCAAAGACTTCTCCATCCTACGCTCCACACAGTGCTTGCAGGTGCAGACATGTGGCTGCTGCAGATGCATTCTTCTGGGATGTGTCTGTGTAGATCCATTTCACCCTGACACAGGTGGTCCTGTGTGACATGGTGCTGGTTAGGCCATGGGTTTCTGTTCACAGCTTGCAGTCACACAGCTCTCACACTGTGTGTTGGAGGGGCCAGGGTGTTTTGAACTTGATATGGCTAAATGGTTATAGGCTGGGAAGCATACGCATATGGGAAAGTATTCCTTACTTCTGAAGCAAGCAAGAAAAGCTCATCCAGATGAGAACTCATTTATTCTTCATTATCTTCATTTTCTCTGCAAGAGGCTGTGCATCATCAGGCTGCTGCCTTGTTCCTGGCACAGACAGCCTCAAGAAGGGGCTTAAAACAAATAGCAAATTGCTGGAGGACTCCCCGGAGGATACAGCTGCCTGTTCTGGACCCTGAGGGTCTGTGAGGAACAAGCAGGTGGGTGAAGAATATCCAGCCTTGAGACCTGAAGGTAAACTGAAAGCATTACTAAGAATTTCACCTCTCTGCAGGGAGAAAAATGAATAAGTGGCAGCTGAAACCTCTTGGAAAGATCTAATGTGGTATTTATTTCAGATATAAATTCGACTGTATAAAAATGACACCTTTGCATTCAGCCTCTGGTGCCAGAACCATCTCTGACTTGTAAATTAGGAGTAGATCCATTAAGTCGATGGAATTACAGCAGCTGATATGACAGCAGCCTCACTTTGACAGTTTTTCATTCACTGTGAGCTTTGCTCTAATCTCCTGTTGGTATAAATCAGAGGAATCTCTGCTGAAGTCAACAGTGGTGGAGAGGGAGCGAAGGAGAAGCAGGATCCACATGCTTTCACGCAGCAGATAGCCTGGGAACCTCACCAGCCACAGAGGAGGCAGCGAGTCCACCACTTTGCTGGGTACTCCAGAGCCATGCTGCAGCCATGGCATGGCCAGAAGGTTTTTGCATGAACTCTTGGTCAGCCTTCCTGTTGCTGCATGGCTGAACCTCTGCACCTCCTCCCCTCTCTGCCAGGGTCACTGTGTGGACCTGGAGGTGCTGCTCAGCCCACCCCGGCCTGTTTCTCTTCCCACTCATGGAGGAGCAGACTGCAGCTTTGTCCCTGCCATGAGGATTGTGGAGGAGGTTATTGATCCTTTTGCCACTGTGTATCCTTTTCTTGATCCCTTTCTGCCAGAGGCTGAGTTTACCTTGCTAGCTTCTGAAGAAGAGCAGCTCAGCTTTCATGGAGGCTTTGTGAGTCACCCCCTCCAAATACTGATCCAGGCTGGCAGGCTGTGCAGGAACTTCTTGTTTCCTTCTGTGCTCAGAAGAACAGTGTGGAAAAAAACTCCAGAGTTCTGGATGAAGCATTGGGAAATCTGGGTTCAGCTGGCAGCTGAGGGAGGCAGTTAGGGAGGTTAATCACAGCCTCTCAACAATTCCAGTGGCATCTCAGGGGCAGGTACCACTTAACCTGCTGCTGGTTGTGCACCTTGCTGCTGGAAATGGTCTTCCTGCTGGTGCGTGGCTTCATGGGATCTTTGGGCTGCCTCTGGTAATGATTACTGCAGATTTAATAGCGTTATTAGTTTAAGCCAGCCAGACCTTTATCAGAAAAGATTAGCAGGTGTGTGAGAGCTTTAATATCCTGGGCAGCTCTTTTTCTTCTGCAGTAATTGCCTTAAGAAGGTTTTATTTCACTGTCTGGATCACACACACACACGCACACACACACACACCCTTTATATTTTTTTAAGCTTATTTCCTGAATATTTTGCCATGTTTTTCATCCTCACACAAAGAAAAAAACAGATCATGTCTTGTAAGCACCAGGTAGTGGAATACATCTGCCTAAAGACTCATTCATACAGCTCTTTAATTCAGCAGCTCCATTCTCACAGTGAATGGCTCAGGAGAGAAAGGCAGGGGCTGGCTGAAAACACCTCGAGTGAAAAATGAAGAAAGGCAAAGACTATGCAGCACCTGGAGTAGAGAAATGCCTGTGCAGGCATCTGGAGATGCTGGAGATCAGCAGATCCTTACAGATGCTTTCTGCAGTGATTAGAAATGAGAATGGTTTATAGAATCATAGAACTGTTTCAGTTGGAAAAGACCTCTAAGATTATTGAGTCCAACTATTGATATAACTCCACCATGGCCACTAAACCATGTCCCAGAGACCCACGTCTCCATGTTTTTTGAACACTTCCAGGGATGGTGAGCCCAATACCTCCCTGGGCAGCCTATTCCAATGCCTGATCACTCTCTCAGCAAAGGAATTTTTTCTGATATCCAATCTAAACTTTCTCTGGCGTAATTTGAGGTCTTTTCCTTTCATTCTGGCACTTGATACTAAGGAAAAGAGACCAACAGCCACCTCACTACAACCTGCTTGCACGGAGCTGTAGAAAGCAATAAGGTCTCCTCTCAGGCTTGTTCTCTCCAAACTAAAGAGCACTTGTTCTCTCAGCCACTCCTCATCAGAGGAGTGATGTTCTCCAGACCTATTACCAGCTTCGCTGCCCTTCCCTTGACACACACCAGTGCCTCCATATCCTTCCTGTAGTGAGTGGCCCAGAACTGAACCCAGTATTTGAGATGTGGCCTCGCCAGATCTAAGTATAGGGACAATCACTTCCCTACTCCTGCTGGCTTGTGTTTCCTCAGCCTTCACTGTCCGTGGCCAAGCCTGTTCTGTGGAGCACAGGAGCCAGCCCAGCAATCCTCCCCAGGTGCAGAGCTGAGGGACTCAGTCAGGCCAGTCACCAGCCACCTCCAGCAGGGGCAGGGACAGGGGCAGGCCAAGCTGCCTGGCAGAGGGCACAGCAAGAGCAACCTCTCAGCAGTGCTGATTGCTCACTCTGCAATATTGACCCAGGCCGGGAAACACCTGCCTGGTTCAGGAAGGATTGAAGTTTGGTGGTTTCATCCTGTAGTGCACAGACTGTTTTGTGCTTCACACTGTCTGCTATCATAAAAACTCAGAGAGAGAGATAAAGCATATAGAGACAAGCTTTTAATTCCTAGAGGTTTTCAGGTGTGGAAGTTTTTTTGTTTGTTTGTGTGTGTGTGTGTGTGGTTGTGGGTTTGCTTGTTTTTTGGTTTTTGGGCTTTTTAAAACTTACTTTAAAAAAAAAAAAAAAAAAAAGCAGCTCCCTCAGGTAATTTCTCCCCTCTAGTTTGCAACCAGCTGTGTCAGGATACAATGAAAAGGAAAAAGGTAGGGTGTAGAACACATTTGAAATCAAAGGTCACATTGCAGCTCTGTGAGAGTTCCCCATATGGTGAGGATAATCACAAGGTAATCAGTGCCCCCTGCTCTGGCAGTCCTGAGCCAGCCCTTTCCTGCTGTGGCTGGAGGGGCCTGCTTCTTGCAATCACCTAGACACCAAACAGGAAGACTCTGGTGTAGATTCCTCACTGGGAAAAACCTTCTCTGCAAGCACTTCATCTACCTTTACTGCTGGCATATTTTTAAAAATATTAGTTTAATAAAATACAAAATTAAAGAATTTAATTTTGTAAGCTGCCTCACAGCCTTCAGTGAGAGGAACCCTTGTAAGGTAGAAAGCAGCATCCTTCCCTCTCCAGATTAGGCACCTACCCAAGTGTCTCTCCTCCTCCACCCCAGGCTAGATTTTCACTCAAGAGTGAAAAAGCAGTTAAATGAGGGTGGGCAGGAGCTTCCACCATGGGCTGCAGGGAAGTTTGGGGTGGGCAGTTGCATGAGACTCTGTTGCCTTTACAGCTGTGTTGAGTCAGTTTTGAGTCACTTCTGAGTCCTGGGGCTTTGCCTAGAGATGTTTAGCAGGCAGAAAAAGCAACTGCTGCAGTTCCTGTGCCCCTGGTGCTCACCTAAAGAGTAGTTAGTCATTCCCTGAATGTCTGGGAAAATCTTACACAACCACCTTAGATGTGAATCCAGCAGCGCTTTTCTGGAGGCTGACTCTTTCCCAGAGGGCTCCAATAGTCCCTTTGGTTGTACCTGCTCAGAGCTGCTCTTGTATTTGTTCTTCTAGCAGCCTCTGGTGAGTTATTTTCACGCTGAATATAATCACAAAGGTAAACTTGGCTGTGCTGATTGTTCCTAGAAAATCCACACTGATAATTGCTTAGTTCTTCACAGCAAGGCTATTACAACGTAATGGACTCTGCACTCTTCCCATTCTTTTAGCTATTGCAGTCAGGAGAACTCAGGTGTTTGTGTATGGGATGTGCTGTGGTGGAGGGAATTTTTGGAAGATGCAGGGGAGCTGTCTTAGGGGCTGCTGGTGTTACAGATAATCTAGTATGCACCCCAGCATTAAGAGGTATAACATGTAAAAAGAAGCTGAAATCTTCCCTGTGCAGGACATTCATCTTTCTGAGATGCTCAGGGTTGTTGCCTTACCTCCATCACTGGAGGTGTTTAAGGCCAGGCTGTATTTGAGGCTCTAAACAGCCTGACCTAGTGTGAGGTGTCCCTGGCCATGGCAGGGGGATTGGAACTGGATGATCCTTGTGGTCCTTTCCAACCCTGACAGATTCTATGAGTCTAAGGTGCTGACCCACTGAGAGGGATGATGAATTTTAGAAGAGGGAGAGGTCTGTAACTTCTGGTGCACTGCAGTGGGCACTGTGCATCATTCCATTGGGACTGCTCAGCTCTCACTCTGCAACAGGCTGAGTGAGCATTTCTCATCCTGCGCTGCATCGGCGTTAATGTGTCCTACCTGCAGATGATTGTGTCCTGCAAAGTTTGACTGTTGATCAGGTTAGGCCAGGTCCAAATTAGTTCCCTGCTCTCCCTCTTTAAATAGGGCTCAGGCTAATGTGAAGGGGTTTTGCACAGGCACATGAGAACAGAGGCACTAAATAAACCAAAGGATGCTCAGCCCATCATCCTGCTCCCAGTGGTGGCTGGTAGCATGTCCTGGGAAGGAGGAGTGGAAGTGATGGGTTATATACCCGATCCTTCTAAGCCAGAAGGTGTCTCATTGTTCCTAATAGCCCTGGACGGCCCTTTCTGCTCCGAACAGTCCAGCCTCATCTTGAGCCCTCTTATTGATTCCAGCCCTCTCCCTCTCCTTTGCCTCTGAGCTCAGCGGCTACTGCAGTGTAGGGAGAGGTGCTGCTTTGTCCTGACACATGCTCTCTAATCGTTTCACTGGCTTCCCCTGAGTATTTTATTATAAGAAATGGTGATTCATCATTCTCCATACCAGGGCTATGTACCAAACCACGGTGGTACCTCGTACGAAAGATTAGCTTTTTTTTTTTTTTCCATCTCTCCAGTGGTTCACAGGCAGAAAATAAACCTGCAGCATGGTTGAGATGATACTGACAGTTCAAGAACAGATCAGGGAATGTTCCCAGAGAGAGTTACACAACAGCAACTTTCTGTGAGTCCTTACTGCAGGAGAGGGATTCAAGCAAAGCTGTTTCAAACACTCAGTTTGGCGTTGTGGTAAAATGCCTGTATCAATTCTAACGGCAAAGCAGATAAGAAAGACCCGTGGGGAGAAGAGTTGGGCTGAGATGCATTAGCAGCATTGCTGCGGGAAAATGTTGTCCTTGAGACTTCTAAAATTCATATTTCCAGGCTGCCTCGGTGCACTTAGAGTGCAACACATTTCCTCAGTCACAAAACCAGTGCCAGACTTCTGGCCTGAGCTCCTTGGAGGAAACCATCTGTGATTTGGTTCCTCAAAAGTTCCTCAGAAGTCCCTTGCAAGCTTATCCAAGTACCTGCCATAGGAAACAAAGAGCTTGTATGGCCTGGAGGCCCCTCAGATATCTTCTCAGCCCTAAAGAGGTCTTTGATCCGACAAGCCAAGAAAGAAGCCACTTTCCCAAATGCTGAGGTTTCATCTCACCCAGAACCAACGTGAGTCACCCAGGCACTGCTGCGCTACGCAGACCTGTCCAGGTTAATAAAATCAGTGGCAGGGCCCAGGCAGCTCATGGAATGCTGTGTGGCTTTCACATTGACATCACCGCTTCTCATTTACCCTTGGGGGATAGTGAACAAAATTCATTAGGACTTGGCAGCCATCGGGTAAACTGTGCAAAAGAAATCAGCGCCCTCGGTAGCAAACAGGTGCCTGCTGCAGCACGAATGGGGCCACTCAGATCAGCAAGGAAGGAAGGGGCTTTTCATCAGAGCAGTAAAGGAGTTGTTAGGGTGAGGAAAATCGACAGGCAAAGGGTGATAACTGAGAGGCAAGGGGAGGTCGCACGGTACAAACAGCAGAGAAGAGGTTGGGAAAGGGAGAGAGCGACCCAGAGCGACACAGAGGAGTTTAAGTGAGCAATTCGACTTTATTATAGGAAAACAGGAAACACTGAATGAAACTGGAAAACACATTTGAAAGTGTAAGGAGAGATGACCTTGCCAAGTGGAAGTGGCATTTGCCACAGTGTATCTTGGTGCTCAGGAGAGCTGTGGGGCTGGGGAAAGGCTTGGGCACCTGCATCAGGAGGGCAAGGCACAGGCACCTCCAGGAGAACTCAGAGTCCCTGTGTATTTCTGCCTCTGTGGAGGGTACAGAGACTTTTGGGGCAGAACCTATGCATCTGATCATGAACTGAGAGAAAAAAAAACAAACAAAAAACCTCTTCTGAGATGTATAAAAATGTGGATTTCTTGCATCTTTGACTAAATCATTTGAGCCTGGCCATTTTCAGAGCCTGGCCACCACATGGGATGTAGCTGGTCTGGCATCTGCATGGCCCTTCCGTTGCTGTTTGTCCAGGGCAGGATTAAATACATTGGTCAGGGCAACTTAGGGAAGTTTCAGTATGGTCACATTGGTCTCAAGGTGGAGGACCTGGAGTGAGTGGGCATTTGAAGCAAGGTTTTAGTGCCTGGCTTATTTTGTCAGCCCTAAAAATAAGCCTTGAAAGCAGAAATATAATCTCCACTGGCTTTTCTGTGTAGCTACTAAAGAACAGGCAGTAGGTGCACTCCTAAATCACCTGCAAAATGCAGATGTTCTCATTTCCCAGCACACATAAAAACCATTTCTCACCCCCAAGTAAATCTGGGACCTTGTGATTTCTTTCTCCTCCACACAAAAAAAGAGAATACAGATTGCAGACGGTGCTGCCTGTTAAGGAGTCGTCTTTTGTTTTCTAGGCAGATTATTGTTACCATAAAATGCTACTGAGTAATGATCACAGAGGTGGGAATACTGTTGGGTTGAATGGCTATTTTTCATCCTTTTTTTTTTTTTTTTTTCTTTCCTGTGAGCAAAAGGCTCTCTATAGAAGGATACTATTTGGAAGGAAGATATTATTTGAAAGGAGGATATTATTTGGAAATGACATATCCCAGAGAATCATTCCCTCATTCATTAATTAAGAAAAGCCTCCAGTCATCAAAAATCTCAGTGCCATTCAATGCAAAATACTTTCTGCTGCATTACTTCTGGGTCTAGCCAAGAGGGCAGACAGCCCAGATGTGCCAGGCACCAGTAGCCAGGGTATGGGCTCTTCTGGTGTCAGGAGATGGTGTACATCCCCTCACACCCAGTGCTCAGCAGGCATGGGGAAGGGACAGATGTGCAGCTTTGTTCCTGCCTTTTGGATCTTGTCTTTTTTCCCTCCCACCTGTTGCCTGGTCTGATGTGTTTTCACTCAGGTCTTTATGAATGCAGATCCAGTGCTCAGCACAACAGCATTCTCAGGCCTTGGTAAGGCCTTTCAATGCTAATGTAATAAAAATAAACAATTTATTTATCAAAGCCTCCTTTAAAGGAGATGATGGAAGAAACAGGTTTTAACCTACTTCTGATTCTCAGGAAAAGCAAGAGCTTTGATTCTCTCCTTCCCAGACAAATAGCATTGCATTAGCTGATTCTGATTCTATTAGCTACAAACCACTTTCTATTTTTATTTTCACATACCATTGACTTTGTTTGGTACAGACAGAGCTGAACAAAGGCTGGCTTCACAATTGCAAATCGCACTAACAAGTGTCCAGTTCTTTCCACTCTGCCCGCAGGAACATAGCCGCAAGAAAAGGAGCTGATGCCCGAGGAATATTTTCCTATTGCATTTCCTAAATCACCTCTGAGGCTGTATGATCCCCTCAGAATTCCTAAACACGCAGCGGTGATGGCTGTTTTAGGACTTCTGGCACTGCCTCTTCCCACAAGGAGAATTTATTTGCACAGAGGAGTGAAACAATAAAATCAGACAATGAAATCTCAAGTGGCAAAGTGTGTGAAATTCTCCACTGGTATTATTTTTCACGATGCTGCTTCTGGCATTTCTTCACTGCTTGCAACTGCAAGGGATGGACTGGGAGCAGAGAGTGCCTCTTAGCACTGCTCTTCATCAGCACAGGGTGAGCAGCAGCAAGCAGCCAAATTGTTGCAGTATCCAAACGGCATCTCTGCATTCAGAGAGGGAGCTGCAGGGAGAGCTCACTGCTGGGAAGTTGATCTATCTAATTACCTGACTGTTGACTGGGCAACAGCCTACACGTCCAGTTGTCCTCAGTAGAAACATTTTGTCTTAAAACTTGATCCGAGTTAAAACACAACGTCTTTTTCTCTCTTGCTTCTTTCCCTGTCCCAGTAGTTTTGAACTGGTGGTGGGAGTGATCAGAAGATAGGGACTTTTCCTACCATTAGCATATCTGGTCAGAAAGACCTCTGAAGAGTCATTAAATGTAGATGAGGGTAGGAGATGCACTTCCTGAGCAGAATTTTACAAGGAAGTATTCTCACTGGAGACAGTGTTCAGAGGTGGATGCTGGCAGGTGTTCAAGCATCCACACTTGTTCTTATGGCCATGACATAGCCTGCCTGTGGTGGGGGTGGCAGAGGATCTTTTTCTTGCAGGCTCAGTTGAATTCTGGTAGGTGAGTAGCTCTGGGACTGAGGAACGGGCTGTCCCTTCGGACAGAGAGAAGTTAAAGAGAGAGACCATCCTTTGGTGGTATTTGCTCTTCATTTCTTTGGCTGACCTGTAGAGGTTCCCAACAAAGCAGTAGCATATAGGGTTGAGACTGGAATTGGTGAGGCCAAGCCACTGGGCAAAAGGTCTGAGCTGCAGGATCCAAGGAGAAGGAGTCACATCCTGCAAAGATTTGGGGATGTTGAAATCAATCCAGATGTCCATCAGGTAGACAGGCAGCCAGGAGATTGCAAACAGGAGGACCAGGGCCACCACCATCTGTGCCACCTTCTTTCGGATCTTCAGCTTGGAGGCTGGCAGGGATCGGTTCAGGGCAGTGCTCTCCTTCAGCTGACTGCTGCGGCTCCACAGCCGGCGCACGGTCAGGAAGCAAATGACCATGTTGAACAGCACCGGCAGGCAGTAGAGGGCACAGAAGAGCAGGAAGTTGTAAGCTTGCTTGAGCCTCTCCTGGGGCCAAATCTCCCTGCAGATGGAAAACACCAGAGGCAAGCCCTCAACCACCCCAATCTCATCACGTTTATTCATGAAGATGAGGGGCATGCATATCCCTGAGGACAACAACCACACCACCAGGATAGTGCTGAGGATCCTCTTCTGGGTGAAGAAGGAGCGAGCGTTGAGTGGATTGTGCACGCTGTAGTACCGGTTCACACTGATGACGGTCAGGCTAAGAACGCTGGCGGAGACAGAAACCGCCTGGATGAAGGGCACTGCCCGGCAGAGGAAGTCCCCGTACACCCAGGCTTTGTAGATAAGGTTGCCCACAGTGATGGGCATGCAGACACACACCACCATGAGGTCGCACACCGCCAGGTTGATGAGGAGGCTGCGGGTGGCACTCAAGCTGGATGCCCGACTCTGGCGCTTCCGGGTGAGCACCTTGATGGACATGATGTTGCCCACGAAGCCCACCACAAAGGACACCAGGTACATTGCTGTGAGGCTGATGGTGACCGGCTCCTTCACGAAGAGGAAGAGCATCTTCTCCAGCTCTTCCCAGCCCAGCTCCTGGCTCCCATTCCAAAGCCCGCCTTGAGTCTGATTCTCCTCCTGCCAGAGCTGCAAAGGGCCACGGGGGGCTCCGGCGATGGTGGGGGAGGAATTCATGGCTGAGTCCGTCCTGGGCACCCCGGCCTAATGGGGCAGAGCCTGCCGCGCTGCCCTCGGCACTCCTGGCATGCTTACTGGGACCGGCCGCGCCTGCAGAACAGAGTGCAGAGAGGAGGGATGAGCGCGGGATCCCGGCCAGGTTCTCCCCTGCTCGGGAACATGCCGGGTCGGAAATGGCTCCTCTGCAACTTAGTTGAGAGGCGGCCGGCAGAGCTGGGGAGGGTGGGCTGGGCAGCGGGGCTCCGCGGCAGCGCCCCGAACAGCGAGCTCCGTGCCCGGCCGCAGAGACATGGCACCTTCGGGGGACGGGAGGGGAAAGGGTCCGCCGTGCCCTCCGCACCCAGGCACAGCAGCCGCCCGCCGCGACTTCCTCATCACCAGCCCGGGAAAGTTGCGCACCCCTTAGCCGCGCTGCCGGAACCCGCTCCCCGGCTGCTCCTCAGCCCCCCTAGTTCCCCATTCCCTCCCCGATTCTCCCCCGGTCCCGCGGCGCGGTGCAGAGGCACTCACCGGGCGGAGGGCGGGCAGCGCCGGGCCGAGCTCCTCCCGCGGGCGGCACTGCCGTGTGGCGGCAGCGCAGGACCCGCCGGCACACGCACCCACGCACCCGCGGCACTGCGAGCCCGGAGCCCACCCCGCGCACGGCCCCTGCGCCCCGCACACAGGCACACAGCCCCGCACACGCACAGCCCTCTGCAGACCTATCCTAGTCCGCCCATCCTCCAAACACTCCCGTGTAGTTGCCCGCAGCCCCGCATGCGGGCCCCCGACAGAACCTCCGTCCCTACCTCCCCCTCCAGCACACTTGCGCGTTTATAGACCCACGCACATACCCACACTTCGTTCAGAACCCATCCGCAAGCACCTTTCCGCAGGTGCCCCGCACCCCGCTCCCTCCTTCTGGGCACACACAGGCACACAGGACCCTTCCTCTGCACACCCGTCCCCCACACCCTCGTCACCTCCCGCTTCAGCCCTCCCCTCACACACAGGTTCGGCTCAACTTCTGCACCCACTTTGCGTCCCCGCACACCCCCGTGCACACAGACACTTTGCACGCTCAGATTCCCCACTCTTGCCCTGTCCAGCAGAGGAGAACCCCCGAGTTCTGCCGGAAGCGTTGGCTGGGGCCAGGCCTTGACCCGGGCTGAGCCCTGCCAGGATGAGCCGAGCCGGGCAAAGCCGGAGCCAAGCCGAGCCGAGCCGTGCCAACCACACCCCCGCGGTCCCTCAGTGCCCGGCCGCCACGGCCGTGGTGCTGAAGGGACAGCTCCACGGAGCCGGGCAGCAGCGGGCAGGGAGAGGGCAGAGTACAGGGAAAGTGTGGGTATAGACCAGGCAGGGCAGAACATGGCAGAGACTAGGTAGGGTTTGGGCAGGCAGAGAGGTGCACACAATTCTCCAGACTCTTTCAGACGTTCCCCTCTCCTTTTCCTCTACTGGGCTCAGCTACATCAAGGTAGTGAGGTACCCAGACACTTCAGTACTTACTACTGCTCTGGTACCGAATCCACTCTCCCTCCGTGTTTTCCGGCAGAAGCTGGCACACCAACGGTTAACACCCCAGCAGGTACTGGTGGGTGAGCTAAGAGCACTCTAGAAAGAATCCCAGCTTTTTTTTTTTTTTTTTTTTTCCCCCCACTGTTTTCTCTTGAACTGATGGAATGGGAAGAATGGGTCATAGGAAAACTAAATTGAAAAAGTTGAAGAGCTTTGTCTGGGAAACGACTTTGGCTTATAAAATGAAGCTTTAATGGGAAGAAGTCAGCTAATGCCAGTGAATCNAGCAAGGTAACAAATGGAGCCCGGGTAGAGGCTGTTTGTCACTGAATGGTGAGTGCCCTTGACTTCAGTGGGAAACTCTGCATCCAATTTTGTCTACTTATGTGAAAGAAATTTTTTATTTATTTTTTTTTTTTGCCAGACTGATGTGAAATGAAAGAAAGATCAGCAGAGGAAGCGCATTTGGGGAGGGGCAATGTGATCAGCATATGAAGCTCTCCTGCATTAGAATGCATTTGCCTTAAGCATGTGACTGCTTATTCCCTTGCAGTTTTATGTATGTGTATTTATAGATCTTCAGAGACAAGCCACTTCTACAAACTAATTACAGTGTGTTGCCCAGGGCACAAGGTACACATTATTCTACGCAGAAAAACGCACAGATACTCTCATGGATACCTAAAACCTGCTGCAATTTCACAGCTGCTCCACAAGCAAATAGATCTGTCGCAAACGGGCAACTGCAGAGGGCAGGGTCGAAGGTAGCAATTTGAACTCTCAGGGCATCCAAGTCCCTGCCAATCACTGCCCAACCTCCCTAAAGCAGACCTGCCATTACACACAGAGAACAACAGAACAGAGGTGTTTAAGTCAACAGTTTTAGTAGGGTATTAATGGAATACAAGAGAGTGAAGAAATGTGCCAGAGCTCTTTGAATGTATTTTGGCCAGGTAGTTACCTCACAAATGTTCAAGATAATAAATACAATTAACTTCCCTTTTTCTCCCCTGTGTACTTTGTTTGCAACCAGCATGATTTACTGCTAAGCAACCTTTAGGGCTTAAAATACTGGACTGGACTACTAAGTTGATCAGCGGTTCGATGTAATTAGAATGAATCTGCTTTTGCATCCGTTGACACAACTCACAAATGCCAAGTCATCTCTAACCACAAATGACAAATCTATATGCTGTGTACAGCCACTAAAGAGGACAAGGGCATCAATTATAATGAGTTCATTGGTTCTAATAAGTTCAGAGTCGCCAGATAAGATGGGGAATCGCCAACAAAAACAAATGCCATACAGTTTTCACGTTGGTTCTCCTGTTACGGAAGAGCTTTGGAGCAGAAGCTAAATTAAACCCACTGGAAAGAAGAGCTGTCCTTCACCAGCAAGGATAATGGCCTGGACTGTGACCACACAACAGTGTCCATCAGAAATAGCCCACTGGTCTCACTGGAGTTGTGGCTGTGAAGAACTGTCCTGAGAGGAGTGAGTCAGCCACTTTGGGACTTTGCCAGAATCTCAGGAAAACTGACAACAGCTATGGCTACCCAAACCTGCTATGGCTGCCCAAACATGCACTGCCCAAATCTATTTTGGCTATCCAAACCTGCCATGGCTGCCCAAACCTGCTATGGCTGCCCAAGCCTGCTATGGCTGCCCAAAACTGTACTGCCCAAACCTGTACTGTCCAAACCTGCACTGCCCAAACCTGCTATGGATGCCCAAATCTGCTATGGATGCCCAGACCTGTGCTGCCCAAGTTTTATAGGGGTGCCCAAACCTGCTATGGTTGCCCAAACCTGTTTTGGCTACTCAAACCTGCTATGGCTGCCCAAACATGTGCTGCCCAAATCTGCTATGGCTGCCCAAACCTGCACTGCTCACTGCACAGCAGAGTCCCAGAGCAGAGCAAATTTAGCACAGCTGTCTTGGCACAATCTCTCTGCTTGAGCTGGGTCTCCCAGAGCTGCAGTGACACTCTGCCTATCCCAGGCCCCAGAACTGCCAGGAAGGTCTGGGTGAGGATTTCTAGCATCTGACATAACCAGGAGCACTACTGAAGCTGCTCTCCGAGTCTTTCTTGCCATCAGCATCACCGTTTGCTCTCTTTTATGGGACAGAAAAAAGTGTCCATTCTTCCCTGGGATATTTTCTTACAAATCTGTGACTTAGCAACAAAACTCCCCAGTTCCTGGGTGCTTTCTCTTTGGGGGACCTTTGAGCTGGCTGTGCCACTCCCTCTGCTGGTGGATGCTCTGTCCCTGTGCCACTGCTGCTCCAGCAGCGCTGTTTTGGGGACAACACTGGAGCTATTTCTGGCACTGTAGTCCAGGTCCTCAGCATAGCTCCAGCATGGGGGTTGCTGATGTCAGCTCATCGATGCGGCTGTGAAAACAAGAGGAGATAAGACCCCAGTGCTGTGCATGGTCAAAGACAATACACAGAAGATGCCAAGAGCACTCCAGATTTCTTTGAAAATAAAACCACAAAACAAACAAAAAACATCTGGGAATTAATGTTTGCTGTTGGTAATTACTTTTACAAGAGGGAAAACCTTTCTTCTCCCACTATTCCTCCCTCTCAGTCAAAGAATGAAACATTCAAACTATTTCAAATGCCCTTTGGAGGGTTTTAAACGGGGAATGTGTGCATTTTTATGCCTGAGAATATTTACTGATATCTGTTTTCATAAGCAGATATGTGCCAAATTCCTTATCTTCTGTCCTTTTTATTGGAAGCCTCTTAGATTGAGTGCTCCGGAAATGTAGTGGCTGAAGTAAAAAGATAATTTTCCACAGAAGAATTTGTCTGATAGGATGCTCACTCTCTCAAGAACAATGAGACACCATTTTGGCATTCATGCAGCTGAAAAATCTGTCTTTCAGATATCTTTGCTTTTGGTTTGCTCAGAAGGGCAGGCAAGGAGCAGGCTGGGAAACGGAGAGCTGAACGTGCTCCTGCAGGAACCCTGCTTCAAAGCAGAACCACACCAAGTGAATTTCATCTTCTGTCGTTAAAAGGAGACTCACTAAATGGAGAAGCCTTGCACAAAAATGAGGTGTATTTGGAAGAGGAGAAATCAGTGCTGTAGATCCCTAATTCGCTGCACACTTTTACAAACAAGATTTGTAAGTGATAGTGACCAGCATGTAAGTCAAGTTGTAGAGAAGGCGAGGGAAGACCTGGATGTGAGGAGGAAGTTCTTCAGCATGAGAGTGGTGAGACCCTGGAATGGGTTGCCCAGGGGGGTGGTTGGGGCCACATCTCTGGAGGTGTTTAAGGCCAGGCTGGATGAGGCTTTGGGCAGCCTAATCTAGGGTAGGTGTCTCTGCCCATGGTAGGGGGGTTGGAATTAGATGATCCTTTTGGTCCCTTCCAACCCTGACTGATTCTATGAAGCCAGGGCTTAGCAGAGGTGGCAGCTGACACAGGGCAACCATCTAACACTGCCTGCACCCAGCCCTCCTCTCCCTTGAGCTGTGATCCAGGACCAGTTGAAGCAATGGTGGGATGTCCTCCATGCCCGTTTTTTGTGTTGTCTTACTCTCTTGATCCATACAGGCACCATCAACTCTCAGGAGAAGTAATTAGAACCAGAATGAAAGCAAAGTTCACACCAAGCAGATTGGTGCTTGTGGGGATCCTCCTGATATAACTCCAGTTCACCACAGATACTACTGAGAAAGGAAGCAGATAGAACAGTGTTAGGAGCAGGGCTTGTTCAGGCAGTCGGTCTCTGTCCTAACTGCACACTGTCAGATTTGCATGACAATGTTGCTTTCCTGGTGCTCTAGATCCAGGTGCAACAGGCTAATAAAGGGCTTTTTGCATGACAAAGCTTTCTTGGTTCCATCAGCTGATTGCCTTCTGGGGGAACTCTCTGACAAAGGCTTTAAATTTGCCACTGCCTCACAGAAAGAGGATGCAGGAAGGAAAGGTTCTGAGAAAAATAATTTTCAGGACTGAGCTCTGCTAGTGTCAGGGTGGAGGTAAAAATTCTGGAGAATACAATAAGAGGGAGTTTGTCTTTCAGAGCAGGATGATTTGCTCTCAGCCTGGGTGATGCTTTGCTTGTAGCTGTCCCAAAGCAGATACACCTGGGATCAGGTTGCAATAAGGATCAGAATTTAAGCATGTTTGCAGCAAGGGCTTGGTGATCAAGTGTTATGTGTTTGAAATAATCTTCCCTGCACTTTATAATTCTTATCAGGAAATCCTTAGGATTTCTGCTCTGGGAGTTAGTGATGCCACTCTGGGTTTGAACAGTCTCCAAAAGCCTGCTCTAATGTTTTGACAGAATAAGAAAAAAAATAATCTGTGAGCTGCTATTTATTTTTGGGCAGCTTTTAGGAGGAATCTCCATAACTAAAATGGTAGAAAATCAGCCAGGTAGATGCTGTGAGAGCTTGGTAAATTGTCAGAATCGGTCGCAAACCTTTTCTCTCTAGTAATAATGCCTCACCTCTCTCTGTGCAACAACTCAAATGGAAAGACTCAGGCAATTTACTGGAAGTACAGTGGCTGCCCTCTCATCACCACCGAGCATGTCTGTCTTTCTGTTTGCAGTGTATGTTCACAGCACAGAGCAGCTTCAAGAAATGAAAGCTGACAATGGCTGGAGTTCAGTGCAAAGGCAGAGGTCGGAAGGTGAAATAGCTCCATCTTGCTTTTTACTCCCGGTGTTTGAAACCAGCAAGCTCTTTGTGCCATAAATCACACAGCAACTGCCAAGCCTTTCTTTGGGTGGGTAGTGTATCAAGGAAAGGGAAGAAAATGAAGGGGTGTTGGTGGCTCTTTGAGTGTTGTTTGAGCTGGAGCATGAAACAGGCTAGAATAAATGCTGATGAGTAGCTGAGACCACAGCAGTGATATCTATATATGGATGGATGGAAAGCTCCTTGGACTAATGAGCTGCTCATCAGCCCTGGTTAGACATTTAAGGCAAGAAGCTGGCTCATCTGTGACCCGGGCTGTGCTGCAGAGGGGTTCAGCATGGAGCCTGTTAGCTCATTAAAGCTGGGGGAAACATTTGATAGATCATTAAAAGTCCCACAGGCTACATGGCCAGGCCAGGAGCTGCAGTGTGAGAGCACCAGTGAAGAGAAAGCATCCTGATCTTCATAGAATGTTGCCTTCTGCTCTAGTAAAGTCAAAGATTCAGCTATCTATGCTCATATAGCTTGAAGTGACAACATGATTGATTTCATCTAGCTTTTTGGCAAGAGGGTCTTGAACAGACTGCAGAGCTAGAGGGCCAGTAAGTTTGGGCATCAGGCTAATTTCTGTCACCCTTTCCTTCGGCACAAGCGCTACACAAAAACACAACTGCCAAATAAATGGATACCATCAGCTTCCAATTCTTCAATCTCCAGAGCAGGTCCTTTCTTTCAGAAAATAATCCATTTCCAGCTGGCATTTAGTGTCTGCAGCCAGTACCTGCCACCATGCATGCAAGATCAGGGCTGGGAGGTGTACTTTCCTGTCTGAGCTGGCTCTGGATGGAGATGCTGTGAGTCAAAATGGCTTCATATAGCTCCATTTAAAGGCAATAAAAGAAACCTCTCTCTGCTTTCCAGCAGAAACTCCTTTCTACCTGCAACTTGGGGCTGCCTGGTGCCTCAGAACTGCCTTTTCCTAGCCAGAACTGGGAGTTACTCCTTTCCTCCTGTATGTTGGTGGAGGTTTCTTGGGGTTTTGTTTGTTTATTTGTTTTTTTCTTTTGTTCGTTTGTATGTTCGGTTTGGTTTTATGTAAGGTTTTGTTTGGTTGGGTTTTGTTTGGTTGGCTGGAGCGGGTTTTGTTGTTGTTTTGGGTGGTTGGGGTTTGTTGGGTTTTTTTGTTTGTTTTTTTTTTCTTTCTTTCTTTTCTTCCCCTCATACTTTTCAGAAAAAGGCTGAACATTTGCCCTTCCTCAGTCCTGCCAGCAAACACCTGTGACTGCTGAGCCTTTAAAGAGTTTGACAGGGCACATCGTTGAATAAGCAGCCTCTGAGATAAGAGCTCACAGATGCATAGAGGAAAGTCATTGGTGACAAGGCCTGCACTTCTAGCTGTGGCATTATGTTGGGTAAATGGAAGCCTTGGGGAGTATGACAAACAGAGGTGCCATAGATGTGAGTCCATGATCACTGAGCTGCACCACAATGCAGTTGCCTAGGATCAGTGAAAAAGTGAAGATCTCTGTTGCTGCCCAGATATTGTCCATCAGGAGATGCTCAGGGGGGCACCAAAAAGGGAGGAGAAAGAGGACTACCACTTAAATGGCTCACAGCTGCCCTCCTACTGCCTTTCCTCACCAGAGCTGCCCTTTGGCTATAAGTTGCTGAACCTTCAGCACCCAAGTGAGCTTTTTATTTTAATTTTTTTTTTTTTCCCCAGAGGAATAGTCACGGGAGAAAAAAAAAAGCCATGAAATCAGAAAGTGAGTATGAGGCAGGTGCAAGCTGCAAAACTTTCTCTTTCTTTGCGTTTTCCTAGGTGTTTTTCTCACTTGCATTGGCAGCAAGCCCTAGCCCTTTTTCAAGGTCCTGTCTCAGGGCAGGACCCGGTGGCCGATTTTCAGCTATCCCTTGCTAAGGACCAGCAGAGACAGCTCCACTCAATCCCATGCTCTGCTGATGAGACGTGACTGTGGCTGACGTGGGAGCCGTTTGCTCACCAGGCTGTGAGGAAATTGCCGATGCTTGCTGCTGGGATGTGCGGTGATTGTCAGCGGTGTCAGCGACACCAAGGAGCGCTCTCTGATCACGCATCGGCAGGCGCTCTGCAGGACATCTGCAGTGCTTTGACACTGCCAGAGGGGACCTTGACTCTGCACAGCCCAAGCACTAAGGATTACAGGTTTGATTTCCCCAAACTAGAGCATTTCATGGAGCTCTGTGGATCCAGCCCAAATGAAAATTGGTGGCAAAGCAAAAGTCTATGGAGGAGGTCACCACCTCTAGAAGTTTTGCCTCCTGAGAGGCAGCTGCTGCTGCTTTATAAGCAGATTCTGTCCAGGACAGTCCTGATCCCATCCTGCAACAATTTCTCTCTCTGGAAGCATTTCAGCCCTGCTCTTATGCTGCACTTGGCTGCAGCAAAAATACTGAGACTGGTCCTTAGGTTGGGTGATGAAATGCGAGTCTCTCCCAGAGCTCTACCTCCAGCTCTCTCTGCTCCTTCCCCTTCAAAAGGCCTTCAGCTCTTCAAAGAATAGCTCTGGGCAGGAGCTCATCTCCATCAGCTCCCTCCTTGGTTTCAAACCCCAGGTCATTAAGAGGAAGGCTGCTTAAAATTTGGAAGAAAGATTGATTTGTTCCCTTTGATCACCTCCATAGCAGCATGCAATGCCTGTACACAAGCCTGATGTGCCAGACTTCCTCCTGGGAGCTTAATCGACCGTGATAATTGTGGGGCTTTTTTTCCCTCTGGATCTCTCCTTAAGGGGCAAATGTAAGCAACAGACTTAGAGGGCATCTCTCATTTCTCATAAAACTGTGCAAGATAGCTGTAAACAAACAGCTCCAGAGTTTTCCTCCCAGAGATGCTCTGTAGCTCCCTGGATATCTCTTGCTCCAAAGCCCCCTTTGCCCCTGGGAGTGTTTTGGCTGCAGGAGACAGCAGATGAAATCCTGAAGGCAGCAGCAGTGCTGTGGACGTGTCAGAGGAGATTGGGATCTCTCGGTGCAGATGGTAATGGAGTGAGATCAGCCTCTGGCAGAAGCTGGAGGGGACATGTTTAGGAGTCAGGGCATAAGTTCTGCCGCTGCCTGATCTTTTGTGGCATCTTTTTACTTGTACTTGAAATATTTTTCTTGCCCTTTGTGTCTATGGTCATTTATGCTCACTTTTGGAGAATTGTGGTGTTCCTTCAGCAGTGGCTACCAGTGGAATTTGTGGGCACAAGAAGTATAAAGTATTACCCCTATAAATCATTTCTGCATTTTCCCTCCATGATGAACAATCTGTCTCCACCAACCCCCAAAGAAGCACAAATAAAAGTACAATTTGTCTCAGATACAGGTCAGCATTATCAGACATGACACAGAAATGCCAGCAGGCCTGATTTTGTCTGGCTTTGTGCCTCTTTTGCTGAAGGGATGGCCTTAAGAGTAAAGTTCCTTGACTCTCTGAGTCACACCATAACAAAGAGAATCTGAGCCAACCCTCTTGTCCTGGTGGTGATAGATTTATTCCAGACTAGATGAAATCCCAAGTCTCCAACCTTTCTGACTTGCAGTTAAGATTGTGGCCACTTCCAGACTGTATTTTCTGTTCTTTTTTTAGAGGGAGGAGGTATTTAGGACCATTTGGTGTCCCTGTTGTCTCCTTTGCTGTGAGAACAGGGCAGTTTCCAATTAATGTTCTTTTTAGCCTGGAAAAACATGATAAACCTTTTAGAAGACTCAGAAATGTCAACTTTGTGGCATCATGTGTTGTGGTTGGCTACACAGTCACCTCTTCCTCATCAGTTCTTGAAACTGCAAGTAGAGGGAAGAGTTGGGAATGGGCAGTCTGAGCCCTGGGAAAAGGCTGGAGCAAAGCCGTGACCTTCAGAGGCCTCGCCCAAAGGAAAGAATGGATTAGGGCTGACTTCTTGCCAAATGATTTCTGATGGAAAAGACTAGCAAGGCAGGATCCTCTTTGCCTTTGGCATCAGGAATGTGGTCTGCCTTATGTCTGAGGGACAAAGCAGCGATTTGGGGGACAGCTGGAATTACAGTTTTTGAGTGAGTTACTGTTCAGGTTCCATACTGCTGTGCTAGGTTTCTTATGATGCGTGTAATTAAATGCAAAAATAACATCTTCTAACCTGCTGTGGCCTGGCCAAGGAGTCAAAGATAGGTTGTGCTCTAAGGAAGACAGTGGAAAAGAGGGTGAAAGGGACAATCGAATTCCTTCAGTTTTCAAAGACATCTGCAATGGAGGAGAAAAGAAAACAAGAAATCAGAGTGAAGACAAAAGCCAGAGGCTGTCCACTGAAATAATGGCACTTTGTTTATTCTGAACTTATCATCATTTCTAGACCCTGATTTCCTCAGATCCTTTCTGTTTGGAGTCCAGCTGCATTTTTGGTGCATGATGAAGGCTTCTATATGTCACTAAGCGTTTACCCTTTTCTGACCCACTGCATCGCTCTCAGGGTCTGTCTAACAAACCTGGAGTTGGTGGGGCTCAGGCTGAGCAAACATCTCTCAGCTGGTGGAAGGAATCTTGGGAACTATCTTGCAAGTTGAATCATATCACCTTGATTTACAAGCACAGGACCTTCACTTCATGTTAGCCCTTAAGGCAAAAAGGCATTATTTTGGCTGTGCTGAGAACAAGCCCCTGTCAACCTGTGTCCTCNAACAAGCTGTGCTTGTTTTTGGCTGTGCTTTATTTTGGCTGTGCTGAGAACAAGCCCCTGTCAACCTGTGTCCTCCTGCCCAGCCACCAACCCTTCTGTGGTTATTTGCATGGAATGAATAACTCAGAACTCTGCCTGGTGAGGGACATCTCAGCAGGGATTTCCTGGTTTGATTTTCCTGGCAAACATGGTAGCATTTTTTTTTACCCAGCTCCTGGGGAGGAAAGTGCCTTCCCATCCCTAATATCCACACCCCTCACACCCTTCACCTGAGGACTGGCACTAATTCCCAGACTGCCCTTTGGCAAACACAACTTCTAGAGTAACATTTAGGTGTCCAGACTGCTCAAAGCAGACCTTATCTGTCAGACTGCCCAGCAGTGATGAGACAACTCCCAATGGGTGATATAAGGCACAGGGGTAGAAGGGCTTCAGTCATCTGGGCTCTAGTTAGTGATGTGGTTGGGTGCTGCCTTAGTGGCATGGGATGGACTGACCATCTCTTCTACTGCCAACACACATCTCTCTGGCTGGTGGTGGCATGGAGAAGGGGAGAAGGTTATGTCCAGCTGGAGGAATGGTCTTCAAGTCTATCCCAGCTCCAGTTTCTCCTAAAAGCCTCTTTTGGTGATTTCCACTGAAGAAATGGTGATGTCGTTGAGAATCTGCAGCTTGGTGATGGATGAAAGCTTCTTCTGCCTATGCTTGTACTGCAAGATTTTGTTTTCATCAATGAAAATGTGGAAATAGTCCTGGTCAGAGTAGATTTCCACCTGAAAAAGAGACTGTATTAGGTTCACCATGTGGCTACACATCTTCACTAGATCTTGCTGCCATCATGTGAGGCTGGGTCTGTGTATGTGCATCTACAACCCACTGCAAATCCTGCCAGAGCTGACACACACACACTGCTCCCCCTCATTTTGGGAAAGGAGAGAACAGTTGAGTTCTTCACTCCATGACAGCAGAAACAGGTGATAAGCCAAAGCCTAAAATGAAAACAAATGCAGCATCTTGGGACTCATAGAATCAGTCAGGGTTGGAAGGGACCACAAAGATCATCTAGTTCCAACCCCCCTGCCATGGGCAGGGACACCCTACCCTAGATCAGGCTGGACATAGCCTCATCCCTCCTGGCCTCAAACACCTCCAGGGATGTGGCCCCAACCACCTATTGCTGGAGCTCTGCATCTGTGCCAGATTTGGGTGAAAATCAACAACAAGTCAGGGTACAACAGAAATACTAAGAGAAGACAGAGCCAGAGAGGAGATGTTATTTGGTATGGTACTGACTCCTGTCCCACCCAAGGACACCGTGGGTGACACAGAGTTACCTGGAACGGCTCCTTTGCTTCGAAGGGAAAGATGTTATTAACCTCTTCCTTCCCCCAGTGGTTGGCAAGGAAGGAGTTGCAGATGATTCTGGAGCTGGAGAAGCGAGGGTTAAAGTGGAGAGCAATTTGATCTCCAGGATCACAGAGCAGATTAATTTCAAACCTAAAACAGTGAGGAGAAGAAGAAGTGGCAGAGAGCCGTTGAGTGATGCTGATGGCTCTTGTGAGCCAGGAGAGATACAAGTGGACTGTTCTCCTTACATGCTTGTGCTGGAACTGGTTTCACCCTTGACCACGACGCTCCAGCCTGGACACATCCCCTCGGGATACAGGGCCTCGAACTGCCAGCAAGGAGGTGATTGTGAAGCATAGCAAGATGAGAGAGATGCAGGGATCCACTCATCCCTTACTCACCTCCATTTTTCTCACTCATCATCATGTCCTTTCTCCCCACTTCTCATGCAGGCACACTCTCTGTATCAGCCTTTTTCTCACTCCTAAGTAAACTTGACAACTGAGGTAATTCTCGTTTTCTCAGCTTCACCCCCCTCCCCCCCTTGTTTTTTTCTTCGCTGCCTGATCCCACTCAGCTCATTGCAAAAAGACCTCAGAGGCAGCAAATCCCATCTCATCAACTAGATGTTTTAGCAGCTTCATTTAGTATCAATTTAGAGAAGAATGCCAAGGCTCTTACTAAAGAACCTGAATGCCTTCACCGTTGACAGGGCACAGAGATGCTCTGCTCCCTCATCCCACCTAGGCAATACCAAATCTGAAGCAGAAAACTTCGTGATGCTTTGAAGCAAGATTTGAAAGGCAAGGATTGATCAAGGAATGGGTGTCCGGTACCATTCAGCTCATCTTCTCCCAGCACTACAGGGGTGACTCTTCCCATGAGCTTCTGCCTGATCCCCTGTTCCAGCCTCTCCCCCCCATCTCCAAGGTTAAACTTGCGTAAAACGAGCTGGTAAATGCTCCTTTTTGAATAATTCATAGTTTTATTAAATAACACATTTTAATAAGATCTACTTGCCATTTCACCCCACTTTTATTTTTATGCACTCTAATGATCTTGCATTTCCCAGCATCTCAAACTCATTGCTCACCCTGGAAAAATCCCTCTAGCCCTGGCACCTACACTGCCAACTCCATGCCTTGCTTTCCCTCACTTTCACCCTCCTGTTTTCCTTCTCTGCCATGATTTCCTATTTCCAGTGCAGTTTTTGGGGTCTGCACATTTTTGGGCAGAAGCAGGAGCTCAGACATGTCAGTAGGCTGTATCTGGGCTGCATTTGGGGAGCAGTTTTGGGAGCTCATGCACGGCCATTCAAAGGCTCTGGCCACACCAGTGCTCCCTGCCGTGAAACACAGAGGGCTGACGGAGCTGACAATGCGTTTTCAACAGAGTGGTGACGGCAGCACCCAGGTTAGCCTTGATCTTGTCATCATTACCACAACTCCGGCAAAAGAAACACCACAGAAGCAGAAGTTTCCTCTCTGCTGCCACCTGTCCCAGCGCAGATGCCTAGGTCTGCTCTGCTAAAACACTGGCTCTATTCTGGTCTCACTGAAACCCTTCGAGACAGAAGTGCTGCCATCGGGGCAGTGTTACCCCAGGCCAGCCATAGTGTAACAGACAAAAAGGCTGTTCTGTCACCTATTCACAGGATGTCAGGGGTTGGAAGGGACCAAAGAGATCATCAAGTCCAACCCCCCTCCCTGCTAGAGCAGGACCATCCAATCTAGCTCAGGTAACAGAGGAATAACATCCAGACAGGCTTTGAAAGTCTCCAAAGAAGGAGATTCCACAACCCCTCTGGGGAGCCTGTTCCAGTGCTCTATGACCCTTACAGTAAAGAAGTTCCCCCTTGTGTTGAGCTGGAAGATCCTGTGCTGCAGCTTACATCCTTGTAAGCTTGTCCTATCCCAGGGAGCAAGTGAGCAGAGCCTGTCCCCTCTGCCCTGACCCCCAGCCCTCAGATATTTATAAACATTAATTAAATCCCCTCTCAGTCTTCTCTTCTCCAGACTAAAAGCCCCTATTCTTGAAAGCCATGAGCCTCTCAGCCTGGACAGGACTGAAACAGAGGAGCAGCACCACAGGCAGCATTCCCATGTCCTCCAGGATTATTACCTTTCTTGCCTGTTCCTGTGCCCCTTTCCTTCACTCACTGCCTGATCCCACACCAGCACCCATCCAACAGACAAGGCTGTGAGGCTCCTGCCCCCAGCACTTCCCCACTGCCTGATCCCACACCAGCACCCATGGGACAGACGAGGTTGTAAGGCTCCTGCCCCCAGCACTTACCCACTGCCTGATCCCACACCAGCACCCATCCAACAGACGAAGCTGTGAGGCTCCTACCCCCAGCACTTCCCCACTGCCTGATCCCACACCAACACCCATGGGACAGACGAGGTTGTAAGGCTCCTGCCCCCAGCACTTCCCCACTGCCTGATCCCACACCAGCACCCATGGGACAGATGAAGCTGTGAGGCTCCTACCCCCAGCACTTCCCCATTGCCTGATCCCACACCAACACCCATCTGACAGATGAGTCTGTGAGGCTCCTGCCCCCAGCACTTACCCACTGCCTGATCCCACACCAGCACCCATCCAACAGACAAGGCTGTGAGGCTCCTGCCCCCAGCACTTACCCTCAGTGCCATCCCTCTTGCCTGCCCTGTGCTGCAGAGCCGCCCTGGGCACACAGTCAGAGAGGTCTATATAGAGGCCAGCGGCCAGGACCCCACGTGTGCAGGGATTAGCATGGACAGTGGGGCTGAGGTCTCCTTTCAGAGCAGGCTGTTGGACACAGCTGGAGATGGGAGCAGCAAATCCCTCAGCCTGCCCAGCAGGGTCAGCTTGCTGATGCGTAAGGTGAGAGCTGATCCAGCCCCATGGCCAGGCAGTCCTGAGCTCTGACGTGATGGAGCTCATCTGAGGTGGTGATGGAGCAAAGAATTGTTCAGGCCCTGAACTCGGGGGGGCAGATGTGATTAATGCCTGAAGGAAAGATGGGGGCTTCCAAACCTGGGGGAGATATGAGGAGTCCCATCTGCTGCAAGGTCCAAAGACAAGGGAGGTGACAGGAGGCATGATGGCTCCTACTGGGGCTCAGATTCACCCTGACCATCAGAGATTTCTTTCTTTCCATTTTCCTTTTTAAATCACTCTTTGTGGGTGAGAGCCTGGCCTGAAACAAGCTGATGCCAGCTCTGTCACAGCCACTTTTCCACCTCACGTCATCCTGGTGGGGCTCAGAATGTTTCTGTGCTGAGCTCAGCATACCCCAGTCTGGCTCCTCTTCTCTGCTGGGGACAATACAGGGATTTAGAAGCAGAGCGATGGAGCCTTTGTCTGATATTTCCTGTCATGGAAAGGCACCAAGAAATGGGTGGTGATGAACCAGTTTCATTGATGGGGGCTCTCATACTGCCAGTCAGCATGAGCTAACACGTGGCTGGGTGAAGCTGAGCTGGGGAAGGCAGGGATGGCTGCTCATCACCTCCCTCTCCGAGGGATATGCACTAAAACCAGATGCTGGCCCCATCCCTGCATGCATGGGAGGCTGTGGTGCTCCCTGGCTGGTCCTATGGGAATCCATGGCTTTTGTGGTTGAACCCTCCTCGCTGCATGGGCTGCAGTGTTGGTGTTATTTAATGTGTTCATGTTTTTTCCCACAGATAAGCAGGATGAGAGCCACTATCCCAGGCTCTGGTGCCTTTGGCAGACAGTGAAGAATGCAATCCAGCCAACAGAGAAGCCAACAGCCTCTCTCGGGGCTGAAAAATCCAAGTCCCAGGCTGGGATTTGCCTGTTTGGATTCCTACAGATCTAAACCTCGCGAAGCTGAGCCTTTGCCGTGGCTTCCTTGGAACTCTGTGCTACAGGTGGCAGCATTGGGACGTGTAAGGGAGCTGTGAACCAGCAGCAGAGGTGCAGAGGTGGTGGTGGCAGGACCAGGGACATCCTACCCATTCCTCCTTAGGCTGCTGTGGGATGCTGGACACTGCCTTCTCCAATGTGACCAGCCCTGTGTCTCCTCCACTTATGGCCTGAATCCAAACATGTGTTTTTACCCCCTAAATCATCTCTCCCTGCTTGTTTCTCTCACCAGCCAGGCAAGGGACTGTGTGGGGAGAAGGGGCTGCTTTGGGGACACCCACCATGGCTGTGGGAAAAATCAGCCTGGGCTGCAGTCCTGCACATGGGAGAGTAGTGATCTGCAAGCTAAATCAGTGTGCCAAGTTGATCCTAATGATGTTAATGAAGTCAGTGAACAGAGGAAGGCTGGGGCACCACAGGGCAGGTTGGGATGAGAGAGCAGATGACCTTGCCTAGCAAGGGACAAATCCTGGCTCCTTTCTGTGCCCAGGGGCTGCATCTACCCACGTGGTGAAGGAACCAGCATGAGTCACGATCTCTGGAGAAGCTGCTGTAGCCTTTTATTTTGTCTAGTAAAACCAAATGCACTCAACCTGTCTTGACAGGGTGAAGGCCAGGCCATGCTGAGTCTCATTCCAGCTCCCTCCGCAGCCTCTGCTGGTGCCACCAACAGCAATGGGCAGGGAATTTGCTGCCCCACTGTGAAAAGCTGCAAGAGGACAGGCAGTGCTGGGAGCTACAGGGAACCCTAGGTGAGAGGAAAAAGAGCCAGTCAAGGTAGGTTTGGAGAAATGGAAAACCTCTTCTATGAGGACAGATTGAAAGAATTGGGATGTTCAGTTTGGAGAAGAGGAGGCTGGAAAGTGACCTTATTGTGGCCTTCCAGTATCTGAAGGGGGCCTACAGAAAAGCTGGGAAGGGACATTTTAGGCTATCAGGGAGTGACAGGACTAGGGGGAATGGAGCAAAGCTGGAGGTGGGGAGATTCAGATTGGATGTGAGGAGGAAGTTCTTCACCATGAGAGTGGTGAGGCCCTGGAAGGGGTTGCCCAGTGGGGTGATTGGGGCCACATCCCTGGAAGTGTTTGCAGCCAGGCTGGATGAGGCTGTGGGCAGCCTGATCTAGGGTAGGGTGTCCTTGGGTATGGCAGGGGGATTGGAATTAGATGATCCTTGTGGTCCCTTCCAACCCTGACTGATTCTATGAAAGAAGGAAGGAGAATTTAAACTGATCCAGATCTGGGGACAGCAACTTCTGAGATGCTCAACTCTTCCCAAAATTCAAGGATTTGCTTCCTATTGGCATTTCAGCAAGAGAAAGAAAGTTTGCTGGGGAAAGATGCACATACACAGTGTTCCACCAGTAAATGCTGCTCAAATACCATTGGTTTTCAGGTGCACCTCTATTTCTCTTCTTCTCAGGAGCCATCAGAGCATGGCAGCTTTGTAAGGAGGAAGGAACTGGGGATATGTTTAAAATTTCAGATGCTGGAGGCAGCACTGTGTGCTTAGCTCTTCAAACCACAACTTTTCTCTCTCGTGGTACTGGATGGAAAAACCCTGAACACATTGATTATGTTCCACTGGGATAGAGAAAAGACAGATACAGGCTGAGGTGGGGGGAGCCTGGCATAGGAAAGGAGGTGCTGAACTGCTGGCTTGGTTAACTGCAGGGGATGCATCAGCAGACTGCTTCTGCATTTGCCAGCCATTTGGTCATACAACCATCAGAGTCTGCACCTTTCCTTAAGCTGTTGTTATCCATGTGCTGCTCCTGGTTGTCCATCCTAAAGTCTTTCCCCTGCTGTTCACAAAATGGCAGAAATGCTCAGTGAAGATCTCAGCACCACCCTTCCCACAGGATTTTTCATGCAAGGCTTCCCTGTGCTGCCCTGGCGGGTTTTTGCATGTGTGATTATTTCCAGCAGTCTCTAGAGGTCTCCAAAGACACAGCCTGGGCTTTCAGGACCCGAGCACAGCGCCCTGCTCTACACGTCATACATGACTTTCAACTTGTTGCACTGCCTGAACTCTGCAGTTCAACCACCACATCATGCTCTGGCCTTTGATACCTGCTCAGAGGTGTCCATCCCACGGTTAACTCAGTCAAACCTTGGTAGGAATGAGCCATTGGATACCACTCCAGGGGTACTTTCCACATGCTGGTAAGTGCTGTCCCATATCTGCCTTGCGCTGCACACAGACCTGGCTGTGCCCAAGCCTGCTTTGTGTTGCTATTTCTGTCCACAGATGTTATTCACTGCCCCCTCTCCTAGGAGTATTCAGCCACACACATGTACAGATAGCATCCTCTGAACCTCAGTGCTACAGACCTACTGGAGGGCTGTGATCACAAAGCATTTGTGATCACATTCCTTAGACATAGCCATGCAAAGAAGCCAGCCCACTGCTCCTGGCCCACAGCCACCAAAGCAGCTTTGGTATGTGTTTGATACCCTAATCTCTGCCACAGGGATGCAGTCAGAGCCAAGCTCCTCTCAGAATTAACCTTGACTAATCCTCTAGGGACTAGCCTAGGAACCTCCAGACCTGCAGCTTTATGGAATAATTGAAGTTATGAATTTATGTATGTTTAGTGATGAGCTCTAATAACCAACCAGGCTGTGCTGGCCACTGGCAAGGCTGCGAAGTCCTTAACTTTTTCTGCTTTGAACATCCCCATTACCTGTCCTAGGAGAGTACCAAGACTCCCTCCCCCAGCTCAAGGCCTTTTCCTCCATCTCTGGAACCAGAGTGACTCGCTGGCTTTGCTAAAATTCCTTGCTCTTTGTTTTAGGACAATAGCTTTGCAGAAAAAAAAAAGCATGGAACAATAGCCCAGGTGCAAGCAGAGCCTCCCAGCCATTGTCCACTGGCTGTGTGCTCCAGGCAGACTCAGCAGCTTCTCAGAAGATGCCTCTGGGTCACCCCAAATCCAGACAGGTCTCTCAGAGCCTTCCTCCCACCGGACCAAATCA
This sequence comes from Psilopogon haemacephalus, assembly GCA_013396835.1. Classification (NCBI taxonomy): domain Eukaryota; kingdom Metazoa; phylum Chordata; class Aves; order Piciformes; family Megalaimidae; genus Psilopogon; species Psilopogon haemacephalus. The sequence goes on from VWZI01007799.1 coordinate 328,413, forward strand.
GGGTTTGCCTTTTCCCCAGCATATGCCTGTGTGCAGGGCTTCTCCAGACTTGCTTATCTCCTGCTTTGGCAGTCTTTATACCTCCTCCAGGCAGTCTTTATACCTCCTCCGCAGCCATTAGGAATTCCTAAAACTCCCCTGCAGAACCAGGAGGCAGCCCTCTGCTCCATCTGTGCTGCCTCGGGAACCTGTTACCCTGGGGAGGGTTTTGACATCAGCTCACCTGAGTTGCCTTTTCCCCCAGACCCACATCTCTGTGTTAGCTCCCTGCTCCTGGTCACCCTGCTTGGGTTTTCTCTCCAGCGCTGCTGGCTACAAGCAGCCTCCAGGGATCAGCCACCTCCGTGCCATGGAATCTTCTTCTCTGGAGTCTTTCAAAATCTGTCTGGATGTGTTTCTTTGCAACCTGGTCCAGGTGTACCTGCTTTGCCAGCGGCTTGGACCCCTGGAGGTTTCTTCCAGTCCTTACCATTCTGTGATACCAGGGCTGGACAGTATGGATGCTCCTCCAGATTTACTGCTGGAAAGAAAAGATCTATTTGCAGACGCTGAAGAGCTGGGGCTCTGCAGCCTGGAGAAGAGAAGGCTTCCAGGAGACCTTGTAGTAGCCTTCCAGTATCTGAAAGGGGCCTGCAGGAGGGCTGAGAGGGACTTTTTACAAGGTCTGGTAATGACAGGGCGAGGAGGAATGGGTTTAAACTGGCAGAGGGGAGATTTACACTCGATGTTAGGAAGAAGTTCTTTCCAGTGAGGGTGGTGAGACACGGGCACAAGGTTGCCCAGGGAGATTGTGGCTGCTCCTTCCCTGGAGGTGTTCAAAGCCAGGTTGGATGAGACTTTGAGCAACCTGTTCTAGTGGGAGGTGTCCCTGCCTATGGTGGGGGATTGGATCTAGATGATCTTTGAGTTAAACCAGGCTGTGATCTCTGTATTTCTGCTGTGCTTTATGGGACCAGCCAGAAGAGGGCTGGAGACTCCAGGTAAATCCCTGAGACAAGTAATAATCATCAGAAAAGTCACACATGGATCTAAATGTAGAAGAGCCTGGTTCAATAGCCACTGCTTCTCTGGGAGGGGATCAGCCCTGCAGCCTGCACCTCGCAGAGCTGCTTTTAAGGAGACTTCAGCCAGGTGCCTGCAGAAGGAACCCCTTGCAGGTCCCCAGCTGAAACTTCCCAAAGCAGCTCGTTGCAGAACAAGGAAAGAGAACATCACACCCCGTGAAGTGGCAAGAGAAACAGGAAGGAGCTAAAAGCCACCCCAGCAGACGCTGCCTGGTGTTGGTGGAGCTGGAAGCACCTCGGAGTGTCAGCTCCGCTAACGAGCCGCTGGGAACAGCCTCGGCGCTGGAGCCTTCTGGGGCTGTTGCTTTTCTCAGCTTTCCCATTCTTCGGCTGCTCGTTAGCATGTCTCACCATCCTCCCAGGCAGGCACTGGTGCTGGAGAAGGGAAGGGCACCTCCTCTTCCCCAGCAGCCGTCTGGGCAGCTGCTGAGTATGAAATTTTGCTTTTACACTTGTTGGCTGGGAAGTCAGAAAAAGGAGCCTGGCGTGGCCCAGGGAACTGCTGTGAATGTGACACTGTGAGGAAGATCTCTGCTGCTCCTTGCACTTTTTCCTCACACTGGTGAAAGGAGATGATCCCATCCCACACCAGGGCTGTGAACTGGCACAAGTGCAACTGAGACCAAGCCCAGAACTGCTGCTGCCTGCTCGCTGCTCAGCACTTCCCTTTCACACAGCTTTGAGGAGCAGGGATGAAAGTTGAGGCAGTGGAAACACAAAGCATGCCTGGTTTGTTTTATTTATGACTAGGCTCTGCTTAAAAGGAAATCAGCATTATCAGTTCCAGCACTGCCAGGTCAGACAAGTAAAGGAAAGAGGAGGGTTTCATTTATGATCTGCAGCTCGAGTTTGCTCTTATATGGGCATCCCCACCAGGCACTGCTTGCTGCCACCTTGCTGCTACTCATGTCAGGGGAATGGTCAGGCTTCAGAAGCCAAGACAGGGTCCTCCAGAGGTGAAAGGCATGAGAAAGAGAGTAACTGAGCTCAGGTTGTATCTAACCTTACTTCCAGGGCTCAGGGAACTACACATGCTGCACAGAAACATCCCTGCAGCCAGTGCATCCCAGCCAGTCTGTGCTCATACCTGCTGCATCATTATCTAGTCTCTGTGAGCCATGACTTCATCACTTCTTGCTCAGTTTCCTGGCAAGAAGGCAGTAAAGCTACGTCAGAACAGATTCAATTGCCCTCACCAGTGGCTGCAGCTGGAAAATGGTGATGGACATGGCTGGTTCTGATCCTCTCCCGTCTCTCCTGTTCAGCACTATGAGGTGCCAGGCAGAAGGTAAACACATGACCTGGCATGGGCTAGTGTGGATTGCCAGGGGTTCCTAGAGCCAATATTTGATCATCCGTAAATAATTGCCCCATTATATATGCAGGGACCTGATTTATCTTGCTCCTTGGTGATACCTTCCAAACTCCCCAGGGAGGCATCTGTCTCCCTCTTCATGTTGATTAATAGGGAAGGAGGAGAGCTGGCACTGGGCCTCACCATGCTTCTCAGAGAGTCAACGTGTGGGTGTACCTCGTGTCCTTCCATGGTGGTCTCTGGCTGCGAGCTAAAGCAATGACAGATCCTCAGGAGGAGGAGGGACATATGTGAACCCTCCCTGTTCAGCTTGATCTTGAATTCCTGGTTCCTGAGGAATGGTGTCAGCATCACCGAAGCCTCCTCCATCACCTCACCACTAATTCTTGCCAATTCAGACGTGTTTCCCAGCAGCATCTCAGGTGAGGTGAGTCTCCAAGAGCCAAGGCTTCTTCAGCCTGAACAGCTCTTGCTCTGTGTTGAATGATTTACCGCCCCAAAACACAAGGTGGGGAGGAGGAGGAACACCACTAGAGGGGCTGCAGCTTGGCAGTGTGCTCCGCTCCTGCACCCAGCTGTGTGCACGAGTAGCAGCACGACCATCTTTTGCTGAAGCTCTCCCCTGCAAGCTTTGTGCCGGCTCCTTGGCCAGGCAGACCGTGTGGCAACAGGCCCGAGCATGGCAGAGGCAGGTCACGCTCCGTGTAGCAAAGCCTGGATTCCTGCCCCAGGGACCCGTGCGTGGGCTGCAGCCGCAGTCGTGTGCCTGCATCTGGGTTTGGAGAAGAGGTGGAGAAGAGGAAAACCTGAAGCTGGAGGGAAGGAGGGAGGTGAGCTGCAAGATTTGGAGAACGCTCTGTGGTTCAAGAAGCAGCCAGGCACAAGTACATCCCACGTGCTGGAGTCCTGCTGGCTCTTGGCGAGTTTCATGGGGATCTTTCAGGTCTCAGCACATCAGGGTTTTTGTAGGCCTGCTTTTATACCACTTTAAAATTGAAATTTAATAACATAAGGAGACATAGTCAACTGCTGGCAACATACAAACCTCCCCATGCCCATCTCTGATATCCTTATCTGCCTTGAAAATAGTTGTCCTACAGGCTGGGTCCTAGAGATGGTCTAGTTTAGGGGTCAGATGGCGACTGGCACCAAAAGAGGCAGAGAAAGCTCAAAAGACAAGAAAACAGTGAGATTATCAGTGTCAGAAACCTTGCAGCTTCTTCCAGCCATCTGCTCAGCCCAGCCCTGGGTGACCTTTCCCAGGCACACAAAAGCACAAATCGTCCTTACCCAGGAGGAAGATGCACCAAGCCCAGAGACAGCACAGCCCTTTCCCAGCAGGCAGCCAAGCCAAGAAGCTCTGCCTGGAGAGCTACCATCCACTGGGATGGCAAGAAGCTCTGTCTGGAGAGCTACCATCCACTGGGATGGCAAGCTGCAGACAGTGCTGACTTCAACCATGAGCAGTTTTGCCTCCAGGCAAAATGGTGCTGGGTAGCAATGGATACAATAGGATGGGCATCATGCCAGGCTCCTGGAGCTGCTGATGGATCAACTTCACCCCAAGGAGATCTCCAGGGAGCTTAGAGGGGTTTTAGAGGTATTCATCAAGGAGGAGCTATGGGTTTGGTCAAGGAAAAGTGTTTGGGAACTGCAGCTTGCAGCAGTGGGGTCCAGACCATGTCCTTCCTCCATTTCTGAGTATTCAACTCAGTCCTTGTACCACCATTTTCCTCTCTTGGTTCTGTTTCTCTGAGGTCACAAGGCTGTCACCTAGCCTGACACATTAGGGGCATAAAGAAACTGTGGTGTTTTCAGAAGGGGACATAGGGTCCACTCTTCTGCTGGTTTGAACTAATTGGAGGATTAGTTCAAACCAGCACAACTCTCCACCCCAGTCTCTGGGAGAAGGTAGGACGGCACATGGGATGTGAGCAGTGGGAAGGACATCTTCAAGCTGGCAGGGCCTGGGCACACATCCAAAGGGTATCAGTGCCAACAAGACCCCACATGTATGTGCATCTGACCACCAAGTGGCAAACAAACCCCTGAGTTTGGAGACTTGGTCCTTTCCATGCGGGCTCTGACCTTTGCCACACAGGGCTGGTGGCCGAGGAGAAGCGCTGGGTGCTGCAACAACATGCGAGAGGCGTCGGAGGAGGAGGATGCAGCTTCTGCTATTTCAGAGGGCAGGGAGGAAGAGGAAGGGCTGCTGACGAAGACCGAAACTAGAAAAATGACGGCGATGACAAAAAAACCTCCTCCCATTTAGGGAACCAAATGTGTTGGCTTCCTGACGTGACCAGGATAGCTCAAACCATGAGATGCGATTTCAAATCACTGATTTGCAGCTCCCTGTGTCCCAGGGCAAGGGTGGATCTGTGTCAGTCAGAAAGGACCAAATGCTCTGCAGACCCCTCACACCTTGACCTGCCCATGGGCTAGATGGTGCCTACAATCAAATGCCTACCTTCTTTGGCTGGCTCCATCCTCTTTGACAGCTGCTTTACAGGGCTGGCTACTAGGACTGACTGCACCCCAGAGCCTGGGACTGCGCTGCAGAAAGCCAAGGAGGTGCTAGCCAATGGTACCTTATTTTTGGGACATTCTGAGACACACAGTGGTGCTGAGAAACAAAGAAGGGGAAGCATAGCCTAACCCATAGCTGTGTTTCCCACTGCCATCCCCTCCAGAGTTGGAGGAGCAGTGAGCCTCGCTCACCCTTGGGATCTCTGCTACTCTCTGCCCCTTCCCGCAGCAAGACTCCCTGACCCTGTTCCAGCTTCTCAATTGCAGACAGTAAAATTGTTCTTCTCGAGACAAACAAAAAGACAGCCACTGCCCCAGGCAGCCTGTGGTCAAGGCGAGGAGATGCCATGTTCTTTGGTTTCTTCTTGTTTTTTTTCCTGCTGGCTTTTAGAGTTGCAGATGGGCTTCAGCCACAAAGCCTGGAGGCAGGTCCAGCTTCCAGTGACTTGGGCGGAGGCTGAATCCGGGCTGCTGATTTAGTCCCTCTCTATTTCTGGTGCTGGATTTATGTATAATTTGATCCTCTGTAGTTATGGATAGAACTGAGCAGAGAATGAGAGTTTCAGCAGGTATCTGAAGGACACTTGTAGTGGTTCTGGGCATCATCCCCTTCCTTCTCCCTCCTCACCCAGATTAATTCACCCCAAATTAATTCACCCAGACTAGACTCAGCCAGCTGGAATTTAAAGAATGAAGCCTTATAAATACATTTTAGCACAATACACAAGCGGATATTTACAATATATTACAAATATTTACAGCTGTATACAGTAATATGCAAGTTAAAAGTAATAGAGAAACACAATACCCCTCCCAGCAGTCCAAGTGCCCAGGAGGGGGATCCCAAACACCCTTCCACCCTCTTTCCACCCTCCTCCCTTATCCCAGAGTCTGCCTTACATGCAAGGTGAGTTGGAAGGATCAGCAAGGGGGGGTTAGAAGCAGAATGATTAGTTGGGTTACACAGTTTCAGGCAGAGGAGTTAATAATAAGGCCAGAGGCAGGGAGAGACTCTCTTATCTATGTTTGTGGTCTGTCTTTTCTACATCTAAGCAAACCTATGAGTGAAATAGACATCACATTGTTTTCTCTTCACAGCCAATAATCTAATTTCTGTCATTAAAATATAACAATTAGCTTCAAAGCAGTACAACAGTTTACAAACCAGCCACGGGTTAGTGCAAGATATCAGCAAGAGGAAGGGCTGCAAGCTGGCAGCAAGAGCACAGCACAGGGTGATACCACCTGCCCTGCGAAGAATCTAATCCATGAAAAGCTCAACCCAGACCCTTCCACACCATGACTGTGATTTTCTTGCTCATAGAGCTGCTCTGGGAGTTGGGGTTGAAGCCCCATCTGCAACTCAGCAGCAGCTCAGGAGAAGACAAGGTACTTCTGGGACCTGAGGACAGAGCTGTGACTCCAGAACTTGCTGTATCCACCTTGTCTGCTCCTGCCATGGCTGAAGGCAGGTCTCCAGCCCTGTAGGGCTGAAGAGAAGGCACAGAAGGAGATGCCTGCCTGGCACAGAGAGGGGTAAAGCTCCCATAGATGGGAACGGAGAGGGACTGTGGCATTCTCCAGGAGTGATGTTCCTCAGGGCTTTGTCAATTCAATACTTGATGTGGATTGTAGCCCTGGGAGACATTATTTGACCGTGGTTCTGTTCCTCTCCTCCTCCTCTTTTAGATCTGGTTGCTGGGATAAATTATCTTTGTTTCTGGAGCCTTTACCAAACTGCAAGGGGCTTTCCAAAACATCTGGAACAGCTCATGGAGCTGGAGTGGAGTGTAACACTGAGGGTGGAAATAAGGTCATGGAAACAGAGGCACCCTGTTGGATTAGTGCTCAAGAGTGATACTTGGGAACGGCTGAGTTCAAACCCTCACCCCACTTGCAAAGGAAAAGAGTTGTAAAAAGTCTAGAGGGATCCTGTCCACGCTGACACATGCCTCTTGGTCCTGCTCCCCAGGGGCTGTGCAGGGAGTAGATCCTACCAGTGCTCACTGATGCCCAAGACCTTGGCATGGGGATGTGACCTTGTGCTGTGGAGGGCAATGTCGGCATTTTGGTCTCCCAGAGCCAAAATCTGCTTCTATGTCCAGGCTGAAGCCAGTATTTTGGAAAGGGCAGCGAGACCCCTTGGGTTATTTAGAGGCTGCCAGCTTGGCATCCACCGCAACTGGGGTACTGAGGTGGCTTTTAATGCAAAACATCATGTGGTTAATTAAAGGAGGAATGTAACAGATGCCAATCCCAGAAAATGGTGAAAATAGATCTCTGCTAACTGCTTCATCTCTACAGGGCTAGGATTTGGGCTGATAAAGATAAACTTATCAATGCACCAGCTTTGGCTGTGTGGTTTGTCTTGGCGTCTGGCTGCGGTACGGATGGAGCCGGAGTGGAGTCTACTGCTTAAATGGATTGATAAACACTAATGATACCAAACCATCATGGCTCATCTGATGGGAGGGCAAATAGGCCTGGCTGAGGGCTGGGGGATGCAGCTGCCCTGGGGCAATGTGGTCATGCAGCTGCCTTTTCAGTGGGGTTGCAAACAAATCGGTTCTCAGACCTCCCCAGTTTTACCTGTTGGGTGAAAAAAAGGAAAGGAAAACAAAACAAAACAAAGCAACCCTTTGGATAACATTTGCCACCAGCTGCTACAAAAGCAGCCAGATCACTCAGCTGAGTGCAAGCTCAAGCTGCCTCTTTTAAGTACAACCACATAAAGAGCCTAGGAACAAAAAGAGAAAGTGGTATTTATAGGATGGGACATCCTCTCCGTCTTGGGAAGCAAAACATGTGAAAGCCGTGGCAGAACTATGAGTTTTAGCCTTAGTTTAGTGGGACAACCTCTAAAATATTTCTGTGGTACTTCGGAGATAATCCAGACTCTCAGCATCCTCAGATTTGTGGTTGTGGAGTACTGCAGGAACTCTGTGTCCCCGCTGCAACACAACAACCGTGAAGGCAACCACGGTCCTTGGATGTGGTAGGGTGAGAATGGAGGCTTCACTTCTTGTGGCTGTGACAGCAAAGGAAGAGCAAGGAGAGCAATGCTCCCAACTCTGGTGTCCCCTTGCCAAGGAGAAGGGTGGCAGGCTGGGAGTGTCCAGGAAAAAAAAGCTCCAGAAATGATTCAGAGCCTGGAAATGTTGCCTACACAGACAGGGTGGGGAAGTTCAGTTCATTCATCGAATATTATTTATTTTAGTGCTATATACTGGAGGGTTTTGCCTGGTGGATCATGATATCCCTAAACATCAGGATTTAAATGGGAGTTTCCCAGGCCAACAGACAAAAGCAGGATAAGATAACTTTGATACCAGGGGGCACAACTTTGGGATGGAATGAACACTCAGATCATCTGAGATATTTGAGTGGAGACCAGGACACCCCAGCCCCCTGCACCGCCTGCCATGAAGTCTTTAACTTCCGCAGAGAGCATTTGGGGCACAGGGTGAGGGACTCCTGCATGCCACGAGGGGTACCTCCACCTGCCAGCCAGCAGCAGGCTGGCAGGATTTGAGCCCTGCTGATGGCCTCAGGCTTTCCTATCCAGGCGTGAAAACGAGCTGTGAAAAAGTAAACATGTCACTGAAGTATTTTCCTTTCAGATGGGTTGATCTTTCCAAACTCAGAGAAAGGACACAAGGAAGCTGCTGTCAGATGTGAGCACGCCAGCCCTGACTCCACAAATATTGGAATAATATTTGCTGAGCTTTGTGTGTTATTCAGCAATGTGTTTTCAAAAATGAAAAAGAAAATGTTTTACTGGGCTTTGCCAGAAGTGATTCCCTCAGGTAACCTCCCTGCTTTACTCACACTCAGCAGCCACCCTCACCACCAAGAGCACTCACTCTGATGTCCCTGGACCAGATCCTTGTAAGGTCAGAAGCTGAAACAGGATTGTTGAGCCATGTGTACCACCCATGCAACACCATTCCTGGCACAGCACCGGGAGAAAGCCTGCTCCATCTCCCACGTGCCCCACAGACACATGGGCAGTGTTGATGCAGGGATGGGTGCTGCCTGCCTCATCCCTTGTTAAATGTTGTTTATAGAATCATAGAACTGTTGCAGTTGGAAAAGACCTCATTGATCATCAAGTCCAACTGTCGACCTGGCACCCCTGTGGCCATTGAGCCATGCTCTGAAGTGCCATGTCTGCATGTATTTCAAACACCTCCAGGGATGGTGACTCCACCACCACCCTGTGCAGCCTGTTCCAGTGCCCGATCACTTTTTCAGTAAAGACTTTTTCCTATTACCTAACCAAAACCTCCCCTGGTACAACTTGAGGCCATTTTTCTCTCATTCTGTTACTTGATACTAGGGGAAAGAGACTGACCCCCACCTCACTGCAACCTCCTTTCAGGGAGCTGCAGAGACCTATGAGCTTTTCCCTCAGCCTCCTCTTCTCCAGACTAAACAATCCCAGTTCCCTCAGCTGCTCCTTCTGAGACTTGTTTTCCAGACCCTTCACCAGCTTCCTTGTCCTTATGTAGGACCTCCCTAAAATGCCTTTGCTGTTGAGCTCTCTCTGTGGTTTCCTGTATTTGACCCCCTTTATCACTGCCCTGCCTGGGGAATATGCACTCAGTAGGGTGTGTTTTATGGGCCTGATAAGCTTTTATTGCAGCCGGCCTTATTGATGGGATGTCTGGAATAAAGAGATGGGGACCATGTGTCTAGGCAGGGGGAGAGAAGGCCTAGCTGGCTCCTCTTGCCACTGGGCTTGACAGTCTGGGCACAGGTTTTAAGTAAAACTGAGTGCAGCTCAGGCACACCTGGGAAGGTCCATGTCAGAGATTTCTGCTAGCAGCTGCAGTTTGTACCAGGGAATTGGGGTATGCAGAAATGTGTGTTTCCATCCCCTGCAGGAGAAAGCAGCACAGGAGGAAGTGCTATCTCCTGCACGCCCTCCTCTGCCCCATAACAGACCTCAAGCCCAACTCAGCATGGCAAGGGCTTGCCCCTGCACCCCCCTGGGCCACTCTACTTGCATAAGGAGCAGTCTGCATCCTACTCTGCCTCAGTTTCCCTCTCCACTCCACGCTGCTCCATCACCATCACAGCCTTTCCTCCCATGTAGGCTGAGCTCTTCACTTGGCAGCAGTTTATATTTCACTCTTTCCCCCTCCCCTCCNGTGGCCAGTAATGACTTTGCCAGGTGCTGAGTCCCTCTGCACTCCAGCTCCGAGCAGCCTTTGTGCGTGTGTGCGTACAAGCGATGAACAATGATTAAAGATCCTTTATTAGTCCCATGACTAAGCTGTAGTAGGAAAAACCTGTGTCCTTCCTACCAAAGACCAGCATGAAGGGAACAGCTTGCTGCAAATGCTCAGTCCCAGCTCCTTGCTCTTGCATGGAGGACAAGGCTGTGGCCAAACGAAAAGGTTTTCTGCCCTCATTTGTCCAAACAAATGCCCGAGGCACATCTCAACAGAGAGATGCTCTGTGCCTCTGCCATGCTGCAGCTGGCCAGAGAATGGGGCAGAGGAAAGCCTGGGGAGCACACAAATATTGTGGTAAAGGGAGCAAGTAGAGCAAGGTGTTTTCTTCCCTCCCCACATGTACATGCCCTGAGCTGCCCTTCAGCAGCTTCATTCCCTTCACAGAATCACAGGTTGGTAGAGACCTGTGAAGAACATTGAGTCCAACACCCCTGCTAGAGCAGGATCACCTAGAGTAAATCACACAGGAACATATCCAAGTCACTGTGAGGGTGACAAAACACTGGAACAGGCTGCCCAGAAAGGTTGTGGAGTCTCCTTGTCTGGAGACATTCCTGTGTGACCTGCTCTAGGTGAGCCTGCCCTGAAAGGGGTTTGGACTAGGGGGTCTTTTGAGGTCTCTTCCAAGCCCCAGTGTTCTCTGTTCTGTGGGAGTGGGTTCCGAATGCCTCCAGAGACAGAGTCTCCACAACCTGCTCTGCCACCCTCGGAGTGAATGTTTCCTTATATTTAAGTCGAACCTCCTGTGTTCCACTTTGTGTCCATTGTCCCTTGAGAAGGAGACAGGATCCAAACATTGGGAGCAGGATCCCCTTTTTGCTGTGCCTGTCACCACTGAACCACAGTGGGCTTGCAAAGCCTTCTACACATGTGCCAGGCCAGGCAGCACCTCCCACCCTCCTGCAGAAGGAGCATTTCCATCCCTGCTCGCATACAAAGGAGGTTGCATCATAACTGCTTTTTAAACTCCGAGGCTTTTGAACTCCAAGCCAAAGTTTGTTTTTACGCCTGCGTTGAGCCAAGTCCCTTGTTCTGGTGTTTACAAGAGTCTCTTCTGTTAGCAGGAGCTCACCTCACCTTTTTTAACTGCGGAGTTATTGCCGTGGGGTTTGTCCAGACTGGCAGGAATCTGGGCTCTTGAAGGACTGAAATTCAATGTCATGAACAACAAATGAAAGCTCTGCTGGAAGGCTCCCAGCTCTCTTTTCAGCTGTGGTTGAGATAATCAGGATCAGGATTACCTCTAGAGGGGAAAAGACAGATTTTAAAAACGTGGACATCCTTTAAGAGCAACCAGGTGACCTTCAGAAACAGGGCCTTAAAGTCCACAAAGGCAGCTGCACCACAATTCCCCCCCTTATCTGCACTGCAGAAAGAAGATGATTCAAACTGGGTGAGAGGGAGCTCCAGCATCTCTGGGAGCAGTGGGATTGCACAAGGAATGTCTTTTGCTCCATTTCTGAGCTCGTTCTGGGATTGCAGAGGTACTGTGTGGTACCTTTCTTGCTGGAAGGAGTGGGACATCTCCAGCAGCCCAGATGTGGTACCTTCCTTGCTGGAAGGAGTGGGGCATCTCCAGCATCCCAACAGTGGTACCTTCCTTGCTGGAAGGAGTGGGGCATCCCCAGCATCCCAACAGTGGTACCTTCCTTGCTGGAAGGAGTGGGGCATCTCCAGCATCCCAACAGTGGTAGCTTCCTTGCTGGAAGGAGTGGGGCATCTCCAGCATCCCAACAGTGGTAGCTTTCTTGCTGGAAGGAGTGGGGCATCCCCAGCAGCCCAGTTCTGCCTGGGACAGCTCACCTCATGCACTCTGCTGAATATTTGGAGGGCAGCAGCCTGCAGACGCCACTCTGGCTCCTCATGGCATCCTGGCTTTCTCCAAAATCCACCAGTCAGGCCATCTGCTTGGCATAACATCCCAGCTGAGCTGGCAGCAGCAGGAACCAGGACTCCCAAGGGGAGAATGGGGACTGGTCTGAGCACCCTCAACCCGAATACCTGCTGCCAAGCATGTAGCAAAGAGGGAGCATTCCGGGCAGAGCCAGGCTGGCGGATGAAAGGCGAGCAGAGAGCGCAGCGCCTGTTGTGCGCTGGCTTTCCAGTCGCGGCTTGCTCTGGCTTCCTTGCGGACATCTGGCAGATGGGCCCAGTGAGGAATGTAATGAGTTGTGCAGATGGGAGGTGCCGCGCTCAGGTTGCAGCCTGTGGGGCAGGGAGTCAGTGTTTTGTTTATAAACACAGGCGGGATGATTAAGATAAGAAGGGGATGGTAATTAAATTAAATTAAGGCTCTGGAAGTTCGTTAGATGAGCCTGAAAGCATCACCAGGCACTGCAATTCCTAGTTCTGCAAAACAGGGGTTCGCTGTGATGGAACATTGGTGAGGGACAAGGGGACTCGGGAGGACTTCTGGTCAGCTCAGTGAGGAAGAGGTGCAAAGTTATACCCAAACAGGGTAGACAGGAGGGAGTCAGGCCAAAGGAAAGCACCAGAGCATCAAGGGAGTGATGGAAAGTCCACTAAGGTTCTTCCCATGCTCCTGGGAACAGTGTTGTGGAGCACAAGTGGGGAGTTTGGGCACAGTGGGATGAAGGACCAAGATTCCTACCAGGATTTTGGTGCAAAGAAGAGTGTAGTGATGCTTGCAGAAGTCAGGTTGTAAATGTCTCTCCACATACAGAGCATCCTTGCAGATGTTTTGGAATCCCTCTGAGTAGGGAAGCATCTGTATGAGCAGGATCTGGAAAGGCAACCTTGGGAGACATTTCTTGATGGAGGGGGTGGCAAAGCCAATTGCCCCACTGCATGGGGAGTGGAACAAGTGCAGAGAAGATGGGTTAGGAAGCATGACAGCTGAGGTACAGGTTTCAGATATGTTTCTACATCCAGCACAGAGGCTGCAGCTCAGAGCAAGAGAAAGCAAAACCACCTGACAAATCCACCCACACCAAGGGCACCAAGGGCTGCTGGCTCCTCTTCTCAGAGCTGCTGGCTTGGTGAGACATCCTGTGCCTGTTTGTTTTTCTTTCCTGTTTGCAGTGGCCCTGATACACCTTCAAGCCTTAAATGCTTTCCCTGCTGCACAGATTGAGTACATCAGTCCTAGGAGCTTTCATAGCTCTTTGGGAATAGGGAATGGGCTGAGAAGGTCTGAATGTTACAGGCCAGGTGGAGTGGGGATATGGAGCAGCTAATGCTTGTGAGAAGGATGCTTCATCAACTGTCCATGACCCAGAGACTTAGATCTGCTGTCATTTGATCTTGAGAACCTGACCCCTGGGTGAATGATGCAGAAACTTGTGCATTTTAGCTTAGGAGGTCACCAGCTTGATTTTCTGGAGGCAGCCCTTCACAAAGAGCTGTTGGGAGGCATCAGTAATCCTTGCAGCAGTAATCATGGCCAGGATGGTGAATGCAAACAGACAGCCCCTTGAGTGGATCCTTAGAGAGGAGAGATTCTTTTCCCAGCAAGTGTTTGCAGGGTGGTGGTTGCTGAAGGCTGGACTTGGGGAAAAGGTCTCTCTCCCACAGGTGTCCAGGGGAGAGCAGGTAATTGCTGGCTGCGTGTTTCTAATTAGGGGGAAGCCATCAGGCAGAGCACCCTGCTGATTGTTCTCAAGGCAGAGCTGAGCATGTTTTCTAAAGGCAGTCCAAGACCCTGGGAAACCAGCAGCTTGCCCCATTTCAGAGCTAAGCATCAGGAGCAGCAGGAAGGTGACAGCTTGGTGGGATGCCAACAGAGCAGGCAGGACCACACCAGCGAAGAGGCTGGCACCGCTAGAATGATGCAGAACAGCTTTTGAGGGATGGTGCTGCTGCCACATCCCCATCAGAGCGAGTAGGTACACCCCAAGGGGCAGCAAATGCACCTCCAGAGCAGGTTCATCGGCACCTACTAAACACTGACTTGTTTGTGCTGACAAATCCTCTCCTCTTTGCCCGCCAGCAGCCATGAAGCCTCTTTCCTTCCCCCGGAGCTGGAGGGAGCAGCACAGTGGAAGGGAGGGTATGGGAGCTGCCGGCCCTGTAGCGCTGGGCTCGGGGCCAGATTCCTGCCACTGCTCTGCAAACGGCCTGCATTTGTTCAGGCTGCTCGCAGCGATGAGGCACAAGCGTGCCAGGGCTTAAGGCTGCACAGCCGAGAGCTGAGCTTGGCTCCCAGAACTGGCTGAGTGTGCAGCAGGAGCTTAGAACTCCTGGAGGAGCACAGGGACCACAGATCTGCAGCTCCAAGGGTACTGCAAACTACCGCCGTTGGTCCTTGTCACCCCCACCACAGCTGGTGGGATGCTCTCAGAGAGGTTTCACCTACCCCAGTTCTATCCGGCAGCAATCCTGGTGACAGGGTGAACTGTCCAAGGGAGAAGCTGGTTCCCCGAACACTAGCTGGAGCTGAGGGGTGAGTAGATGCTGGTTTTCCTCTTACTGATCTCCCCAGTTAGTGTCCCATCTCCTTTTCCTCTTCTTCAAAGCACTAAGCATCATTAGTCTGTCAGGGGGATTATTGCCAGGCTGGGCTGGAGAGGACAGTGTCTCCCCAGCCCTCTTCTACATGCAGCCATGCACACTAATAGCAATTTTTTTTTTCTGCTATCCTGTCACAGCTGTTAAGGCCACAAAAGCCCTGGGTAATGTGATCTCCTGTGTCCCTTGTCCACCAAGGCCCAGGATCCCTGGCCTCTTTTGCAGGCAGGAATGTGGCCGAGCATGACCAAGTTTGTCCCAGCTGATGGTCCTGTGCTCTCCTCCCTGGCCATCTGAGGGCAGTTAACAACATGTGAAGAATTGGATCAGACCATGGGACCATCAGTACTCTGTGTCCTCCTTCCATTCTCCCAGCTCCCACCACCACAGAAGGTCTCAAGGTCAGGGACAGGTGGCCCAAGACTCCAGAGGGTGGCTGCAAAAAGATTTAAGCCTGCTTTAGGGCAATGTGCTTGGCATAAGTATAATTATGCCAGACCTTTGCCCATGACTGTTCTTTCTGAGGAGACAGCAGGTTGAACACACATTGGAGGAGAGGACTCACACAGCAACTGCTGCAGCCACTCACCAGGACCAGGGTCTTCTCTGAATCCTCAAGGGAGATGGTTAACAGCCAGGCATGGTGCAGGAGGGTGTTGGTTGCTCGGGGGAAGCCGTCAGAGTCCTGATCCAGATCCCAGTGCCCTTTTCCCTTACCCTAAGGGACTCCAAGCCTATGGTCCCCTCACTGGTGCCCAAGGCTGGGGTACTATGTCCTGTGAGGAGGGAGCCCAGCTGTTGTTTTAGGCACTGCCTGATGGAGATACTCCAGTCTAGAGTTCAAAGCAGCCACCGGCTCTTTCCTTGGATCTGAGGTGGCTCAGGGGGATCAGGGCAGCTTTGTAATTTGAAACAATGGGGTTAGGGGAGTTTGTGCCACTGGTGACCCTGGCCATACAAGGAAAGAAGATCCCACTGTGTGCATAGTCCTGCATTCCTCATCCTCCCCCCACCCCAGCTTGGGACAAGCAACCCCCACCACCTGCCGGCACCCAAGGGTGCCCCCAAAACAGCTCACAGCAGAGGCCAGGTGACACTAGGATGGGGACTGGGCACAAGCTGAATCCTGTTTGTGCTGTGTTGCTGCAGGCTGGGTTTGGGTTTCTCTCCCTCTTGTTTTCTGTCCCAGGTTGAAACCTTATGCCGAGGCGGGAGACGCTCAGGGGAATTTGCAACGGCAGATGGTGAAGAAAAGAAAAAAGGGCAGAGCACACTGCCTGCAGGCACGGGAACACAACACCCCGGGAGGAGTGCAGCGTGAACAGCCAAAGGTGACCAGCCTGCAAGGCTTTTCAGCTCAGAAAAACACGGTGCTGTCCTGCCTGCCCCATACACACCTGCACACAAGCAACAACCCCCCCTCCGGATGCCTCTTCCCTCTCTTTCTTTTGCTTCCTCTCTTTTGCTCTCTTCCCGCTCTAAAACAAAGATGCTTCCCCAGATGCACTGGTCCCCATCCAACAGATCCCTTTGTCTCATCCCTTGGAATTATGTTTTCTTTGTGCACATTCTCCATCCTCCCAGGCTCAGCACTGGATGTCTCATGACAAGGGAGATACTGGTCAGTGGTGCCAAAACTCCTCACCATGCTGACACAGAGAGATCCTTACCGGACTGAAGGTGCCAAAATCTAAATCTCAGCCAAAGGAAGACTGTAGCATAAAGTCAAAGATGCCTAAAGGGGATTTGGAAATTTTTGGATGATCTTAGGACTATATCCAGTAAAAAGGATTAAGAACAGGAGCACAAACTCCCCCCCCTTCAAGTGGAAAATGGCAAAGGCAGAAATATCCCCCAGCTCTGCAGGGGCACCTGAGCCTTCCATGGATGCTCTACCCTGGGAAGGAGTACTGAGGGCTGCTCTACCATGGGCTGCACACAGTCCTGAGTGATGACAGCTCCTGCTGTCCCTTGTTCTAGTGTGGGGCTCTGAAGTGGATATCCAGGATGTCCTGGGCTGTCCATGTCTACCAGGCAGGCAGGTTATGTTGAGCACCCTCACTCTGCCCTAGACCATGGTTGCCCTTCTGTTTGAATATCATTAGTTTTTGCACACTTGCTGATGGTTTTGACCCATCTCCAGCCACGCTCTGGCTGCCCCACAATGGTGAACATTGAAGCTCTTGTCATTTCCTGACCCCACACCTGAAAGAGCACCTGGGTGCTCAAACCCAGACCTATTCCTCCCAACTGCTTGAGCTGGTCTAGGAAAAGAAATGAGCTCTCCCTGTGGGCCTGCCCTCGTTTAGCTTTGCAAGAGGAGATTTTCTTCTGAGCTCCAAGAACTGCAGGACATTTTAGATGTGAGGGAGATATGGAAAGCAAACCTGACCTTTTCAACCAGAGAAAGGCTGTTTCCCCACAAGTCTATGTCACAAAAAAAAATGTTGGGTTTTAGTTTTCTCCCAACCCAACACTGAAAACAAACATCTAAACCTCAAATGGTTGCTACAAAGAGCAATTGTCCCTCCAGAACAGCTCTTAGACATCTCTGTCCAGCCCTGCCTCCCCACCTCTCTGCAGGCTCGGGGAGCGCAGTGGAATCGGCCTGGGAAGTTATTTTGTTCCCACCAAACACCTTGGCTAGCAGTGGAGTCCTTTTATTGCTGGGATGTCATTCACACTGTGCTTGTTTAACACACATACCAGCTGCCTTTTTTCATGCTACTGCTCTGAGAACCGAGATTCACGAGGGCTGAGCTCATCCTAAGTTGACGGGAGGATGGGCTCAGATGGGGACGTGGGATGTGAAATCCCCTTGAACGCTGCGTATATTTGCATCTGCATCTGACTTTACATCCTCTCTCTCGTGGCAAGGTTCCCCTGTCGTGGTGTGCTGGGGAGACAAAACGCATCCCTCACGGGCTGGGCAGGGGATTGCTCTTTCACTCTTGATGACTGCTTTGCTTTGCATTGATTTTTGCAGC
Organism: Psilopogon haemacephalus; assembly: GCA_013396835.1. Taxonomy (NCBI): domain Eukaryota; kingdom Metazoa; phylum Chordata; class Aves; order Piciformes; family Megalaimidae; genus Psilopogon; species Psilopogon haemacephalus. Next base: position 346,015 of record VWZI01007799.1, read on the forward strand.
TCACACAACGACCAAAGAAAGTTTGCTGCGTGGGACACAGTGGCTGCTGCTCAGCCACCGCGCGGGCCACAAACCTGCAGCGCCCGGAGCCTCGCCATCTCCTTGGGCAGCCACAACGTGCCACATGCGTGGAGCGAGCTCTTCCTCCCTCACCCTGACTGTTTTCCCACTTCAGGACATAACAGAAGATCCTTTCAACAACATTTCCTTTGAAAAATAACCCATCCAGCTCTGGTTTTGGAAAGTGCTGCATGCTCTGCACAGGAAGAAGTTAATTACTGTCCGGGGGGTGAGGGCGTGTGTTCTCAAATGTTTTAAATGTTTAATTTTCTTGAAAGAAAAACCATCTCTGATCTCTGTTGGATCCTCTCCCTGTTTATACAGAGGGTTTCTATTAGCAGGGCCAACAGTACATCCCCGACTGCCACGTCCGTGTCCTTTTCTTCTTCCCTCAAAACAGGAACCCCTCCCAAGGGGGGTGTGTCCCACCTCTCCGTGTGCCTCTCTCCAGGGAGCAGGGCTGGCCCAAGCCCTCCTGATGCTCTCTTCCACCAAGGGCTGCTCCATCAAGACTCTGAGCTGGGATGAGGCAGCTGACTGCTGTGACTTTTCCTTTTCCACCCACTTTCCAGGAAAACAAGGAAAGGGGGAAGGGTTACCCCCTTCACAGCCCCTTCTGGTAGGGGCTTCTGAGCAAAATGTCACTGAGACCTTTGCTGGTGGGTTCAAAACAGCTTCTGCTCATGTGAGCTGACAATGGGGCAGCATGACCAGAAGAGTCATCCACAACTATTCCACATACAGTTTCCAGGCAGAGAGTGTCCCACAGACATCATGGAGACTTCTTACTGTAAGGACATCATTAGCTTTGTTTAGTCTCAACATCCTCTCATGGGAATTGGAGTCTCATCTCCATCCGATTTGCACCATGCCAGATGATAGGCACCAAGATCCACCTGGAGGGTCCCAGCTGCTAACAGCCAGCTTCTTGGGGTCTTGTACAGGGTGATGAGCATCCCTAGTGTGGTGGCCAAGGCAAGATGGTTTCTTTGGTGGGACAGGTCCAAAAGCCTGGCCATGCATCCCCTGCCAGGACACTGCAAGCCCTGCAGGCGGCTGAGGTTTGATTTCCTTTTGTTGTTGTTGCTTATCTTAGCCCTCCTGGTGCTGCTGGCAGGGCACTGTCGGGGTTGCTAATTTAATGTTGATGAGAAGATAATGAGGACGACCATCAGTGCCATATCAGCCGTTTGATTTTTAGTTTGTTACGGTAAGGAAGAGGTGACTAAGAGGAAGGGCTGGGGAGCAGCAGTCGGGGGAGCTGAGTGTGCTGGCTGCATGTTGTGACATTTCCAGACTGTGCTGGAGTCTGAAGTGGGCAAACCCTGTGGGACCTCCTGATTTCAAGGGTGGTTCTGTGAAGAGTTCAGAGCTGGGGCTGTCATCTCCCAGGGAACCTTGCATGACACATTTGCATCAGGGTGGATAATGCTCTCAGGATCCTGAACACCTGCAGGATCTCTAGGGGCTGCTGTTAAATGAGTGGGGTTGTATGGGAGAGCAGATGGACAGGATTTGATCTTGCTCCCTGGGCATGGAGATAGACAGGATTAGCTGTAGGACTGCTGAGGGGTAGAGAGGGACTTTGGCATTTGATTGTGGGGCTGGACTAAGGGGTGGCATCAGATAGGTTGTAGTGATGAGGGACCCTTTGAATGCATTGGAGGCTGGCCCTCATAGATGCATCTTCTGAGGTGTCTTCAAACCTCTCCCAGCCTTCTTTTCCAACTAACAAGGTCCTCCAGAGACCTCTCCCAGAACAAATGGTGTCTTACACTCACGGCTTGTGTGCTCAAAAGTGTCCTACTTCCCGCAGTGACCAAAGCCCACAGACTCCATATTCCAAGCTGAGGAGCAGGCTCAAAATCAACATCCAAACTGCCTGTCTCCAACACCAGCTGTGCTTTGGATCCAACCCATACAACCTGTGCTTGGGATGAGTCAAACTCAGTTTGCAGTAACCAAGCCAAGCTGATGCATTCAGACCCCCATCTGCAGCCTGTTGAGCATGTATGGACACAGTGAGAGATGCTGAGGAAGAGAGGGGAGATGGAGAGGACAAGAGGCAGAGCAGACAGTGAGGAGGGAAATGTGGGAATGCTGGGGAGGCTGCAGGGGCCACAGGCTCATCTGTCTGAGCCCATGTGTTGCTCTTTGCACCAAAGACTGTTACTGCTGGAGGAGAGGGCAGCCTTGGGAGCACTCAGATGTGCCTCTGCCAGGTCAGGGCTCCTCATGGCTTTCTTTTGGCCATGGGTGCAGCAGTGATGCTTTGCAGCAGGCTGTCGGGTGCCTGGCGGTGCTGGAGGAGCAACAGAATGACTTTATTTTGGAAATATGTCCCTGTGGAGCACTCAGTGTCCCTCAGCCATCTCGACCCAGAGCCGGACAAGCCTCTGGGACCTGCTCTGCTTGTGCTTGCTCTGTTCCTTATCGCTCTGCTGAGAAAAGAGCTGGCGGGAGAGCGAGCCAAGCCCACATGCTGTCGCTCCTTTTGGCACGCCTAAGCCTTCTTTCTTCCTTTCTTCTTTCTTTTCTCTCTTCTTTCTTTCCCAGGCACATTTTTCAGGCTGATAGCGCAGTGGAGAGGGTGAGGATGTGTCAGGATTTTGGCCAGGAGCGGGAAGGGGGGACGATGTCATGGCACTTGGCAGCACTGCCTGCAGTCAGGCCAGCCAGGTGCCAGGCAGGAAAGGGCGTCCCCAGCCCTGCACAGAGCAGGACGGGGAGGAAAGGAAAGGGATGGGGACAGGAAGGGCAGAGTGGCGCCCAGGGGTGGTCACACCAGGCAGGGAGACCACCCGGCTCCCCCCTGAGCTGGTTGTGCCCTTCAGCCTCCCCATGGGCCAGGGCTTGGGCCAGGGGGACACAACGTGTCATTGAATCTGGCCCAGAATAAACAGCCTTCTGCTGCTGGAGAAAACAGCTGCCTGCTTTCCAGGCAGACCGGGAAGCGGTGGAGCCTTTTTCCTCTGGCCCTGTTCCAGGGGAGGCTCAGCAGTGTTAACCCACTCAGCCTAGCTGGGAGTGGGGCACTCATCCTGGGGCTGCTGCTGGCATCCCTGGGGATGGATCTTCTCCCACTCAGCTTGTGCTTTGCAGAGCAGCAAGGTTTGATGTTGCCACCAGGCTTCCAGATCTTACTGTGTTGAATGTGGGTCCCCTTGGTTGCTATGGATGAGGGACTTGCTGCTTCTCTCCAAGTGGTGGTGGTGACGACCTTCTGGGAGGAGGGAGGGAAAAGGAGCTGGATTTTCTCACCCAGATTCCTCCACACCAGGAACAAGGTTGACATCACAAACCACAGAGGGAAGGACTGCAAAGAGCAATCACACCTTCCAGAAGGACTTGATCTTTATAGAGGGCACTCAAAGAACTATCAAGTCCATCACCCAATAACATTACTGCTGCCAAAACCAGAGCCTTCCCCTCCCTGGGGGATGTGGCAGCCCCATGAAACCTCCATGTGTTTGTACTTTGGAGAGGAGCTGAGCTGAGCACAGACACGTGAGTGAGCTGTCCACAGAGCGCCGGGAGCCAGCGGTAGGATGGCTCCCTGTGGGAGAAGCAGCTTAGCATAAATATTTAATGGCTCCAGTAAATATTTAACTTCTCTGACATGAGTGAGGATGGAAAAAACAGACCCTGGCGGGCAACCTTGCAAAGCCCCTGGGTGAGATGCTTCTTAGTGCTCTTCCCAACTCTCATCCCATTGTATGGGCTTCTAGGCAGGACCTGGCTTTCATTAGATGGATGTGCAGAGCCTAACATAAGGAGCCTGAGATCTGAAGTCAGCTCATTATAAAAATAGCATGCCCTTTGCATGAGTCAAAACACCACCCGCTCCCAATTAAATGGGAATGTCATCCATCCAAAGTTTAGAGTGGAACTTCAGCTGGACCATGCTCAGCATTCAAATCATCTCTTCGGGCATTTCTAGCTCCTGAGGGTGCTCCTGGGAGTGTTTGAGAGGACAGGCACAGACTGTGCAGCAGAGGAAATTCTACTCTTCTTTGCTCTTGAAGCTGCCTGAGGCTGATGTTGGTGTTAGTATAGTGACCTCTGCCCTTCCCAGCTGTGGACAGCACTCCATGCAAAATGCCTTCTCCTTATTGAGGGATCAGGTACACATGGAGCAAAGGGAGATCTGCACACCCATATTGGGCATGCATGAAGGCCAGCCCTCTCATCTGGCACACTGAACCCCAGCATCTGACTGTCAGCATCATTTCCTCTCCCTTCAGATGAAGTGCTGAGAGGATGTCCCAGATGTGCAAGATGCTAGAAAACTTCATCTTTAAAGATCATAGAATAATAGGATCAGTCAGGGTTGAAAGGGACCACAAGGATTGTCTAGTTCCAACCCTCCTGCCATGCCCAGGGACTCCCTACCCTAGATTAGGCTGGACACAGCCTCATCCAGCCTGGCTGCAAACACCTCCAGGGAAGTGACCTCAACCACCTCCCTGGGCAACCCATTCCAGGCTCTCACCACTCTCATGCTTAAGAACTTCCTCCTCATATCCAATCTGAATCTCCTCACCTCCAGCTTTGCTGCATTCCCCCTAGTCCTGTCACTACCTGGTAGCCTAAAAAGTCCCTCCCCAGCTTCTCTGTAGGCCCCCTTCAGATACTGGAAGGCCACAATAAGGTGACCTCAGAGCCTCCTCTTCTCCAGACTGCACAGTCCCAACTCTTTCAGTCTATCCTCATAGGAGAGGTCTCATATATCCCAGTGCCTCAGTGCAGTAACCTGGGATCTCAGGGAGCCATGGGTGATTCTAGAGCTCCATCCCAGCCTGTTGGATTCTGAAGAGCCAGTTTTGCGGAGCAAAACCTAGAAATGTTGCCAGCTGGTTGGTGTCCCCGAGCTAATAATAGTGCAGCTAAATATTTGCATGTGGGGCCCTCCTAGCACTGGGGCTCCCAGAGGAACATGGGCCACATCTCTGGGGTTTTTTAATAGAAAGCAAGAGAGGCCACAAAGTCAGCAGAAGAAAAAAGGTGTCGGAAAACACCAGCTCAACGAGATGGTGCAACAGGGAGACTCCAGCCAGCAGGAAGAAGTGTTCTCCAAGACCTCTACATGACCAAATCCAACTGATGGTATGGGACTGGTGTGGTGCCATGTGGGTCTGGGCTTGGGTGAAGCTCTGCCTCGTGTGAGGGAGGAAGCCTGACAGGTCAGCAGGCTAAAACCACTCAGACTCATCCTTCCTGAGACACATCGCCCTGATACTGGCTCTGTGAACTGCGGTTTCCTGATGCAGCTGTTTGATAAATATTTATCTCTGCTCTATTGCAAAGCAATTAGGAGAGCCTCAGAAGTGGGTTTACTCAAGAGGCACCACAAAAATAAGACAGTTGGGATAATGAATGTATCTATTTATTTTCCACTTACAAGGACTCTCCTGAAAGCTCCTGCAAAAGCAGGCATTTGCCAAAACTCCCTGTGCAGAGGTGCAGTGCTGCACAAAGCTTGACATTCACACCTCCCTTCTCACTTACCTCTTACTGGTTTTACCCCAGTGCCCACCCACTGAAGCTGCCAGCTTGCAAGGGAAAGCTGGACAGACTCTAACTGGACCATTGGCTGCAGTCTGGGAGGTCTATCCATCACCATCCATGTGCTCCCATCTTCAGCCTGAGAAGGAAGGACTTTCTCCTGGTGCCTGTTGTTGGCTATTGCTGTAGGTAAACATCCAGTAACAGTAACTAAGCTGCTGATTTTCACTGTGCTCTTGCAAGGTGGTCTCATATGAAGTGTTTGGTCATTGCTTTTGGCTTAGGGGATGTGTTTTAGTGGTAGTAGCTTAGCAGAGTGGTGGGGTTGTGAGCTCTAGGTGAGCAGTTGGACTTGATGATCTCAAAGGTCTTTTTTCAACCTCAGCAGTTCTGTTACTCTATGACACTATGAGGAAGATGGTAGAAGGATTTAGTCTGCAACTCAAGCTGTGAGCTCAGAGAAGAGATGATTTGTAGCTTTTTACTCTAAGCTGTTTTTTCTGCTTTCAGATTTGCACAGAACTGAGAAGTTGCTGAGACCATTCCCATGATGCAAACCCATATAGTACAGGGCAGAAGCAGGCAGGTAACTGCTGTGGCATTAGCTCAGGGGTCAAGCACCTACTTTCCTGCCCATGCCTATGAGGATTCTGATCTCAGCCCAGGCCCAGGCCACTGCTGCTGGGTCGTTCCATGGCATTCTTCAAGTCCTAGTGTCAAACATGGCTGCATCTTTTTCCATTCTTGGACATCAGCCACAGTGCCCCAGGAGAGTATCCCTTGGAGCAGGTGTGGAGGCACCAAAGGATCTTCCCATTCTCTGTAGAGGGTTCAAAGGGTCTGAACACCCTTTGTGGAGGCACTAAATGGTTTGTACAATCTTCATGGAGGGACTGAAGGATTTGCACACCCTCTGTGGAAAGACTGAAGGGTTTGCACACATTCTGGGGGGGGGGGGGAANAAGCTGCCTGCAGAAAAAGAGCTCATTTTATGGACTTGTAACAAAACCCAAGTGAATCCCCCACGTGTTGTGGCCAGAAGATTAACTGGGGGCTATCCCTGGGAGGGTGACAAAGGGAAAGAAGAGGTTTCTTTGTTGGATTTGGGAAGAGGAAGCCCCTGCACTCTCCTTTATGGGATCGCCGCTTCTTACATTGCTTTCTTCCCCTCTCCCTTCAACTGGTTGCTCCACACAAGGCTCTCGGCACTCGAGGCCATCCCACCCCCTCCTCAGAGCCCTTCACCATCTGCTCACCACTACCCTGCACAGCCCAGCCTTGATCCCTCGTCCACCGCAGCTCCACAGCCCTTTGTGCCGTTTCATCCCCTCGGCCAGAAACGCCAGCGCTTGCCTCTGGCTCTCTCCCGCTTGCCCGAGAGGTGGGGAAGGGAAAGGTTTCCCCAGCTCTGTGCAGAAATGTTCGAGTGTGTCAAAAGACAAAGCCTGTCCCCTTCGCAACCCACCAGCTGCTGCTGCCACAAAAGCAGGGAGAGGAGGGGGCTGAGATCATGGGGGGCACTTTGTGACCCGAAAGGAAAAACCTTGAGAAAAGAACAGAATAAATATCCCCTCCTTCCGCCCCTTCTTAACAAGAGGGGACAGAATTAAACACTTTTGTTAAGTGAGGGGCTGTCCCCCACACCAGTTAACACGGCTCCTGCGCCCTGTCCTGGTGTCGGACTTTAACTCACTCTGTGTCATGTCTTTCTCTCCACGGGCAGAAAATTCAATTAGTCTCGAGCAAATGCCTTCCTAAAGGACACAGAAACCGAAAATAAAGAGGAGAAATCTGCTTTCATCCTGTACAGAAAGAGGCTTTGGGGGGGAAATACAGATTAGGGAGATAAAGAGGCAGGTCTAAGGCTTTCAAAAGGTCTTTTTTTTCCCCTCCCCTCCCCTCCCCTCTCTCTTTCTCTTTTCTTTTCTTTTCTTTTCTTTTCTTTTCTTTTCTTTTCTTTTCTTTTCTTTTCTTTTCTTTTCTTTTCTTTTCTTTTCTTTTCTTTTCTTTTCTTTTCTTTTCTTTTCTTTTCTTTTCTTTTCTTTTCTTTCTCCCTCTCCTCTCCCTCTCTTCTCCTTTCTTCTCTTTCTCTTGTCTCTCCCCTGCCCTGTTTTCCTTTCCATTTCTTTCCCTTCTCTCTTGCACTTCTTTCTCTTTCATACCTTCATTCCTTCACTCTCCCTTCTTTTGTTCTTTCTCTCCTGCAGCCACCTAATAACCAGAGCTTGTTCCCACACACACCACTGCTGAACTGATTTGGACCCTTACATAAGCAGAACAGTGTTTGTCTTACAATGAGTAAGACTCCAGGCCAGCCCCAGGTTTTTGCCTGTCTGTACAGCTCCTTCATCCAGGTACAATTCCCCACTGCCAGGGAAAGGTAAGGAGTGACGCTGGGAACATGTCCTTGCTAGGTCACCTGTCCTGCAAGACAAAAGTCTTGGGGAGTTTCTGTAGGAGACCTGGCAATTAGTGACCACGGGAAACCGGGGGAAATGTTTCTTGTGGCTCGGTGGCTCGGACCAGCTCCCTGTCTATGCAAGGTTTGGGTTCTGCTCAGCAGGCACTGTGCCAGGGGGGCTCGGAAGAGTTGGGTGCCTCCTCCTCGGGGCAGCTTTATCGTGCATGGTAAGAGGCGAGCATTTCCCGGCGCTCACGCTTCCTGCCTCTTGATTGCAGATGCTGCTGTCTAATCACCACTTCCTCCCCTGCCTCTTGCCCTGTGCTGGGGCTCAGGAGTCCCTCGCAGCCTAGGGCATGTTGGCATCATCCCATTCTTCAGGTTCACCTCCCGCAACTGGTTTTCCCCGTGTTGTTTACCGCCTACTCTTCCAACGGGTTAATCTCCGTGCACTAGGCTGGTGCTCAGCTGCCAATGCTCCGGAGTGAGAGCTGGTGCCTGATGGTGCTGCCTGCCAGAGATAAGAGCTAATCTCTGGTTTATGGTCGCAAATACAACTGGCAGATCAGAGCCTCTGCGGAAATCAGGACCGTACAAACACTCGGGGGGGAGAAGGGAGGGAGGTGGCAGAACATCCCTTCTACTGAAGCCGTTTGCTGTTTTCTTGTCGGCCTGCCCCGACAACGTACCAGGCTTTGTCTGCAGGGAGGTACAGCTCCAGCAAGCACTGAGTGAGAGGGACCAAATACATTGGCGAGGCAGAAGACTTCATTTTTTGACTCATCAGAGGCTGGTCATTGAGAGTTCACCCATGAGCTGCTCCTGAATGCAGCCTTCTGAAGGGGAGGGAANNGAGGAGAGGAGAGCTGATAACCTGACAACACACTAAGACAGCCTGCAACAGTCCTGTGCTCAGATTTTAAGGCATTTATAGTGTCTCTCATGGTCTAACCTTGGGAAGGAAACTCCAGAAATAACATAGGAATTGCCTGGAAGGGAGAAAAGCTCTCTGTTCTTCCACTACCAGCCACTGCCACCTATTTAGATGAGGCCAGCATCTGAGAGGAGACTTTGGGGTTTTAGCTTGTTTCCTTCTCTCACAGCTTCCCGCTCTCACCAGCTCTCTGTCACCAAGTAATAGATAGATATACTTGGCTCCTTCTGCTGGCACTGGTTCCATTGTCCAGACCACAGGGGATGTTGGCCTGGACCATTTTTGGGTTGCTTTTGGAGATGAATGCATAGCTGTGGCCTCCCAACATTTGCCAGTCTGCAAGAGCACAGACCAAGTGTCTGAAGTGCCAAAGGACAAGAGCGTGTGGGACGGGATGAGGAGATGGCAGAGTCCCAAAGCAAAAGGCGGAAGAAGGAAAAAGCAGGAAAAGAGAAAGACTGAAGAATCAGAGGAGAAAATCAGCTTGGAGAGAGCATCTTAACTTTTCCCTGAGTGCAGGTCCTCCCAGGTCTCATCTCGCCCTGGCCAATAGCTGAAGAGGGACTGGTGAAAGAGCTGTTGAAAACCAGTACAGTGCCTCCCGCAGTGTCTGAAGAGCCTGGTGGCTGCTGCACTGGTTAATCAGTTACTCGCTCATAGCCCCGAGCTCCTGCGAGCTGCTTTCATCTCTGAGCCAAAGGAAAGGATGGATCATTCCTCAGCAGCTTCCTCTGCAACATCTGGGCTCCACAAGAGTCAGTCCTGCCTTGCCGGCAGCAGCAGCACAACCGCAGCCCCCGCAGGCACGGGATGCTCCCTCTCCGTCCAGCACTGTGGTAGCATCCAGGGGTGCTGCTTGATCCTAGGTGTAGGCTCAGCGCCACTAACAGCTGTTGCTATGGCCCTCATTCAAGCTGTGGGTCTCTCCAACATGGGCAACCCTCTGCACTCCAGCATCCTGCCCCTCTGCTGAGGTCTCAGGCTGCGCATCACCCACAGCTTAAATAGTCTAAAGAGTGAGGATGGCAAACGACACCTCATGCCACATCCCGTGTGGGCAACCATGAGGTCATCATGGCCTCCTCAGCCATTGCCCTGGACTCATTCTCCTGAGGTCCTCATTTTCCTTTTTTTGCCTTTAAATAATATTTTCCCTCTTCTTTCTTCTGCAAACAGGTCTACCAGGCTCCACACTCCCAGGAAAAAATTCCCAATCCTGTGCCCCTCATGGTCTGATGAGACAAAGTAGAAAAAAACTGGTCAGAGGAGAGAAGAAAGGAACTGATTTTGAAAAGGAATAGAAGCTGCTGGTCAGGCTGCCACTGCACAGACAAAGGCTTTCCAGCGTGTAACTGCTTGTCTGTGAAGGGAAATTAATTGGAACAGCTTTTCCAAATTAGCTGCATCTGATGATGATAAAAATAATAAAAACAAATAGTGGATTAAGTTAAATTAGGAAAAAGCAGCTTTATTCTGGAATAGGCGTGTCCACATTCCAGCATATTTTATTCCACAATAGCAGCTTTGCTATGCTCCTCTCTGCAGACAAGCCCTGACACCGGCCCCATGCATGCTCCTGCTCCTCCTCTGCAGGGCGATCCTGCCTGCTTGCTTGCCCTTCCTGCTGCCACAGGCTCCTCCAGACCTTTTCCTTCAGGCTGCCGTTTTCCAACACTTCTTCCTGCCTGGAAGTCCTCTGGGAACTTGGCCCAGGCTGTATTGTGGAGTTTGAGGTTTCTCATCTCTGCAAGATCTGCTGCAAGCCCTTCCCATATGTGTGTGTAAGACCCTGCTGCCCTACTCCCTGCAACAGCTTCCCAGATAAATTTGGCATCATTCCCACTTTTAAAACTCTTTTGGATCCTTCTCTTAGCACCCAGTGCTTTCTGCTTTGCCTGCAGCCCTGAAAGCTGGCTTCCACTCTGCCCAGGCAGCTTGTCTGCCTTCAGCTTAGCTCCTTGATGACATCTGCACGCACACACACAAAAATCCTGGATTTATGTTGGATGGGGAAAGATGAGAATTTGGCATGCACAACCAAAGAGTGACCTCTCTGACCACACTGCATTTGCAGAGCCTGGTTGCTGGATCCCATTTCATTGCTGCCAATTCTGGGAGTGACTCCACTGACCACATGAAGCTACAACAGCTTGCATCAGACGAGGATCTTGCCCTCTCTGTTAGAAGAAAGGTCTCTTCCAACCTAAACCATTCTATAATTTTAATTATCTTGACATGTTTATCGTTGTGAGCCCAGGCCCCTTATCTCCATGGGTTCGTTCTCAAATGTGCAGAGCTTCAAGAACATGATTGCCTTTTATAAAAATCCTGCTTGAGGTATTCCTGCAGCTGCACTTTGTGTCAAAGGATAAAAAAATGTGCAGAGTGACTTTCCTCGCATTGTTAACTGCGAGTAGCTGTTGTGTGCTGCGAGCCACTGCCTACACAATAGGCCTTCAGCTACTACAGCTAATTTATGGGGCTGCATGTGTTTGCCCTGTCAAACCTTCTTGCAGGGAGGGTTTAGAGCCATTAAAAAAATGGTTTGTGTTAGTTTCTCTAGAGGTTACTTCACCACACAGACTGACATGTAGGAGCTACCGGTTTGCTGAGCCACTTGTTGACTTTAGGTCACTGCTGACCCCATGCAGCAAAGCTGGGACACATCTTGGGGAGGCTGGATGTGGCCTGTGGGGAGAGCAGCATCGCTGTTGCCCCTCATCCATACATGGGAGCTTGTGTAGTTCAGTGAGTTGCCCACCATCACTCAAACCCACCTACCCCATCTCCTTCTCCAGTCTGCCCACAGCAAGATCCTATCACCTCTTCTTCTTTGGCTCTCATTTCACTCCCACAGAGTTGTTGTTTTTTTTCTCTATGACATTGCCCATGTGTATTTAGAGAAGACTTCAAACATCTGTTGTCTGATGAGTTGTCTGCCTGCTTCTGCATCCATCTCACTTTTAGACTAATCAAAATCATTCCTACCCCATATCCTTCTCCAGTTTGCCCGCAGCAAAACCCTGTCACCTCTTCTTCTTTGGCTCTCATTTCACCTCCACAGTGTTTTGTCTTTTTTTTTTTTGTTTTTCTCTATTATATTGTCCATGTGTATTTGGACAAGACTTCAAACATCTGCCTTGTTGCCTGATGAGCTACCTGCTTGCTTCTACATCCATTTCACTTTTAGACCAATCAAAATCATCCCTATCCCATTTCCTCCTCTGGTCTGCCCTCAGCAAGACCCTATCACCTCTTATTTGACTCTCGTTTCACCTCCACAGAGTTTTTTTTTCCTCTATGACATTGTCCACAGTTATTTAGAGAAGACTCCAAACATCTGCCTTGTAGCCTGATGAGCTACCTGCCTTCTTCTGCATCCATCTCACTCTTAGACTAATCAAAATCATCCCTATAGATCTCCTTGTCCCCATTTGAACAGCTGGGCAGTTTGTGTCAGACACAGTAGATTCTTGATGAAGCATTATTTGTATTTATTATTGACCACACCAAAGGGCTCAGGCATCCTAGGCACGGGGTCCTTGACCATCACCAAGAATGCTTCTCTCCCACCAAGTTTTAGGATGGAAGGACAAAACAGAAGATAACTGGGCCTCCTCAAAGAGCCCCAGACCACAGTGTCAGACAGCCTCTAAATAAACCAAATGTCATCATCAGGGCTAAAAATAAGCCCAGGGAGGTTTGTGTTCATCGTTATTCTGCCAGAATATGCCTTCTCCGGCTCACAGCCTCACGCCAGCTCCTCTTCTTCGTCGCTGTCCCACCACTGCCGTGCCCTTAGGGACCCCCACAGGCAGCCTCGGGCCAGCCCCAGACGACCCGCAGGTTGCAGTAGCAGATGGCAGCCGTGGGGCTGGGTGACCTGCGAAACCGCCGTCGGTCACTGCCTCAGCCCCGCCAGCCCCGGGCGCTCTGTTTATTTGTCTAACGCGGCCCAGAGGGCTGGTCCCCGCCGGCCCCGCTCCGCTGGCAGCCTTCATCCCAGCCCTGATCTGCTTGGATCACACTGACGATCTCCAGAGCCGGTAATCTGCTGTCCCCAGACAGACATCTCGGCAGTTTGCTGCTGGGGTCCGTGCAGCTCAGTGCAGGGCTGCCAAGGCAGCGCCCAGTCAAACCCAGTTCCAGGCAACAAAGCAGCAAGAACCCGTCCAGGATAACAGCTCTGCTCCTTTACAAGCCATGGGAAACGTCACATGGACGTGGCTCTGTTCCATCTATGCCTGTGCTTTGTCTTTTAGGGCAGCATGAGCATCCACCACTGCCCTGTGTTGGTCTGTTGGCCTCTCAAAGCAGCGCTGAAGGATGAGGGAACTTTGCTTTGGCTGGCAGGCAAAGGTGGAGTGAAAACAAAGAGTGGCAATGAGAAAGAGTCCACAGTCACAGGGAGTGTGTGTGACTATAAAGCACTCTGTGATGTGCAATTATTGGAGGGGGGGTGCTGGGTGATCAAATGCAGCAAGTGGGTTATGAGAAGGTGAAAAGAAACAATGCAGCCCACAATTTTTAATTATTCCTGGAACAATAAGGGGAAATTAATCTCCAGGCTCAGGGTATAAATTTAATTTCCCCCTTCACTCCCCTTCCCATCATTCAGCTGAGCACAATGGCACAGATGCAGCCTTGGATGTTTTGCCTTCCCCTGAGGGATGCCTGCCTGCTCTGGTGTGGCAGAGCCCATATCCTGGGATAAATGCCCTAATGCCAGGTCTAGAGGTGGTATTTTGTTCTTGTGCTCCTGTCTAATGTGTCTTAAAAGTTTAAGTGGCAGCATACTGTGGTGCAGGATGCTGTACAGAGCTGCTCTGCCGAACAGTTGTTTAGAGTTTATGCACAACAGGCAACAGACAGGGAGACAACTAAGGCATGGAGCAGGGATATGCCATGCCCAAGTCTGCCTGGCAAGGAGAGGGCAGAGATTTGGTGCTGCCGTAACTCACTGCTCCAGTGACAAACCCTATGGGAGCACCGAAGCTGAGTTTGACTCTGATTGCATCATCAAGGATGATCATCAGAGGGAGTATGTGGGATGCCACGGGGGAGCACAGAGCAGCCCTGGGCTCGTCCCATAGCCGGTGTAAAGCTTGACATAGTGCAAGGGGAACTCTTCAAGATGCAACCCCCTTTTCCTGTTGGAGCAGAATTGCTTTCATAGCCACGCTGTAGCACATCCCAGCCTCTCTGTCCTCTGATTAATTAACTCCAGAGCTTGTATGATTTTCTCTTTCGTCTGATTTTTTTTTTTTTTAAGGAAAAAAAAAGAGGGAGAGAGAGCAAAGAAAGAAAGAAAAGTAGAGAAGAATGCAATTTTTTAAACGCCCCCCTCCTCCGCGGGGTAGCCTGGGTCTGCTGCTGGCTTCCTCCACCGCCCACCCCCGCACCACACCGGCGCTGGCCTCGCTCCCCCGCACACAGATGTGGGCTTCCCCCGGGCCCCCGGTGCTGTGCTGGGAAAGGCTAAATCTGCAGTGGTCCTTTCACAACTCTGCCGAGACCGTCACCACCCCGCCCCTGCCCGAGGCATCCCCCCCGCACACCTCATCATCCCTAGAGTGGCAGTCCCAAGATGTGGGAAGTGTTTTGTGCCCTGCTCCATACATCCTCGGTAGGAAGCATCCCAAGTCAATAAACAGCAGCTGCTGGTGACCTGGATCCGATGGATTTTTCCCATTCTCCAGCAGGCTCTGTGATTGCATCCAGGTGCCGGGAGTCGAGGCTGGAGTCTGGATGCTGCTGAGATGCTGGGACAGATTTGACATCGTTCTGCTTGAATAGCACTGGCTGTGGTGGGATGACTCCAGGCTGACCCTCAGTATATACACTGAAACACAAGATCCTGTGGAGTGAGAAAAACTCTGCCTTGAGCCCACAGGCCATCCACAGTAGGGGCACAGTTTTGGAAAGCTCACGAGGCTGTTCACCATCCTCAGTGTCTTCTGCTCCCATTGACCCAGTTCTGAAGTCCCTGTCCATGAATGTGGTCCCCACCACAAAAGTCTGTGGCCTTCAAGTTCAGTGGAAAGTTGGTTTGAGACACAGGAAACCAAAGTCAGTTTCACTTTGGTTTGTTTTTTAAATGCTGAGCTCAACCTACAGATGGGAGAGCAACACAAGCTCAAGAACCTTTGTGGTCTGGTCTCCATCCCTGCCAGGAGAGCCCCCAGAGGAGTGTCAGTGTTGTAACCCAGTGTGGGTGGCAGCCCCAGGTCCCCCAGAGCTGCAGAGATGCTGATTGAAATGAGGAGCAAAACAACTTGTCATAACTCACTCTGCATGTGGTAGCTTTCGTCTGTCCCATGGGGACCCACAGCACCCATAGGTGAAAGTGCAAATTTGCACTTTTGTTCACTGAGGCAGTATCTCAGTCACACAGAATCATGGAATCGTCAAGCTTAGAAAAGACTTCTAAGACCATCAAAGTTCAACCAGCAACCCAGCACCACCATGCTCACTAAACCATGTCCTGAACTGCCATTTATATATATTTTTGGAAGACCTCCAGAGATTGTGACTCCATCACCTCCCTGGGCAGCCTGTTCCAATGTCTAACCACTCTCCAAGTAAAGAATTTTTTTCTAATATCCAATCTAAACTTCTTCTGGTGCAACTTGAGGCCATTTCTTCTCCTCCTATTACTTGTTGCTCAGGAGGAGAGACCAACACCAACCTCACTACAACCTTCTTTCAAGAAGTTGTAGAGAGCGAGAAGGTCTCCGGTCCCCTTCTCTAGACTAAACAATCCCAGTTCTCTCTAGACTAAACAATCCCAGTTCTCTCAGCTTGCTCCTTGTAAGACTTTTTCCCAGACCCTTCAGGAGGTGAAAGGAGTGAGAGGTGAAAGGTGTTGGGATGGCCCAGGTGACACACTAAGTGCCACCTCCTCTCTCAACACCCGCAAACTGCCTGCTCGGTCATGCTAACTCCTCCAGCAGGGATTTACCCATGCTGGGGTGCATGCCAGGGCTGTTCTCCCTCTGTGATGCCAGCATTCTCACCATACTCCAACAAAACCCAACACATCCCCCTGCCCACTGTCCTCCCACCATCCAGGGGACACTTGGTTGCCTGCACTGCATGCCTGCCCTGGCAATGGCACAGCACTGCTCAGCAATGAATCACCGTCTGGCGTGGACAGCATCCCTCTCCATACCACACCTGCCACGCTTTCGTTCGCCCTTCCCCTGGACAAGTTTTCCCCCTCCCTTTGAGAGGGGTTCTTTTCAGCTTCCCATGGAAGGAGCCTGTTCTCCCAGTGATGGATGGGACACGATTTCAATATCAATGAGGGCTTCAGCTCTGCCTGCACAGCTCGGAGCAGCCTGTTAACCGAGGTTTGTTAACAGGGTCGCCCTTCCCTCCCTGCTGCCTCTTCGTCTGCACCAAGGTGCCAAAGCAGTGGCTTGCATTCTCCTGCCAGCCAGGTAGGCAGAGCTGGTGATGAGTCTATGATGCATGGAGCTTGGGTTTGCCTAAGGCTGTGGGATCAGAGAAGGGTAGTTAGCATGGGGATTCCACCACAGAACATCCTGCCTGAGGAGCTGCCGTTGCCATGGTGCCTCCTCTCTCTCTGCTGATTTGGGGAGAGGGGAAAAAAAAAAAAAGAAAAAGAAGGAGAAAAAAGATGATCCTTTCTTTTCTCCCAGCCTTTTATCTCCCCCTTTAAGGATGTGGCTTTCAGACTTACATCGAAAACTCCCATTGCTAAAGGAGACAGAGGGTTCCATAAATTCAGGCAGCCCCAGGCAATGCCTCTTGCCTCCCACCCATCTAAGGAGGTGCCTTTGTTGTTCCCACTGGCTGTGATTTACAGCTCTTGAGCCAAGGCTGTTCCAAAGCGTGCTGTCCTTCTTGTGCCCAGATTGACAGATGAGGCATTGAGGAGGCACTGGGTGAGTTTTGATGGTTCAATATTTCCCTCCAGAACATCAGCCTTGATACGTGCTGGAACCAGCCTGAGCAGATGCCTGCTCCTTCTCATGTTGCATGTCCTACAGGGGCCAGAATCGTGGTGACAGCCCCTTGCTAACCAGCTTTTTTAAGCTGTCCTGTGTTTTGGAGATCCTCAGCTCAGCTTTCAACAGATGGGCCAAATGGGAATCAGCTTCCCAGCGAGGTGCAGTGTGGCAGGCAGCCTGGCAAGGCCGTGAACAGGCTTCTTAACTGAGAGCATCTTATGGGCTTCTTCAGCAACAGAAATGCTCTGCTATACCAACACTTTACCCAAGAGAGCAGAAAGGGCAGAAACTATGGATAGCAGCTTCCTGCACTGAGAAACTGCAAGTGGAAGACATTTTTGAAGATAAGGGTGGTGAAACACTGTTTCCCCAGAGACATGGTAGGTGCCCCATTCTTGGAAACATTCAAGGTCAGGTCGGAGGAGGCTTTGAGCAAACGGATCTAGTCAACAGCAGGGTGGGCCTAGATGACCTTTAAAGGCCCCTTCCAACTTAAAACATTCTGTGGTTCTATAATTCTGTAAGTAAAACCGTCTCAGAAAAACACATTCTTCTGAGATGGCTGCTGTGCATGGTCAGATCAGAGCCCAAGATGAAGGGATCAGAAAGGTGAAGAAGAGTGACTTGAATCACTCAGCCAGCTCTGACTGACCCAAAGGTCAATCCCCCAGGCCTCCCTTTGCCTGCACCCTGCAGGCCACTTAAACCCATGCTGTATCTCTGGGGATCTTGCAGAAATGATGAGGTACAGCTGCATCTTGTTCCCCCTTCTTCTCTTCCCTCCCAGGAGTTTAGTTAAGCTCCGTGTCACGGAGAAGAGGAAGAGGAAAGCAGAGGGTGGGAGGAAACAGCTCAAACTGTAAAAACATTGAAGGACTCCTCCAGCACCCGAGGGAGCTGGGGAATAGGAATGAGGGTCTAAATTTTCCAGAAGGAAAAATAAACCCTCTCAATGTGCCAGAGGTGAGGGCCTCCGGAAGGGGTCAAGACTATCTGGTCATTTGGAGAAGCCAGACAGTTTGTCCCCTTCTGCAGTCCCCCAGATTTGTCCCTTTGAGGCCTGAGCTTGTGTCTCCTTTGTCCTTGACTGAGTGTTGGTTTCTGCAGTAGTTTGTGTGCTAATGCAGCTCCCAAGGATGCAGATGAGAGCCTGTGGTAAAGCTGGTGTAGCCCATGTGGATTCTATCACTAGGATAACAGCAAAGCTGTCCTACACTACTTCCCACCAGGACCTGGCTAATTAAATTCAACCCCATAAACACCCTGCCTGTTGCCCTCCTTTGATTTATTAACTGGTATCTGTTGTCACACACAACACAACATGGTTGCACAGCTGATAGTGTTGCCTCCAGGCCCTGCAGCATCTTTGAATGTTAACTGGCAAGGGCATGATGTACCCTCCCACCTTCGCTGAGGTCCCCATAACAGCAGCTGAGTGGCTGTCCGGACTTGATCCTGCCCTGCTGATAGCAGCTGAGATGAGCTTCCCCATTCCCTCTGGCTTGCATAGTGACAGCAGCTGTGAAGTTATGGGGATGGGTCTTTCGTATTGCTCCTTCCTCCTTCTCTTGATTGACCGAGCCGAGCCTTTACCCCTGGACTTCCTTCCCCAGAGCAGGAGAAGGCTTTTGTTGAGATTCACTTTCAAGACTGCGGCTGAGCAAACAGCTGGGGAGGTGCCAAGGCTCCTATTCTGGAGAGGCGGTTTCGAGCGGAGCCGCGGGGGCTGTTGGCAGCGAGGCGAGCAGCTGCGCAGCGAGAGGTTGCATCACGGAGGTGGCTGTGGGCGCGGCCCCGTGGCAGGCTGTTCGTGCCTTGCGGCTACTCTTTGCTGCGGTGTCTGACAGATGCTGGCAGGTAGGGGCTGGCCGGCAGGATCGGGGCTGTCTGAAACGCAAACAGGCACCAGAAAGAGGTGCCGGGAGGCAGGGATGGGTAAGCACCACGGATCCTTCTTGACAGCTGGATTTCCTGCGCCTGTGCCAGCTCCCTGCTGCAGGTCTCTCCCCAGTCCCTGTGCAGCTCCTGGGGACACAGTTCTCATGGAGATGAGGAGCTGGAGAAACCAGGGGAGCAGCCAAGGGTCTACAAACCTCCAGTGACACATGTGATTTTCCTGGCGGATTCGCCCTGGTGATCCCCACCAGGGAGGAACTACCCAGATGCGAGGGCTCGAAGCAGAGCAAAGCAGCTTCAGCCTTCAGATAGAGACTGTGATGGAAGCACTCCAACAGGTCTCTGGTAGGAAGGTAAAACCCCTTCCAAGCCCAGCTCCTTACAAAGTTTGCCTGAGGGCCCAGTCTTGGGAGCTAGCCTTGTGCAGGTGAGATGTGCAGCCGCCTTCTGCATCCACTCCACTCTCCTTTGCCAAGCCACAGTCCACAAGACAGAAGTATTTGGGATCACACGAGCTGTATCTCCACGGGTTTTCCAAGTGAAGTCCTGGGAAGACTAAATAGAGTTGATCTCTTCCTTTTCTTCTCTGGAAATTCCCCACGTGTATGGATTTTCCCATCCAGCCTGCCTATCATAGTAAAGAATCTGCTTTCAGTAGCCTTTGCTTTCCTGTTCTGTCCCTGATGGGAAGTGTGAGCAGGGCTTTTATGATGATGATGATGCCAGGTAGCACCATGTGCCTATCAAGTGCTTTTGGCAAGTGCTGCAAGTGACTAAAACTGAGAAATAACCATGGGACTGACACGCATGGAGATGTGTAATATTTTCCCGGGCAGCTTTGTGGTGTGCAGGGCATCAGCATTGTGGTTAATTAAACTGTGGTCTCCACAGCAACCGAGCAGGAATAGGAGGAATTATATATTTACTTTCATTTATAGTGGCAGCCTTCATCCTGAGATTAAATGGGAACCAGCCCCTCTCCTCTCACACACAGCAGCTCCAGGGCAGCTTCTGCAGAGGGTGAAGGGAAGAAAAGGCTGCTTGTTTCTCAAGATGCCCTTTACTATTCAAGCTCCTTCTACGTGGTTTTATTCAGCTGCATCTTACACCAGGCATCAAACAAGCCCCAAACTATTATGTGCTGAAAGCTTTCCCTGTGGAGAGAGCTGCTTGGATCTGCCTTGTGTTTTCCAGTCCATCTCCCCAGTGAGACATACAGACAAGTTAAAACAGGCAGATTTCCACAGGGCCCAGAAAGAGGATGGTGGAGAATTTGCCAGGAGCAGAAGGGCTGCCTCCCCTTGCTCCTCGCCCTTCCCAGTGGAAATTGGGAAGGTCGCTGCTTTCCCAGATCCCAGCATGGAGATTTTCCTCCCCATTGGCACCCACCAGCCCCAATGCAAGGACCCAGTTACTGGCAAGGAGGAGGAAATTTGTCCTGCTGGTGGTGGGGTGGGGAGGTGATGGGTTGCTGCATAGCAGGGCTCCAAGCAAGGGTGGGGACTTTGCTGCTAATGTGAACTGAAGGGTGATTAGTGGAGGGCTGCTGGTCCTGGCATTTCCATGTGTGCCAGCATGCCTCCCCTTCTGTTCCTTCACACCCATCTCCAAGGCATCCCCAGAGCTCAGGAAGGGCAGGCAGGGTTGGGGCACCTCTTTCCCAGGGGAAATTTTCCCTTATCTGGGGCTGAAGGGTTTTTGCAGTGACCAATAATGATCTCCAATGGGAGATTACCCCATCCTGGAGTTGGCCTTTAAGGTTTTCTGGGCTTTCTGAGGCTCCAAGATTTTGCATCCATGTCTGGCAGCAGCATTTAGTCACAAAATGACCCCCAAAAAGGGAGTCTGCTGATGAAAGATTTAGGTGAGAGGTTGGTCTAAGCATAGAGGGGAAAAAGAGAAGAGATTGTGCAGGAAAAAAAGAGGAACAAGAAAGGAGAACTTTGTGGGCTGAAGTAGAGCATTTTAAGGTCCTTCAGAGAAGTAGATCTTCACCTTTCTCCAATCCAGGCACTTAGTCCATCATTTAAAAAATGTTCTGTTTTACAAAACCTGGCCCCAGAGACGAGCTGCCTGTTGGTGAGGGGGTTGAGTTCACTGAAAAATGTACCCTTTTGTGGGGAACCAGCAATGTGCAAATCCAGGTCAAATGCAAATGCAGAGCTTCAGCCAAAACAAGTGAGGGAGATCATTTGGAAGATGTCAAAACATCTTGTTTCATCATCTTTTTCAAAACAAAACTTCTTTCNTACTGTGAGTCAAAAGGTGAAGGGTTAAAAAAGGGCAAAAAATACCCCAAAAAGGGAAGAAAAATTTGTGGGTTCGGTTTCAGGTTGAGCTGAACTGACTCCTTTCTGATTTGTTCTGTTTTGGTTTTTTTTGGTTTTTTTTTTCTTGATGTCTTGCCAACTTTTCCTCTGTGGTATGCTTTTCTTTTTCCCCGCAGAGAGTGAATGGAGAAACCCCATCCCATGGAGTACCCCTGCAAACCAGGGACGGAGGTTGCCATGCAGCCATCCCCCCAAATACCACTCTGCTGCTTAGGAAACTTCACTTTCCCCCTTCTCTCTGCTGAAATTTCAGAGCTGCAAAGGCAGCATCCAGCGGTCTCCTCTGCCTGGTGGGGACACACACCGGGTGAAGAGCAAACTCTCCGTGGGGGTCAAAAATTCCCCCCTCAGCGTCCCCGAGGGGAGCCAGCTGCTGCAGCTCAACGGTCTCCCCTCTTCCCTTCCTCACCCCCAGGACCGCTCTGTTTTTTCCACTGGAGCATGGGGAAGGCCGAGCGGGGCGAGGAAGAATACGACCCTTTGTGTGAGCTGAACACGGGCCATGTGTTGCGCTAATGCTGCCGGCGAGCCCACCCCGCACAGCCAGCCCTAGATTAGCGCAGCTATCAGGACACATTTAGATATGGACGATTTCCTCCGCCGGCGCAGGCCAGGGGAGACGGAGTGTGGGAAAGCTCTTCTCCGGCTCGGGGCCCTCCGCTCACCCACCGCTGCCCAATCCCAGCGCCGGGGGTCGGCTGTTAATCGGATTCCCACCGCGCCAGGCGAGATACAGCAGCGGCGTGTGACCTTCCCCGGAGGTGCGGGATGCTTGAGGAGCCCTGTGGGAACCAGGGCAAGGAGAGCTCTGCTAGAAACCAGGAGATTTTTCAGGGTTCAATAGTCAAGGTCTTTTCCAGCGGGACACTGTGCTCTGCAAGCTCGCGTCCCACCTGTGATGTCCCCAGTTCCCGTCCCTATCCCATCCCCATCCCCCTCCCCTGACAGCCCACCGGAGCAGGGTGATGTTAACCCTTGGTGGCCTGTGTGACTGAAAATGAATTTAGAGGGCAGAAAACATACGGGGGAGGGAGGGGAACGGCAGTTCCACCACTGAGGTAGAAGCTACATCAACCCGTGTCTGTTAATGGGTGGAAAATCTCCCTGTCCGGGCAGGTGAGAAGGATCAGCAGTTGCTCACTTGCTATGTCATGGACTTCACAGCACTGAGCAGTACACAGGTGGTCCATCCTCACAACCCAGATTCTAGTCGGCCCTGACCAAAACTGGAGAGCTGCATGGAAGAGCATTGTCTGGTGGGATCGATCCTCTCTTTCTGCCCCTAGAAGGAATGAGAACAGTCCAGAGGTTATGTTGGCTTCTTCCCAATAAGCAGCACGACAGAGGCTACCAGACAGGACTTCAGGTTCATCTGCCCTCTAAAGCTGTGCTGTTTGGTGCAAATGTATGTCATATACTAGTGAAAACATATATCCTGTACTGGTGCAAATGTGAGCTATTGCTAGCCACACTGTGGCAGACAGGACATCAGCTGTGACTGGCAGGACAGCCCCAGGCTTGGACGGTTGCACCCAGCTCCTCACACTGAGCTGTGTGTCTCCCCCTCCCAGCAGCCAGCTGTGAGGTGACAGGCACAGGCACCGGCTGCAATGGGAGCTGTAGCCACAGAGACCCGCGGGCAGCCACAGTCTCTCCTGTCCTTCCCACCAGAGCTGAAGCATCTGGAACGAACACAAGGTGCCTTCATTGCTGCCCTAACGATGGGAACCACCGGGATGGTTCATGCAAACCTTGTGCCAGACTTTGGGGGATGGGGCTCGCTTGGCTCGTGGGAATCGGCTGCACTGGAGAGCGAACCCCTGCGGGGACACTTCCAAAGCAA
This sequence comes from Psilopogon haemacephalus, assembly GCA_013396835.1. Lineage (NCBI taxonomy): Eukaryota > Metazoa > Chordata > Aves > Piciformes > Megalaimidae > Psilopogon > Psilopogon haemacephalus. The sequence goes on from VWZI01007799.1 coordinate 368,960, forward strand.
GTGCCAATCCTGCCACCTCCTCCTCCCACCCCTGTGGTGCCTCTGCACCCTCTCCCGTGCTGCCTTCGGCCTCCCCGCTGGGGAGAGGCTCCTATTCCCCATCTTTCTAAAGAGGGGAGGAAGAACGGCAAACTTCACACCACCGTGTCAGGCAAGCTCCCAGCACACCTCCGCAGCATCCTGCCCTCCGCCCCCGTGCCTTCTCACCCACCTCCTTCTCCTCCTTCGGATGTTGCTATAAACACATCAGTGGCAGTAAAGAGGTTAATGTGTGTGGGAGGAGGAGGCGGGGGAGAGCGAAGTGGTTCCCATGAACCGGGTCCAAGGCTTTTACAACCTTCTTAGCAAAGCAGAGCATCTGGCCATGGGGTTCATTTGCCCTGGAGCAGATGGTCCTGTCCTCCATCCATGTGGCCAGGCAGGCGGGCGATGGGCTGTGGCTGATGCTGAGCCCCAAAGAGCCTTTTGTCACTTCTGAGATTGTGCAGGAGACACACTGTGGGTGAGGGCAGAGGGGCAGGAAAGAGGTGCTGGGAGAGCTCTTGGATGCTCAGTCTGAACAGGCTCCTTTAGGTACTTAATGTCGGTAGCCTCCAGGGCTTAATGCTGACCCCTTAACCCAAAGACCCCATTTTTAGCAGTGCCACCCACCAGCTCACTTCTCTTTCAGGAGACTGGTGTCCCAGCCACAAATCAGCACTGGGACCTCATGGCTCTCAGGGTGCTGAGTGTGCAGGTATCAGTGTAAGGAGGAGAGACTGCTCTGGCTTTGGTCAGTCTGCCTGGGCATGTTGTCTCACCAAAAGCAGGGTTGGCACATTCAGAGCTGTGTGTCCATCAGTGTCTGCCTTGTCACGCTGCCCAGGGATGCTAATCTGAGAAAATCTAGGAGCTCTGTCTGGGAGAGGCTTGGGGAAAGCTGGAAAAGTGGCTTCTGTCACTGTCACTGTCCAGGGCCACAATACCAGGGTCACAAGGCCTTAGCATGCCCTAAGGGCTACTTTGGGGTTACCCCTCCCACATCAGGCTGAGGCTGAATTGTAATCCTGGAGCAGGACCTCAGGATCACACTTAATGTGCCACAGAATCATGACTCTAATTTGGTTTCTTTCATGTGTGACATCTATCTGTGGTGCTTGGAGGGAGCACATTGCTCCACAACTACCTACGGTGGAGAAAAAAAACTTCTTTGCATATCCCACTCTGAAGAGAGAGTTGAGCTTCCCAATTTACCTATATCTGGGCTTATAATCTCTAATGAAATAGCTCTGGGTCATCTCCTCGGCAGCTGTGACATTGCTACCAGAGATGGAATGCAAAACCTCCCTTTGCATTTGAAGAACTACAGCATCTTCTCATCCATTTCTTCTCTGGGGCTGAGGGCCTGAGGTCCTTCTCTTGGGTTCTTCCCCATCCTTGGAGGACTTCATACCATGACATTGTTTCTTTCTTCCTTCTCACCAGGCTCTTAAAGCAGTGACCCATCCTCAGTGATGCCAGGTGGTACGTAGCAATTTTTAAAGGTATCACATCATTGTGGTTCCTGAGGTGACCTCTGCTCAGGAGGAGGAGGCAGCAAATCATCTGTGTTTGCTCCTCCAGGCTTTCTCCTGAGTCTGGCCCAGAGATCCACCTGTGCTGCTGCTCCTCTGAGTCTATGGATGTGGGATAAAAAGGTGAATTCAAGAAAGACTCCAGTGGAACTCCATCATTCCTACTGTCCTGCAGAAACTGTGTCTTCCTTTAGCCATTTGCCAAGAATAAAGATAATTGATGAAATCCCTGACTTTGCCAACATGCTTCTCAGCCCTTCAACCCTCTGAGCATCCAGGACAGCTGTAAGTCATTCTAGGAGAGCCTATTTCCTCCCATCCCACTGGATTTTCCTACCTTGGCTCCATCATGTCCCAAAGGGAGGACAACACTAGCACAGTTCTTCCTCTGGAAGACTGTTTACTAGAGGACGGGAGCAATTTTCCAGATGTGCTGGAGGGAAGCGGATTCATCCAGGGCCCTGCCCATCGCGCACTTTGTATCCCTGCTAAGACATCTTTTCCTTGCAGGGAGGATGCGTGCTCGGCAGCCAGCCCGGCTCGCATAAGCCTGGACCTGCTCCCAGACACCTCGGTCAGGGCCACTGCCGACGGGCTGCAGGCTGGCGCATGCCGCAGCGGCTCAGAAGCACCAGGGAGATACCAACCTTGTGCTGGCATCGCTGCTGCGCTCCCCAGCTGCTGCGTGGCCATTCCTACCCATCCATGCACACCCCTCCCCATCTGTGGGTATGGCAGCATGTCATGTCCTCTCCCCAGCCAGCCAGCCTGGACAGCAGCCATCCTAGCAGCGTCTCGTAGAATCCCAGGATGTCAGGTTGGAAGGGACCCCAAGGACTATCTGGTCCAGGCTTTCTGTGTAACAGTGCAGTTGGAACAAGATGGCTCAGTGCCCTGTCAGGCTGAGCCCTGAAACTGTTGAGTGTGGGGGAATCTACCACTTCCCTTGGGAGATGAGAGAATCATGGAATAAGTCAGGGTTGGAAAGGACCACAGGGATCATCTAGTTCCAACTATGTCAGGGACACCTCACACTAGATCAGGCTGTCTAGAGCCTCATCCAGCCTGGACTTAAGCACCTCCAGGGATGGGGCTTCCACCACCTGCCTGGGCAACCCATTCCAGGGTCTCACCACCCTCATGGTGAAGAACTTCTTCCTAATATCCAGTCTGAATATACCCATTTCCAGCTTTGTTCCATTCTCCCTAGTCCTATCACTATCTGACATCCTAAAAAGTCCCTCTTCAGCTTTCTTGCAGACCCCCTTAAGATACATGATACCTGATTTGAATGTCTGACTGTTCTCACAGTGAATCATTTTCTTCCAGGTTCCAATTAGAATCTCCCCAGGAGTAACTTGTGCCCTCTTGTCTCTTCCACATGATGCTTTGTAGAAAAGGAGTCTCCATCATCTTGGTAGCTGCCCCTTATGTGCTGATACACAGTAATAAGATCTCCCCTAAGCTTTCTCTTCTCAAGGCTAAACAAACCCATCTGTCTGTCCCATCATCCCCAGAAATGTTCATGACTTCTCACCAAACTCAATGTGCTCAATCACACTGAGCCACCAAGGGCTGCCTCACAGCCTGGTCAAGGATTGCTCTTCCCAGAAGACACAGCAAGGAGCCAGCTTGTTTTAGAGGACTGAGAATAATGAAAGAAAAAGCAATCAGCTGAAGGGGAATGGGATGTGAGTGGATGAGTGCTAAAGACAACAGGGGAAAGCGAGTGGCAAACAGCTGTAGTACAGATGCTGGGCAGAAGAGAAAGCCTCGGCTCTGAGGGCAGGCTGTGGCTAACTCACAGATGAGCCTGGGATGAGTAAATTGGTTTATCGCTAAGGGAGGAGGTAATTTGTAACCTTAGGCAAAACCAGCGTGTCACAAATGGAAAACTGCAAATTCTACATGACATTGCACTGTAGTGGAGAGAAACCACAGATGACACAGAGGAGAGTAGCAGCCAGGATACTGCAGGAAGAAGCACTGGGCAGGAAGAGAAAGGTCTTGATCCAACTACGTTGCATGTTTAGGTTTAAGCAAGTAAACAGTCCCATTAATGTTCAAGTGCTTTAATGTTTTATTGGGCCAGGATTTAAAAAGTGTTGAAAAGTCTGTATGAATTCAGAGCAGAGGCTCAGCTGAGAGAAGGAGGAGGAACCAATCAGTCAGCAGGAGAAGGCTGGAGATAAGGGATCAGTCAATGACTGGTTTATGTCAGCGAGACTTCCCTGGGGTTACGCAGCTCCTCAGCAGAAAGGAGCCAGAAGTGGCTTTGGGTAGGCTAAACGCAGTTTGTGTCTATGCTAAATTAGGCATTTTAATGGGACCAGGGAGGGGTGAGTGCTGCTTTCTTTGAGAAGAAGAGATTCTGTGGACCTGGATTTGTCAGGGCTCTAGATGTCATCCCATCCTGGGATGGGTATATCTGTGCAGCCATCAAGCTTTGTCTATGCTGGATGGGATTTAACATTCTCAGATGAGACACTTGGCAGCAGAAAGCTCTGTTGCAGCTGAAGCTAATGATCAACAGCCTTTTTTAGAATCATAGAAGCAGTCAGGTTTGGAAGGGACCACAAGGATCATCTAGTTCCAACCCTCCTGCCATGCCCAGGGACACCCTACACTAGATTAGGCTGGAAACAGCCTCATCCAGCCTGGCCTTAAACACCTCCAGGGAAGTGTCCCCAACCACCCCCCTGGGCAACCCGTTCCAGGCCCTCACCACTCTCATGCTGAAGAACTTCCTCCTCACATCCAATCTGAATCTCCCCACCTCCAGCTTTGCTATGTCTCTGGGAAGTGTGAATCTGTAAGTGCAGAAGACAGACAGGTGAGCAAGTGTCTCGCACCTTTTGCAGGAGGATGTAGGTGTTTTGTGCCCAGGACCAGCTCAGCCTGGCCACACCAAAGGGTGCAGAGGAAAGAGAGGCAGATCTGGGCTTTCTTCTGCGTCTTCCCACTGAGGTTTTAGGGTCGTTGCTGCTGCCTCGGTGCAGACCCAGAGGTGACTAGACGGTTTCCTTGTGTCGCCTCCTCCTTGCACATCCAAGGCACAAGCCCAGATCTACAGGTGGTGTAGCAGCCACCGCCTATTCCCGCTAGTGCGTGTGTTTGTGTGTCTCATCCTCTTTTTCTCCCTGCATGGACGCTTGCCAAGGGCACAGGACTTCCAGCCATACCTGCTGTTTCTGTGGACATCTGAGTACAGAAGAGATAGGGCAGGGAAGCAGCTGTCGACACAACCTCCTCGTTAGAGCTGTGTCCCTCCGGAGCGCAGGAAGAGCCGCCCATCGGCTGGCTCAGCAGCACCGCTGCCTTTCGCCATTGTCCCACCGCTCCGCTGCCGAGCTGTGCTGCGGGTTCCCACAGCTGCCCTACAATGGAGGCACGACAGGCTCCTCTGGGGACAAAACCTAATCTGAGAGATACCAGGGCTGAGAAAGCTCTTCCTAAAAAAAAAGAAAAAGAAAAAGAAAAAAAGATGCAATCAAAAGCTCTCGGATGCCCTGCATCCACGGATACCCGATATGCCTGCTTGTGGTATGATTACCTCCAGGCAGGCTTTGTCCGCTCCGGCTCCCCTGAATGTCATACTTGTTCCCAAATACCAGCAGGGAACAATGTGAGGGCAACACAAGGAAAAGCCTCCTCTGTCCTTCCAAGCCTGAAAGTGAATATCGAATGCCGATGCCAAAGGGGAGGGAGTGGGACAGCAAGAAAGGAGACAAAAAGGAGAAAGCCAGGGGCTGAGATACGCCTAAGTGAAACTAGGTCATGACTATAGAGTGACAGGTAGAAAAGGGTCCACTTTCTTGGGGAGGGTGAGCAGACACCTCTGCCCAGCAGCTCCTCCCTGCTGGTGGCCACATGCTCAGACATAGCTGGAGGGTGCCCAAGGAGAAGGTGAAATGCTCCATTGTTAGCCCATATTTCTCCAACTATCCTATATGGTATTTCATAGGAGGTGAGATGCTTTGATGCTATCCCATAAAATCCTTTCTGTGATCTGAGAACAGTAACAGTGATGAGGTCCAGCAGAGGTTAGAGTGTATTGGATGGTGGTGGAATTGGCTTCACTCCATCCCACTCAGACCATTCTTGTACTTGCCTCAATTGGGGCAAGAGACATCACCTTCCTAGGGACAAAGAAGCTTCACAGGGTGTCCTGGAGGCTCTCCCAAATCCCACCAGCTTCCATCCCCTTCACACCACATATGGATCCAATAGACTTTTCCCCTTGGACTGCCTAGACATGAGCTGGAAACAATCTGATTTTCCACCCTTATCTTCCCTCCTCACTACCAGTGAAGTCAAGTACTCTTCAGCCCCCTCCTTCCTGTAGGCCACACATGCTTTCTTCCTCTCTGAAGGAGTCCCTTTGTCCCTTGAAGGGGATGTGAGTCCAGCTGAATGTGCTTCTGGGCCAACAGGCTGGTCACTCTTTCTCCAGTGTCCTCTCTCAGATGGGGACATGGTCTTCCCAGCATTCCCATGGTCCCTGGAGCTTGGGCAGCGCAGGCAGGAGCTGAGCTTTATCAAAGGCTTGCTGGAAATGCAAATAAACAGTGTCACGAATGTGGTCAACATCAGCTGTGTGTCTTCTTCAAAGAGCCACAGAACAGCTCCATCCTCTTCCCTGCCTGGGGGTGTTAAGGGGAAATTGACTAAAAATACATTGTGTCGGCAGGACTGCCCTCACCCCAAACCCCAGGGCCCCACCAGCAGGTCCATGCCTGGGCCACTGCAATGGGCCAGAAAAATATTTCTTCCTGTGAGTTCAAGCTCAAGGTCTGACCCAAACTCATCGGCATTAGAGGGAGATTTTGTCAGGCTTTGGTGCAATCTTTCAACAAATATCTGCAGACATGGGAGGGAGCAGAAGAGCAGGAGCAGAAGGTGGATGAGCTAGAAAAACTAATCTGACTGAGCACAAGGGATGGTAAAGCATGGCCTGCTCCTGACAGACACTCCTGCTTCTGTACGTAACTGAGAAAGAACAGTCATATGTCAAAGACACTGGAGAAGCTACCCAATGCTGCATATGATCCTAAAGGTTGATCTCTATGTAAGATCCTGGGGGCAAGATAGGAACCATGCCATGTAGTCTCCTTGAAGCAGGATGCCTTGGTAGAGTGGATCATAATGGGAAGACCTAAGGTTCGAGCAGTGACCCAGTGAAGATGCCACAGAAGGGACAACTGCTGAAACTGCGTTTTGGAGACATACAAGAGGCTCATGCACTGCAAGAGTTGATGTAAGACTTCCTGCAAAGAGAAGACAACCCAAAGAGCAGCCCCATTTGCTGCCAGACAGCCAGGCAGGGATTGTGACCTTGTCTCACAAGATAACAAGATTTATTCTGCTGCCTTTGATAGGACACTGATTAAGGCTTCCATGCTTGTAAGGGCACTAGGGGTTCAAATCGCAGAGGGGACAGCATGGAGCAACGAAGACAAGGCTGTTGGCTTCAACCAGAGATTTATGGGTGCTGTTTGTCTTAGAGCAAGATTGGTATGAACATCCAACTGCTTGTGGCCAGACCAGAAAGGCAGAATTCATCAAAACCGCCAAACTGAGACGAACCCAAAATAAGCCTCAAGACCCCTGGCATATCAGGAACCCAAACAAACCATGCTGCCAGTGCTGAAGGGGCTGCAGGTCAGCTGGCTGCTCTCCCAGCAGTGTGCTTTGCAGTCCAGAAGAGATGAGCTCACCATGCAAGGGGGATAGAGACCAAACCCAAGGCAGGAGGGCAGTCTGTCTGTCTTGTGCTCACTCCAACAGTGAGCTGGGGCCTATACTTATTTAAGAAAAAAAATGGCTGTTTTGAGTGGATGCGATTGCTCATTTCTCATTCTTTTTGGGTGACAACCTCAGCTAGAGCAGCTTGATGTGACTTTGCCCACGGAGCTGCGTCAGTCTGGAAGTACTCCGTCGGGAATAAAGCTCAAATGCAGGTGCTGTGAAATGGGATTTGCAGCTCAGGAGCCTTTGATGGACCAAATTCGCCACCATTGAGCTATTTCACCCCAGCACCAGGTTAGTAAGCCCTTTCCACCTGTGCCTCCAAGGCAGGAGGAGCAGCAGGCACACGTGTGCTCGGCTGTCTTGCTGCCTCCGGGAAGCTTCCCCTCGCTATTTTTGCAGCACTGACCTCATAGTTCGTATCAGCCTGCCCTGTTCCAGCTTCCTCTCCCTGATATCTGGCTTTTGCCCTGTATTTCCTTGTGCGTTGAGCAATCACCTTAAGCCTCTCTCCACATTTCTAGGATTCTTGTTTATCTCCTCACGCAGCGTGGGGCTGTGACGGGGCCCTGCCTTCCTGTGCTGCCTGGCCAGTTCCTCTGTTTACCTAGAACACAAATTGTATTTGTTTGCTTCATTTCTTTTTTTTAAGCAGAGGAGCAACTTGGTATCAGGAGAGATGTTTTCTCTTCTCCTTTCTACTCATTTCTCCATGGTCTCAGACATCTTCTCCAGTTTTTACCACGTTCAAAGAGCATTTCTTCTGCCCTTGCTATGGGCAATGTTTAAAATCCCTGCTGCAGGAAGAAATTCCCATCTTGGTGAAGAATGGAGGCTCCCAAGCCCTCTAACTGGTTCCATACTGGCCACTATTGTTTGCAGGGAGGCAAAAACTTCAATCCCAATGGGACACAGAGGGGAAATGAAAATCTCTTTGCCACCCCCACCTCTCTGTGCTCCCCCAATGACCCCTCTCCCCACCATGATCCCACACTCTTCCCTCACAAAGCAAATTCTTCCTGGATTATATTTTAATATCTGCAAAGCCTCGACTTTGAAAGAAAAACAAATGTGAAACCAGCTCATGAATTTTCTTGATATGAAAAAAAAAAGAAAAAAGAGAAGTGGGCTCTGTCACTCCTGAGAGCCTGTGTAGGAGCCACATGAATGGATTATGGTGGGCAGAACTGACAGCCAGGCACTCTGTTAGACCCTGTGATTGAGACATCAGGAGCTTAAACAAAACAGAGACAGGACTGTTGCACAACGCAAGGGAGGGCATGATGGCAACCATCTCTGGAGCTTAGTCTCTCCCTACACATTTCTGAGTCATATCTTTGGCTGGTTTAGGCATTTATAATATATGTTCCTGGTAAAAGTGATACAGCAGTGTCTTGGAAGCAAGAGATGCTGCACCTCCAGGAACATTGCCCTTCCTCCTGCTGAAAGCCTCTCTGCAACAGCATCCCACTCTGCAGAGGCTGAGAGCAAGCTGAGAAACAAAGTCTTGCTGTTCCCTGAGCTTTTCCCTTTTGCATTTGACCCAGTTTGGGCTTGGGGGAAGTGACAGATTGTCTGTGCACAGCCCTTGGCAAGGGAAGCTCCAGCCCTGGCTGGCCCCAGCTCAGCGCGTGGGCTCGGGCAGCCTGTGCAAAGCAGCAGTGTGTTTTTCTGTTCTGCAGAGGGATGGGCTTGTTACAAAAGGGAAGCAAGGTGAGAAATAACAATATAATATGGTTTCCTCTTCCCTCTCAGCTGCCCCTTTGAATCCAGCCCAGGTCGGTAGTGGAAGGTGCCACTGCTGCTGGGTGCCTGACCAGCGGTGCGTGCAAACCGTGACGGCTGGCTGAGGTCCCACTTCCTATGGGGCAGGTGGCAGCATCACCTCCACGGGCTTGGCACACTCCCTGACCCCGTTCCATAGGAGCAGCCAGCAACCAGCTTACTCTAGAATAAAAGCCATGTTATCGTGTGCTTAAAAAAAAACCGGGCTAACTCTTGTGGAATAATGCCTGTTCTCCATCAGAGTGGACAACACACAGCCAGCATGCCATTCCCAAATGGAGAGTGGAGTTCATTCTCCAACAGGGAACACTTGAAACAAACCGTGAAGAATTGCCCTTGTCTTTTTCAGATGTGGTTTCAAGGTCGGGGAATTAGGGACAAAGGAGACCCTCCCGGGGAAAAGGGAAAAGAGCATCCTGCGGCACCAAGAGGAATGATTGCTTTGTTGAGGACGCCTAGTCCTTTCCAAGAGTACAAAATGAGTAGCCTCCACCCTTCCTGATGCAAACCTTTCTGAGCCACAGGGAACAGGAATAAGGAGTTTCCTCAGTTTTTACTACCAGCTTTTGATGATGGTCACTGACCTAAGTTTTCCCCAGGTGGTACACAGAAATAGTGCATGGCTCTCCATTACATCTTGATACAGATGTACCTACAGTGCACTTGCTTGCTTCTTGGCTTACCTTGTTGCAGCAGGCTAAGAGTCAGCCTCACAAACTGAGACAACTTCTCTAAGAGTACCCAGTGCAGACTGAGTTATTTTCTACCCTTCCAGACAGGAAAATTAATTCACAGTATTTTGGCTGTGTCTCCTCTCTTGTGCAAATTATTCCTGGCCTGAAGAAAGGCTCTTGGCCTCTCTGGGTGTTGGGAGCATCTTTCTGCATCCCTTGACTGGGGGAATTCTCTGCTAGGTTATGCGTGTGGGACAGGCATAGAGGCTGTGCCTGGCTAGCAGGTCCCAGAGGCACCAGGGCTTCTCAAGTGTTCTGCTCATACACACATGACAGTAGCTTCAAGGTGACTGCTCAAAACCTTACATGAGTTACATGCATTGGGCATCTTGGTGGGAGGTACCAACACATGGAGGGAGCTGGAAACTTGTGTGGGGTGGAGGGGTTAGTCCCAATTTAAATATCATCTGGGCCATTGTATATGACCAGTTGACCTGGAAAGGAACATTCTCAGCTTTCTTATTGCCACACAGATTTGTTCTGAATTGTCTGGCTTGGGGGGTTAAATATTCTCTTCCCAAAGTGATCATCTGTTCTTCATTAGCTACCACCAGGACACCCCATGGTACTGGTGGATTTCAATGGCTAGAAGAACTTGTCATAAAAGACTCTTAGCTCCCCAAAGGCTTCAAAAACCCCAACATTTTAAATAAAGTTTAAGAAGTGGATCTGAATGCTTCCAAACAATGAGATCATGGAGCTGAGCTGAAACCTATTCTTGTTGGAAAACTGTTTCTGCATGTGCTGATATTTCAGGAGCCTATATTGACTCACAAGTTTTGCCTGTGTGTCTCTTTAGAATTCTTTCTCTCTTTTTTTAAGTATCAAACCTTTTCACCTGGAGCCTTTCTTCTGAATAAATCTCTGCTGTAAATTCCAACGTCTGTTAACATCCTTGTCCTCAGGGTGTGGGTGTGCTTTTATGGGCTTTCATGGTAACACAAAGGGATCACCCTTGTTATACTGAGGCAGAAAATTGCAGTTTTGAAGTTTGGATTCCTCGATTTCAGTGGTTTCTGCTCATGGCTGAACTGTGTGGCTACCTTCTCCTTCACCTGCAGTTGGGCTAAATGCTTCTTGTTTTCAAGAGGCCTGACGGTCAAGAGCTGTGAGTTGGAAGGGACACACAGTCCAAGCACATCTCTCAACTGTAAAACAGCTGGAAGAAAATACTTCCAGCCATAAACGTTGCAGCCTCTCTGCCCACATGAGTGCAACAGCCCATCAGCATTGCTCCTGGAGCTGCTCTGCAGCAGATGTGGAGGCTTCAGCCAAGTTCAGTTTGAGATTTGCACTTCGAACTACACTAGAGTCATTTCACACCGATCTGAAATGATTGTGAGGAGTGTCAAACCCAGCAGGAGTATTGCTTGTAAGGCCAAGAGCTGTTCTGGCATGGAGGCCACTGAGCAACTAAAACAGCCAACTATGGATTGTATTGCAGTGATCCTACGTGCTGGGAAGATCTGTGTGGCATCAGAGATGATGCAGGCTTGTGTGAGAGAAGTGTATCAAATGAGGCTGGTGGTCTCCTGCTGATTGCTCTCACCAGAGGAGAACGTGTGGATGGGCAATGGAGGAATCCCTGGCTCTTTGCATTCACGGGGAGATGTAGCTCCGTGAGCTACAGATGAGCTCCATCAGGGTCCACCCTCAAAGATGCTGCATTCAGTGTCAGATCATATACATTAAATGGCTATCTCCGCCTATGAAACCATGCAGCCTAGATGAAGGCTTCCCAGGGGATGCTGTGGTGCAAGCAGTACTCTGTAAAGGAAGGAAGTGCTGATGTTAAACCCTGTGTGCCCACCCCTGTTTGCAGCATGGGGAGTGGCATCACCTGCAGCCCAGTGGTGGGATGAGAGGCATTAGAGATGATGCTTCATACCTCGGTGAGGCAGTGGCACCCACAAGCAAACCTTTATCCCTTGGAGGGGGTGTTCTGGGACACTGCAAGGTTTCTGGGGCCCTGCAACGATTCTAGGTTGTTGTCTCTGAGGAGCTATTCAATGGGAAAACCACTTGCACATTCCTCAGCACAATGGAGCCCAGCACCAGATGCTGTGGTCCAGGCGCATCCTCTGAGGATCAAGACTTACAGGAATACCTGAAAGAGGAAGACTATAGTTAAACTTCCAGTTCCCCCCAAAGGTGGGAGACAATAAACAGCCACCAAAAGGCATTTCCTGCCCATCTATTGTTCCCTTCTCTGGGTCCTGATCAAGCTTAGCACATGGCCTGCAAAGGGACAAACTTTTTCATTCCACACTGAGTGAAGAGCTGCGCACACCTTTGTTGTCCAAAGTCTGGAGCAGTCACAGCTGGATGAAGGTGTTTCTTGCAAACGTTTGCCACTACTGCCCTTTCTCCATCTCACATTTGCCCTCACCAGGCTCGCAAACCATCCTATTCTCTTGCTCCTCTCCCAGGTGTCCACACAGCTCCAATCCTGCGGGAGGCTGGTGTGGAGCAGGAGCTGCTCCCTCCCCACTCTCCCACCAGAGCGCACATCGCAGTCTCCTCTCCAGGTTAGGGCACTCAACCTGTCTTCCATCTCTGCTTGCCTTTATCTCATCCCGTTTCCTGGCCCCAGCTTTTCTCTCTTAATTGAATGGTAAAAAACACGTGGGATCTAGGCCAGGCACGAATAGTTTCAGCGGAGCAATTAGCCCTACGACGTGAGTGCAGAACAATTAGCGCTGCTCTCTGGAATTTGGCCATTGTGAGCCTCATTGTATGTTTTTGCCTTAAAAGGGGGCCAGCATGTTTGGGAGGAGAGTGAGGGCCCCCGTTCGCAGAGCCGGGCTGACATTTGCACTATGTTAGTCATGCTACATGTCAACATTTTTGTGAGCTTTCCAAAAACAGAAATTCTAATGGGATGTTTTAATCCCATCTTCACCCCCGCACGTCCCACCCCCTTTCCCTCCTTTCAACTCCCACCTCCCTCCTCCTCCCTGCCTTGCACAGCACTAATACCATCCCTCTCCAGGCTTCAGCTCCCGGAAAGCAGGCGAAGCCAGAGCAGTGAAATTCCTATTTTAACTAACATCACATGAAAAGTGAGCTGTTGCCTTTAATCCCTTTTGCAGAAGGAATGGGAAAGGAGTGAACAATTTCTCAGGGGTACGGTGGCAAACGGGCTTCTGGAGACCACCAAGGCAAGCTGGGGGGGAAGTAGTGGGTGATACTACCTCGCTGATCTGCCTTTGAAAGTATGCTCAGCAGCTTCATCAGGACACTCCAGGGGCAAGGAAGGAGCCAAGAAGCTGTGGGGTCCCAGAGAGAAGCCAAGTTCCCTGGGGGTAGACAGCATTTGGAAATAGACTTGGCAAGAGTGTGTCAGGGCCAGGGTGACACATGCATCTGAGCTGGGTTGGATGCAGAGGGTGTGTGCAGGTGCCTGAAGGAGCTATTACTGCTCCAGGGAAAGCCATGAGCACTGAAATGCTCAGGTCTGAGCAGGGACCTATAACGCATCCCCGATTGTCTCCCTGGCTCCCTCTCCCCAAGAAGTTTTGGGATTCTGGAGCTGTAGGTAGCTGTGAGCAGGAAAGGAGTGACTGGTGGGGGGACACCAGCTGCTGCATCAAACGTGGGCCTCATAGCAGAGGATTTAGAGATTTATTAAGGCAGGTGCTGAGCTGGAGGGGAGACCTGGGAGCAAGCAGCCACCTGGGCTGATCTCGGCTCCCCAGTGCAGCATCAGGGTGGTAGTTGTGGTTGTTGGCACATCTGGGCACAGCTAGACTCTGTCCAAAGCCGGCCTGAGGTACAGGGTTCTGGGGACAAACCTTCCCTGCTCCCATTTGCTGTCTCCTTTATTTCTTGTCTCTCATCCATTCAGGGGTGCCTAACAGTGCAGGGCTTGGCTGGGGCTTGGGAGCAGCCTGCTTGTATTTGCTGTTCCTTACACCAGTTCTGCTGTTGCTGGAGATGGGATGCTAGGTTCACCTGGCCTTTGTCCAGCCCAGTCCAGCCCAGCGTGAGACTACCTCCTCCTTGGGGTAATCTCTCAGCACTTGCCCTTACATCAGCTCCTGGCACATCTTCAGAAAGGCACTGGGGAGAGGAACAGCTCAGGATGGGAATGTGAAGAGATTTGGAGCCAGAAAGAACAGAAGGCCAGAAACTAAAGGCCAGGAGCTGCAAGCTTCTCTGACCCCACCTCTGGTTGGAAGGATCTTGGGACAGGCTGGCCATCAAACTCTGATTTCAGCTTGTTGTGCTCTGACCCTGCCTGTACAGACAGACACGTACAGCTCTGTGGGCAGCCCATATGGGAATCTCCCAAACAGGCAGTTGGCCAGGAGAGACGGACCATGAGATTTCTGCTGGAGCCATGTCACTTCTTGGGAAACTGAGGCATAGTGAGCTCAACACAGATAATGGGAGCCTCTGCTGCCCCACTCACCTCTGTCTGTCTGTCCACCTAGCTGAGCACTGCTGAAGGCTCAGCTCATACAGTGCAGGGCCATGTGTCACTGAAGCTCTGCATAGTTAATCTCATTTTATCACACTGCCAGGTAATTCTAAGCAGTGTGTGACAGCAAGCATCCAGCCCAGGACAGCTCTGCAGCTCCCTGGTTTTCTGTCAAAGTCAAGGCAAAATGAGAGATCTGCACTCAGCCCAGCACCCCTGACTGGTGGCAGCTCTGTGGCTCTGTGGATGCATCCATGAGGAGGAGGAGGGGCTCTTTGCTGCCAAGTCAGAGATTTTGGAATGGGAAAACCAGGCATGTGAGGACAGTCCTCAACTGTTCCAGGAGCTGTTGTTGGGAGGAGAGAGGTGCACAGGCTGCAGGAAAGCAGAGTCAAATTCAGATGGTGCAGTTTGGGTTCCCTTTTCTCTCCTGTTTTACCTTTGTTCTGTGACTTTAACTTTAAAAAAAAAAAAAAAAACCCAAAGGAGGGATTGGAAAGCTCCTGTTTCACAGCTTACACTGCCAAAACCCTCTTGAGATCCACCTCAACCATGAAGCCCCAAGAGAGGCATTAAGCCCTCGGCGGCTGCCCCACTGCCCTCCCCTCACCCCACATCTACCTCCCCTCCCCTGGGCTGAATAGGGAGCATGAGAAACCAGGCTGGGTGGGAATGGCCCCGTGGCCCTCGCTTTCTTTCAGGATCAGTGCGTCTATGGGGCCGCTTGTGTTCCCCAAGCCCCTCTCTCCCCCCGCAACACCAGGGGCCGTAATCTGGGGGCAGCAGGCTTGGAGATGGAGAAGAATGCGGGATCGGGGAGGGGAGAACGGGCACCGTCCCCTCCCGCCACAGCCAAAGCCCCAAATTCTTAGACCTGGAGGAGTCACCACCGAATTCCATTCAACTGACAGAAAAGAAATCAAATCCTTTTAAAGAGAGCCCACTTTCCCCGCAAGAATGCTCCCTCGGCCTTTTGTTGCAGGGCTTTGCTTGCTCCCAGCAGCTCAGAGGAAGCTGCTCCAATACATTAACCAGTTTAACTTGCTCGTGACCCCCTCTGCCCAGTGCACAATGAAGCTCTTCGCCCGCTTTTTTCCCCGGCTCCTTTTCAGGAGCTAAATCCCCTGCTGTTCCCCGCTCGCTGCCTCTCTCGCTCAACCTTTCTCAGGCCTCTGCTTCAGCCCCGGGAAAATAATAACGCTTTGCATTTGTATAGTCCCTGGCCCCGTGGGATCTCCAAGCGCCCTGCATGGATCGCATCATGTCCCCCTCCCCAGCCTCACCAAGGGACCTGTGATCCCTTGAGGTGCAAGGGGAAAGCGATATAGGGTCTGAGGCCACAGAGAGTGGTCCTGGAGAAGAGCAGTGACAGAGCTGGAGCATATATGGGGACAATAGGGACAGTTGCGCATCGCAGAATGCATTATGAGCACCCACTTCATAAGATCCGGGTGCTCGTGATGCATCTGCTGATGCTCCCAGCCGGGCAGAGAGGCACTGACATGCTCTGCTCTTTTGCAGCCACCCCAGTGCCACTGCCACATCCTCTCCTGCAAGGGTGGGAAGGTTTTATGTTCCCCAAAGTGGTTAAAAAACCCCAGTAGATTAAAAATTGAGCCCTCGTGCTGGCCTTGAGTAGTGAAGCCCATCAGACAATGGGAAGTTAACCAAACCCGGGCTGGGGGAGCACAGAAGCCTGCCGTGGGGCGCTGCCGTTTTCCTACCAGTAATTGATGCAAAGTCCCCTTTGTGCTCTCAGAAAATCCCAGAAAGAAGAAGCAGGGGGTGAGAGGGGGCCACGGGCAGGATCCAGCTCCCTGGCCGCCCACCTCCTCCATCTCCCTCGCACACCTCAGCAGCACGGTTGGAGCAGAGGCCTCCCGGCCGCACGCCGGGGCCAAACCCCCTTAAATACCCACGACAAAGCCACGGTGGCAAAGTCGGCGCCCGACAGAGCTTTTAACCCCTGTCTGATGAAGCGGGTAAATCGTTCCGGGTGGACAATGTGGCTTTGCAGCCCAGGCACAGTGTTTCTCTCGGATGACCTGAACACTTTATTGCTGGGGATTTATTAACCATTTTTAGCAGCCTTGAGAAACTGGGAGCCTTCTTAGGGACCACCTATAGAGTGTCGGGGTCAGGCTGCAAGCGAGGGCGATGTGGAGATTTTAAACCAATTTAAATTGACCTAATACTGTGGGTATGGCTGAAACTGAGATACTCCACGTGCGGTACCAGTGCTGGCTTGGTATGGATCTGAATCCAGCCAGCTTCCATTAAAAACCATTATGGGGTTTGGGTGAGGTTAACTTGCAGTGTAATTGAGTTGGTGGGGTTCCTCTGCTTGAGATTTGGGGGATCTGAGCAGCAGGATCTGGATCAGATCTATTCGTGTGGATCTGGGCAGAGCAGGGAGCACACCACCACCCTGCAGCCACAGCCAGGCTCACCTTGTGACATCTCAACAGGTTGAGTTATGTCCAAAACAAGATCCCTTTTTGGGAGCAGAAAGTGAGATGTCCCCTCTCAATCCAGCCCTGGTATCCCTTCTGTAGAGCAGTCATGACACTGTCCCTCTCCTTTGGCCCTTGTTTTTATGGAACTCTCTCGTTTGTCTGGCAGCTGGATGCTGACAAACTGGGCACCTGCTATTCCTGAGAGCATTCATCCTGCTGCAGCCTCCTTCTCCCCCCCTATCCCTGGGGTACCATTCTGTGCCCACCAAGAGGTAAGCAGGACAACCTTTACCCCAACCACTGTTTCCCCACGGGAGATGGTGCCTGGCCGGGGACATCCACGTGGCAGATGAGGGCCGAGCCAGGAGGTCAGGCGCCTGGAGAGGAAAACTGTGGGGACACAGCCAACAGCAGGACAGTCCCGAGGGAGTCTTTCTCCAGCGGGACAATGCTGCTGTAAGAACGGCTTCCCCCTGGCCGCCGCGGCTCTCTGACCCCGGGCAGCTGCGCCGAGCTGAGTGCCAGCCCCGGGAAGGGGTTACGGGCAGCAGCGGGGTTAGGACAGCCCTTGTGGCAGCACGGATGGTGTCCGGGGTGGTGTCCGGGCTGCTCGGCAGGCCCCATCGCGCAGCTCGAGGGCTGGCGGCACACAGAGCTCGCATTGTCGCTTGCCCCGCGGCACCGGCCAGGACCCCAACATCTGGCTGCGACGCGTGTCCCAGGCCAGCGCCGAGGCTGCGGGAGCGGCAGAGCAGCTGCTCGGGGGAGAAGAGCCTTTCCTCCCCCTTTGGCCGCCGGAGAAAGGGGCTCTTTCTTCCTTCAGGGGTGTGCCGATCGGGCTTTCAGCTGCCTCTCGAGCCGCGGTCGCTGTGCCATCGGGTTGGAGACAAAGGGTGCCCGAAAAAAAAGCAAACTGAGACTGGAAGGCTGGGCCGGGCAGCAATAGCGGGAAGTGGGGAGTGTGGGCTTCGGTTCCTGTGTTTGTAAGGACTAACCGATGATTTTTTTTTTATTATTATTTTTTTTTCCTTCTTTTATTATAGGAGGCTTCTTTGCCAGCATGGGTCTCTCTCCAGACGTGGGTAGTGCCATGCCAAACCAAACCTCCCAGACTCCTCCAGTGCTTCTAGCCCAGAGCCACGGTTCAAGGGCTGACCAGGGGAATATGTAGCTTCAAATCAGAAGGTAGATGCTGAGGCTTGCCTGAGGAAGCAGCTTCCCTGCTTGGTCCTGCCTGGTATTATGGTATTGTTTATCCAGTGCCAGAGATGAATGGAGCACGTGACAGCAGGAAAAATGCGAGTTGGACAGGGTCCCTTGCCCAAAAATGCAGCAGCCCCTGATTATGGCATTACATTGCAGCCCAGGCCCAAACCCAAATCCGCCTCCCTGTAGCAGTACACACCCTGGGAGATAAAATCCCACCAGCTCCTTGCCTGCAGAGGCAGAAGATAAGGGAAAAAGAGGCCCTGGAGCTTGGCGTCAGTAAAATAGCAGGTTGGTGGCACATCCAGGACCAGATTTCAACCCAGTTTTCCCTTGTTGCCAACCACTTTTCCCACTTCCTGGCTGGAAAAAACTATTTCTTTTTAACAAGGCATCATTATCATGGTCAGCAGTCACTGTGGGGCTTGCTTGCAATCTGGGTAGCATTTAATTTCAGACACTTTTACACTGTGGGGCTGCCTTTCAGCACCACCTCCAAAGCATGGTGCTGCACGGGGGATGAGGTTAGCCAGGTCTGGGAATATCTCCAGGTTTCTCAGAGCAGGGATGGGAACAGACCCCTCAGTTCTTCTGCTCCGAGATTTGCCCTCTGAGTGGACTTGGGTAGAAGTTAGAGGAATGCTGTGGGTTTGGAGTTTGTTGGGTTTTGGTTTATTTTGTCTTTTTTTTTTTTT
>VWZI01007799.1:407488-485238 GCA_013396835.1 Psilopogon haemacephalus
GGCCAGGTACATGTTCACCAGTAGGTTTCTGTGCACAGTGTCCAAGAAAATAAACTTCCCTCTGGATGATGTGGCTAAAACTCAATGGGGCCTCCCGTTAACAAGGGACCTGAGGCACGCGATGATGGCTGAGCAGCTGGACCCAATGCAGAGGACAATGGAAGAAATGAACCTTTCCGGGGGGACTGCAGTGGCCTCCTGCACAGAGAGGCTACTGGAGAAGCCTTGACGTGAGATTAGAGGAGGAACTAGGAAGGAAGGAGTTGGGAATTGCATAGTGAGGAGCAATGTGGTATTAAATATGCAGAGCACCTAAGAGCTTCATGCTACAGTTATCCTCTTTAGGTAAGGATTTTTTTGTTGTTGTTTAGTTTTTTGTTTTTTTTTTTTAACTTTCTGGTTGTACATCAATTTATGTTCCACTTAGTTCATGCACACAGCCACAGGGACTGGGTGAGCACCCGGGAGCTCCAGGCCACCAGTCACTCATTTCTCTCTCCCAGCTGGGCAACATGCTCACCATCATGGCTGGGCAGGTGATCCTACGCCCTACAAAAAGCACAGATCACTTGACAGCCGTCTAGGAACTGCTACCAGAACATCCCACACTTCTGCTGGGCCTCCTGGAATGAATAGGGAAGCCATCCATAGCATGCATACAAACAACTCCTAAAGAAGGGGGTGTAGGCTGCCATGAAAGAAGTCACCTGGTTAACAGCACAGATTAAGTCTTGTCAGGTCTCCTCTCAGGGCATTAGATCTACTCCCTAGTATCTCCCTTGAGGGTTTTCCCCTCCCACCCAGAGATGTTCACTGAGTTACACTACCAGACTTGTTGAACTGGGGAAGACCCCTAGCTTCAACTCGGTCCCCAGGCAGGAAGTACTTCAAAGACAGCTCCTCTCCCTAGCTAAAGGGAAACTCCCCCACCTCACCTACTCCTGAACGGGGTGGGGTGGCTAGAATCAACAAGCCAAGACACTTCTCTCTTCTTCAAAGGGCTCAGCATGGCATTGCAGTTCCTGCTAGAAGGAAGAGAAGGCGGGACCAGAAATAAAGTATGGATTTATCCACAGAGGTACCTGTACCTTGCTCTTCAGGGTATCCACCTAGTCCTGTGTGCTGTCACCCTGCAGCACCCAAAGCTCTCATGAGCAACAGCTAAATGGCCCCCTGAGACACGTTTTCTCTCTGCAGGGCCACACTTTTCATGTATTTTCAGGGAACTGCGATGGAAATCCTAACTTAGGAGCACTTAAAACCCCCTGCACTGTGTCCCACTCAACACACTCCCTGCATCTTGGCTGAGATGACTGTACGTGGAAAATTAACACCTCTCAAATGGAGAAAACTCAAAAAGGACAGGAGGGGAAGGGAGCACTCCATCCTTCACATTTGGATACATGGATGCACGCTCAAAACCTTAGCTTGAACCCTTTTATCAGCACATAAAATGAACTCAGTTTAATTAGTACATACAGGATACAAACACTACAGTTATATTCCCAAGACAGCACAAGAAATTCACAGCCAAGTCTTGATTCGGTTTCCTTTACAATTACAATGCAGTCTTGAACACTGGACACGAGAGTCCAACATGCTATTTACATTTCACATTGTGGAGATGTTTGTGTGCTTGGAAGAGTTCTCAGTTCCAAAAAAGAAAGTGTCATTCACTCATGATGATGCAGTGGAAATAAACCAAGCCAACCAGACAAGCCTAATGCCCACATTTGTGCTTCTGAAAGAGTAACATGAAGTGTCTTCACTGATGCAGTCACCTTTGACTGGACAAGCTGCCTTGAATTCGCAGTCAGCGAGGTGTCCAGAGGCCAATCTCATCTCCCCTGAATTCTGGACCCTTTTGCTAGCAACCAGTAACATAAGTGAGGTTCCAATAAGGTCAGCTGGGACACACCAAGTGATATGGCCTTGGCATTTTGTCACATTAAAAACAGAGACACACGATGGAAGAGAGAGAAGTCTCTACAGCTTTCCCTCCTACAGCTTGAAGAGCTTGGGCTCCCTCGACCATGAATGCCATCTAGAACAGATGAGTCTTTGCCAGATAGCACCTGCTGTTCACCCAAGAGGGAGGCACAGAGTCTGGGAGATCTTGGCTTTTGAAAGTCCACTCCTCAGACAAAATGTGACCATATGGATGAGACTGATTATGTCGCAGCCGTAAGAATAGGCAAAGGCCATCTGTTCTTCAGCAGATCTGTTCAGACCAGCCTGCAGAAATGCCACACTGTTGCTCAAGGTTCCAGTAAAAAAAAACAAAAGAAAAGGGGGGGGGCAGGGAGGAAAAGAAAAGAAAAAAAAGAGTAGCAATAACAATAATAAACCAAAAGAAACCCATTTGTCTGTGTTTCCTATCCAGCGCTCTGCACAGCATGCAGCGGGGCAGCAGAGTTCCAGGATGCTTTACAAAAGTGCAATATCCATGTCAAGTAAAGGAAGTGCTGGCTGGACAAAGGTACACAGCTCACACTGCAGTCACGTTATTATGCTGGCCTCCAGAGAGCAAAAGGTTAGCTCTGCAACATTCTTTTCCAGTTACATGTCGAAGTCACGGAGCACACGCATCTCCACACCTCTGCCTTGCTGCAAGCCCCAAACATTGTTAGAAGTTGTTCTGAGCGTTAAGAATGGCTACTCCAAACCTTGGAAGGAAGCAGGTCAAGGTGGCTGCTCCATCAGATGCTGCAAACAAAAAAGGCATAGGCTCGCTCCCCTGGCAGCCCTGCTGGCACAGACAGCACCACTGTGACAATTTAGATCCGACCCAAAGTGCAGTCAGACGCAGGTCCAGGATGCATTCTGCATACACCAGAGTCAGCACACAAAGCACTTGGCTTCCCCACACCCTCCAGGCTTCAACGAGGGCCGCACAGCTTAGGGCAGCTCCCCCACAATTTCATGTATGTAGCAATCTGAGCACATCCTTGCCAAGAGAGGTGATGGCAGAGCAACTCAGTCTAATAAAACTTATATGGCTCTTGCTTATCTCTTCATAGCAAGGGGAAGGTTCAGTTCCCCACAGACAGCAGTTGCACGCTTCAGGTCCTGCAAGCTACCCATGTCTCAAGCTTGCACACCCAGCTCTCCTGGTAGGCTTTAAGACAGGGTAGAAACCTTGGTGCTCTTGAACCACAGCATCACTCCACAACACCTGTGACTGCATTGCCCTTCCCCTGTTATTTGATAACACAGAGGTATGTTTCAGTGTGAAGCCCATCAAACACGTCTGAAAGGGCACACTCAGGCCTGAGCAAGAAAATCCTGCTTCCAGATTTATGGTGAAGTGTCAGGTTTTCTCCAAAACCTTCTCTTCTTGTCTGCACAGTGGTGCCTCCTCCCTGTCTGCCTCACTCCTTTGAATGGTAACTGCTGGCCTACAGCTTTTGCACTCTATTAGTGGTTTCTGTCTTAAGAGAAGTCTCAGAACTTGCTCTTCCACAGAGCTGGTAGCATTTTACAGCTCCTGCTTAGCTAGGAGCAATTCCTACCTCACTGCATAAAGGCAACTGGCTGGAGTAAAGGCAGGTTGGTAGATTCTGTGCCCCATACAGCAAACGTGGGGTAAACAGACACCAAGTCTGAACATCACTGAGGTGAAGACAAACTGCCTCTGCCCGTGGCTAAGCTCCAGCTTGAGAGATGTTGCTCACTTGACTTCCTCTGCTTTTTTTTTTTTCAAGATAATACTCAGCAGCCACACTGAGATGCCCTTGCTCAGAGGTAAAAAGACAAAAAAGGAACATCATTGACACCCTGCTGAAAGGGCAGTACTCGACAGTACCTCTCAAGAGGCAGTCTTCTCTTCCAGGAGGAAGCTGGCAGTGCCCATCCGAGCACTGCTCTTCAGTGGAAAGTACAGCACCAGTGGAGGATGTTGCCCTCTGCAGGCACCCAGCTGCTTCTTTGAAAGCCTTCTTCAGCCTCCTGCCTAGAAAAATGCTTTACATGTGCCCTAATACGGTCAGATAGTGGTTAGCAATGTGCCTTGAGAAACAAAATAAAATAGAATGCAATAGAAACTTGCTCTGACAGTCACGATGTTCTTCAGGTGTCATTTGGGTTTCTGACTCTGGAATGTGGATGACAAACTGACAATCTTCTGAGCTTGTTAGAACTGAGGCTCCAAAAACCTCCTTCAATGCCAGTTCAGCAACACTGGGCTGAAAAATCGTGATTTATTTTTATTTTTTTTCTAACAAAACAAAAATATCCAGCAGAGTTCAGAGGTCTCACCCTGGCAGGGAGACCTCACATTTGCTAGAAATCCACTGGTGCTTCCAGCCTCCCTGTCTCATAAGATCTAGCATCAGAGAGCTGGAACTCTTTAGTGCAAAAATACCTCCATTGAGCCTTGTAAGTCTTTTCCTGGACACAAATTTGGCACCAAGTGGGTGGCTGGCTCCTGTTTGATCTGTGTGGCAGCCTCCTAAAGGCAGCACCCAGAATGCCACCTGCAAGTACCTGGGCTTCCCTGACAGAGCAGAGAGGTCAGGATAGTTAACTGGCTCTGGGCCCCCCTGCTCCTCCTCAAGATTTCACACGCTAGGTACAGTGGGAAAGAAAAAGGCATTTTCTTAATGGATTTAACAAAAAAAAAAAAAAAAAAAAAAAAAAAGCAGGGTAGTGGAATGGTTTGGTGTAGAAGAGCCCCAGGCTCCCAAATGACAGCGGATATGCAGTGACAGCATGAGGCAGGGGTTTCCCTCCTCCCTCACGCAGAGCACCAGACCAGAGGACTCCCACCAAAATGCCATGTTGTGCATTGACTCAGCATCCCCTCGCTGTATGCCAGCCGTGGGCACCAGCCTTTGCTTCCTCAGGGACTGACAGGCTGCTGATCCCACTGCAGAAGTGAAGAAGATCTACCACCATCTTTCACCGAGTTCCTCTTGGGAACAGAAGCGGGGAAAAAAAGGGGCAGAAGATATTCACCAACTTTTTTTGACAAGCTGCTCTAATAAGCTGGCCCCCGGGGCAGCTGGACCCCATTTCTTGCCTGCATGTGCTTGCTCTCTCTTGCACACGAGGTACAACAAGGTGGAGGCTTAAATTCAGAAGGGGCTTCCACTCCAGTGAGCAGGTACCAGGTTGGAGGGGTGGTCTGGACTGGAGAAACAGAAGGAGCTGCACTGGATTTTGGGCAGAACAGCAGGATTGTTCTACGAGGACAGCAGGGGGGCACAGCAGTTGGCACATTGTTTAGTCTGACTGCACATGTGGGTTTTGTCTGCTTGTTTGCTTTTTTTGCTTTCGCTTTTTCACTTTAATGCACACTGCCAGCATCTGGACGAGGTTGGTTGGTGGCGAGGTATTTGGCTCTCATGCTGGAGGTGTACTGGAAGAAGACAAGACAAGAAAAGAAAACAAAACAAATAGGAGAGAAAAGTCAGTCAGAGTGGCTAATGTAAACAAGGAACCACAGATTATGACCACCTCCCATCACAAAACACATCTGGATTTACAGCAAGCCTATCAAGGAGCTGCTGGCTCAGTCTGACAAGGAAAGTTTCACAAATCATTGCGTAGTCCACTCCGAGTAACACTCTGTCAGCCTGCTGGCCAGGTCAGTGCAGAGTGGCTTATGATTTACTCAAGCTCTCTACAGAGAAGGAAATCCTGTAGCCACAGAGTTGAAATATGGCACACTTGGCCTGGGAGAAGAGAGGGAAATGGAAATGACGCAGATGTAAGAACCCACCTCACACCTTCGTCCTCTCTTAGTTGTGCTATGGCTTTCAACCATGCCAGCAAAGGAGGTTGAAAAGAAAATGAGTGTGCACTGCATTTTACAGCAGCGAGGGCATCAGAAGACTGCATGCATCGCAGATGGGCAGCTTGAAAGAAAAATGTGGAAGAATGAATCTTTGATCAGCTAATGGCCAAGAAAGAACAGACTCCGCCAGGCTGGAAATGACCTGCCATCAAACGAGATGATATTAGCTAACTGTTCTCAGATGGCTAACAGTCCACTGGGGCTTGGGATTCCACCTGCATACTGCACAGTAGTAGACAAGACTCCAGCTTGGGGGTGAGAAGAGAAAGTTAGAGAGATGAGAGGGTTTGTTTTGGCTTGCTGGGTTGTTTTTCCTTTCTTTTTTTTATTCTAAGCAAGGTAATCCAAAAGAGCTCCCAGAAGCTACTGAGGTAACCCATGCCATTCAGCTTTGAATAACGAGCTGAAAAGCATGTAAACAACAAAAGACTTTGCCCCTCTATGCCAATGCTCTCAGCTCCTTCATCAGGACCGCATCGCTGCTTCTGGGGTGCTGCTTCCACTATACTAACAGCCAGGCAATGAGGACAGACATTTTATTCCTCTTTTTATACCAGCTGGAGCTTGAATAATCCTGTAATACTCACATCTTACTTCCCAAGAGTGCTCTTGAGCATACTAACTTTTTATCACTTCTAAAACTGAACCACATAAAATAGCTGGGTAAGCTGGCAGAGAGACAACTGAAAGGCAGTTCCACACCAGGAGCAATGATTTATCTTGCCTACTGGGAGAGAACATTATGAGGCATCTTTAGAATCTCAAAAGCTTCACTGTCCAAGGGGTTTTTTAGAGAATTCATAGTATTTTATCATTTCTTCCTTCAAAGGCTGACCCAGGCTCAGCCTCTGCACAATAGAAGAGAGAAACATCTTCTTCAGCAGAGCTGACCCCATGGGCACAAGATGAAGACACCTGTGGCTTATTTCCACACTCTTTTTTTTTTTTTTCTCAGTGCCTTCCATAATTGGAAAACTTTCTGCAGAACACAGATCTTAATATAAAACTCTGGCCCAGAAATGGCATCTATATTTAGAAGACAAAGGGTACAATCTGTTCTTTGTCTTTAAGACGTATCTTTTTGTCAGTGAGAAGGAAAAAAAGGTAGAAAAGACCAGGCTGAGCTAGTTTAAAGCCTATGTTCTATGCAGTTTATTAAATGTGACTACTCTTTCCGAAAGTTTAGGGCGTTATTAAAACACAAGACTAACCCAACAGGCTCTGAGAGGCTTTTAAGTCAAAGAACCTTCTCATGGAGTAAGCAGGGCATGTTTCAGATAGTGCAATGCTGAAATTACCAGCCAAGCATCATGCCAAGAGGGCTGTAGAAGGAAAAATGCATCTGATTGCTCATTTTCCACTTGTATTCTGTACAGTGACGTGGGATAGGAGATGAGTATGAGCAGAGAACTTCCAGGTGCTAAGGTTTATTAAGTACTCAGGAAAAAATAATAATATCTTGGACCATGGAAGGTTATTGGGCGTCTTTCTGGGCAAATCATATATAGGTTCAGCACACAACATGCAAGATAGAGCATTAAAAAAAAATAAAATCAAGAAGTGCCACTTGAACTGCATTTCAAGGCTGTAGAAAGCATATCCATCATGAAGGGGGAAAAAAGAGAACTCCTCAATCCTTTTCCACCAAGAAAACACCCCACAGTTGTTTAAGTGTCACTAAAACACAGCAGTCAGGAACATGAGATCTGGATAGTCAAGCAGAGAGCATTTTACATTCAAAACCTACCTGCAATCCACCATGAGGAACAAATCAAGACTCGGAGTAGTCAGAGTTAGGGCTGATATTCTCTCCTTAACTCAGGATTTATGTGCCTTTTCCCATTAGAGCTTGAACCAGCTTCTTGTGTCAAAGTGTATTCTTAGTGACTGTACTAAATATGACTGAAACCTGGAAGTAGAGAGCTAACACTCTGCTGCACACCTCTCGACCAGCACAGCTCTACCAACGTGCACCAAATCTTCAGTCACTGGCATCAGGCATGTAGGAATGCTTTTGACAGCCTCATCCAGGTCTTTCATTGCATCCCTGCTGGGAAGATGCTGTGGAATACACAGATTCCAACATGTGGACAGGCCAGCAGATGAAAATGTGTCAGCAGACACTTCTTGGTCACACAAATCTGACACTGAACTATTACTGTCCATAGTTAAAGTAAGTCTTACGCTCCTTTATAAAGTGATCCTAATTAAAGGCTGAGCAAAACTGAGAGCTAAGGAGGCCTTGGGCTCTACTCTGAGGTAACCTGGATAGAGTGCTTAGCACAGCTGTAAGGTGTACAGTTGCATTTAGCTTCCTTTCCAGAGGAGCTTTCACAGAAGGTTAAAGAACATGCACAATGCAGTCATTCTTTCCAGTACTCCTGCTGAAGTGCCCACATGCCTCTGCACCCTCATTTACCCTTTCAGAAACAGCACAGAGGACAAGTTTCAACCCATACCTTCACCACACTGTCAGCTCTTCTACAAAGAGTGCCTAAAGGACTTCTTGTTAGCATTTCTGCTGGTGGCTTGCGCTATTCAACACAGCACACCTCTTAGTCACTTCCCAGGCAGCTAGGACAAACACAGCTGATTGCACACAAGTTCATTTTTGTATTTCTCCAAAGGAAACAAAAAAAAAAAAAAAAAAAAGNGCCTTGTTGAGGGCACAAACTTTCATAGGTTTGCCAGCACATACTAGTTAGGTGCTTAACACACACAGCCTGTGTACAAAGGAATGATTGGTTGCTAAACAAAAAATAATGGGAACAACCAGTTAATTTTTGAGACCATAAACTCCACCAGGTCCTGTGAACTGTGCAGGCTGAGTACTTCACAGCTAACTGAGCTATGCTGGAAGATCACTCACTATATGGAACCATGACTCTGAGTAGAAACCATTAACTATTTGTGGTTAAAAAACCCACAGGTATCTCTCTTCAGCTACTTTGACTTTGATTTCCTGCCAGAGCTATTCAGGTAACCCAATAAAGACCGAAGCTCCTGGATCCAAGTTCTTAAATGTGGACCCACCTCTCAAATACCTAGAGCATAGTAAACACACAGGGTTTGGTATCACTAGGTATGGGAGGTACAAGATGCAGGGAAACAGGCAACTCCAGCCAGCAGGTCCTGAATTCAAAGGGACTTCAGTTTTCCATGCCAAAAGAACAGAGCTTCTGTTTGTTTTGTTGGCTTTCAAAGCCTCAGAAGGAACGCAATGCCTTTTTCTGAGCCCTGCAGACAGCCACATGAAACTCTGGGCGTGACCTTCAGTAAACAGAAGACAGTGCAGACAGCGATCAGGTCGTGTTTTGGCCCAGCGGAGATTTCAAGTCCAGAATGAAGATGCTGGAATTCCCACACCCCCACCCCCCCAACAAGCAGTATTTTATTTCATGGAACAGACCCATCTAACATCACTACGCCACCACCTGCTGCAACCAAAAAGCAGAAAACCCACCGCAAGCTGATGTCCGACAGCAGTCTTTGCAAGACTTAAGACTGAAGGAAGTAGTGACTCTTTCAAGGGTGCTAGCACCATGCTTCAAGACAAGTTTGCATTCATGCACCATGGCAGAGGGCGTCAAGACACGCAGGCAGACAAACGGCAAGAGGCAGCAAGAACGCAGACCAAGCAGCAACATGGCAGGAAGGAATCCAGTGCAAGGCTGACAAAATCCCCCACAAGAACAGCAGGAAAGAAGGAACAGCAGCTTTATGGACATGTATTTCTGGGAACAAAATGTGAGAGCCAAAAGTAACAGAGCCTTAGTCCAACTGGAACCAACACCTTCCAGGTCCTGTATGACTGTAGGTCCCTTGATGGAGCTCTACCCTTCACACCAGGTGAGTTGCCTGGGAGCATTAACCATACCCTAGGTTCAACCAAGCTAAAAGACTATAAGACTTAATGCAGACCACCTACTCTTTCTGTAGCCACCTGGCTTTGTCATGGACCACAGCAAGGGAAGCAATGGCTCTCTTGGAGAACAATCAGCAACTACAGCCCATTAGGAGACCAGACAGTGAAATGGTACTAGGAGGACCCTGTTCACAGAGCCTGTGGCACATGGATAGGCATGATTTGGACACACAAAACAAACAGAACAGTAAAAAGGTTTTTGAAACAAGATGAAATAGATCTTAGTGATTGTGTCTGGACCCTTAAGGAGGGCGTTTATTTATTTATTTATTTATTTAACACTTGCTCCTTTCTAAGTTTAAACGCAGGGATAAAAGGAGAAGCTGCAGATGGATTTAACAGGCAGTGAAGTAACTCTTCAGCGCAGGCCACCATTACCAGCGAGGATCCTTCAACAAATTTAAAATTCTACTTAGGAACCAAAAGCTTGTGGCAGGTAAGTCCTGGGGTTTTCAGACACATGCTGTTGTGGCCGGTCAAGATGAACAGAACAGCAGTGGGGCTCAAGGGAAGCCAAAAGCTGAATTAAGACAACCAGTCCCGACTGAAAAGCTGCTAGAGTGTTTCTTTTTTGCTTCTAGAAAACAGCTTCTTGCGATGACAGAACTTCTGCTCCGCATTTGAAGTGCAAGGTTAGTTCTACATTTGAGCAGCACTCAGGACTAAGCATTTGAGCTGTCCTCAAGCATGTTTTCTGAGTTGAAGCTGCCCGTGAGTTAGCTTTTGTGAGGCCTGGGCACCCATAACCCTCACAAGGTGCACCAGAAGCCTTTGCAAGGCTGATACTGCTCCTTGAGTCTGCACCAGAGCAAAAATTTTCATTTTAACCCTCGGCAGGAAGGAATGGGGTGGGAGGTGCAGAGGGAAGGAATGTGAAGAAATAAAAGGCACTGGCCTGGGATAAACAGTGCAGGGATGAAGGGAGTGGTTGGGAGTGGAGAAGGGGTTGAGCAAGAAGGACCTTGTTTCCAGTACCTGTTCCATTTGCGGGCGCTGTTACCAGTATGTCCGTGCACTGTCCGAGGGCTTAAGCTGCCAGCTCATATGGCTGCTACTGTCCATGGCAGCCAAATACAACTGTGATGACGCAAGAAAGAGAGAGAAAAAGAGAGTGCAGCCTCAACGTGCATGAAAAACACAGTGCAAGCAAGTGAAACGTTGTGGTGTGTGTCAGAGACAAGGTGGGCTCTACAACCCTAAGGGAACGGCCCTGTGGCAAGAAGGAGAAAACAGAAGGAATGAGAGAAGGGAAATAAACAAACAAACAAAAAAAGCCAGGAAAAGTAACGGACAAACAATGCAGCAGGATCATCACATCTGAGTTTTCACCATCTGTTCCAGAAAGCTAAACAGAATGCAGCAGCTCTGTCCACCCGCTGGACATAGCCCATTTTGGATGGTTATCCCCCCCCTCTCCTCCCTCCCCAGAAGGGGCAGGGGCATGTGCATTGCTATTCTCTTTTCATTTCTCTCCTCCCACAGATGATTTGCTATGAAAAGTTGCAGTTTCTTCTGCCTCAGTAGGGTCTCAGCCATCTGCTATGGAAAGCTGCAAACACAAAAATCCCAGAAACAACTCCCCCCCACTGCCCTGCTGCCTGCCAATACGAGTAGACAGTACTTTTGTTGTCTCCACTGCCCATCTACTACATCTCTCCAGAAAACAACAGGCTCTACAGCCTATTCCTTGCCTGGTCTAGGAACAAGCTCCCCTCATCAATAGGCACCACACTGCACTCTCGCCCTTCAGCTCCTGCACTTTTCTATAGGCCTTATCGATGGCTGCCAACTCAAGTTACTCTGAAAATAAAATCTCATCTTAATCCACTCTCAGAAACAGGCCTCAGGCACC
This sequence comes from Psilopogon haemacephalus, assembly GCA_013396835.1. Classification (NCBI taxonomy): domain Eukaryota; kingdom Metazoa; phylum Chordata; class Aves; order Piciformes; family Megalaimidae; genus Psilopogon; species Psilopogon haemacephalus. The sequence goes on from VWZI01007799.1 coordinate 419,063, forward strand.
AGGACTCAGATCACCCCATGGGATATTAATGCAGACAGCTACTGAAGAACCAGGGAGCTTCTTGCATAACCAAAGCCCCTGCAGAAAGGAGTGTGCTTTCGCTGAAGCAGAACAACCACGGGACAACGGGAAGCAGGACCTTGGTCTACAGACATTGAACAAATATGTGCCTTACCAAAGGGACAGTGCCCTTTCTACAGCAAGAAACGCCAGCAGCAAAGCATTTGTCACACTCTACAGTGTGAAGTACATCAGCTCTTCTCCTGAGGACCATCTCGTTGCTGAGAGCAGATAACACTACCAAAGCTTGCACTAAGAGTACCACCAGGGATCAAGGAAAAACTTCATGAAGGTTGAAAGAGGTCTGGCCAAGTACAGAGACAAGGATCTACTCTCCACTTACCCACTTTCTCTACAGCAAGATGAACTGGTCCTTCCGAAGCAAAACCATCAATGTGATGTCCTCTTTTTCCACCATACTTCCTACTCCATCTTCCAAACCCTTCTTCCTTCCCCCTTCCAAACCCTTCTTCCTCCCCCCCCTTCCTATGAATCTGAGCCATGCACCACAGAATGTATATTCTTTACCTATACCTGGAGACTGGTTGATTATTAAGCATGCTACTACTCATCCTCTGTCATCACACCACCAAGTCAAGTGAGCACTGCCATGGCATGTTCTCCAAGTTCTGGTGCAAGTAAGGCTTACAGGATCCAGTGAAGGAGGGCAAGATTCATCTAGTTGTCACACAGACACGAAGGCAAGCCTGTGTTTTATCCAGCATACAGAATGGCTATTAGGCCACTCTAAATACCAAAACCTTCCATGAAAGTTGTTTTCCTTTTTTTTTTTTTTTTTTTTGTTTTGTTTTGTTTTTGTTTTCCTCCATAGGAAATTAATAACAAAAATAGATTCTAAAGAAAGCAAAACAGTTGTGAAAGAAAGATTTAAAAAAGAAAAAAAATTAAAAATCTCAACCAAAAAAATAGAAATAAAAAATACAGGTTTCATCCTACCATCTCTTTAGGGCAGATTAAGGAGAGAGGTTCAGCAATAACTCTGAATTTACTGCTTTAACAAGTCTTTTTTTTGTTGTTGTTGTTTTTTTTTGTTTTTAACCTGAGGAACCATAGTGCCATAGATAGTAAGCACACTGCATGCAAGTGAATCATCCTGCTGAAGTCACACACCAAGATACTCATGCACTTCAGTGGTGGCAGGACTGGGCCCATAGGATTACCAGCATTAACAGACTGAGTTTCACCCTTTACATGTGCAACGACCAAAGTAGCACAGCAGGGTTTTATTCTCCATGGCAGGTGAGACATGGTTTGTGTACTCAAATTGCTGCCATTCATGGGCCAGATCCTGTGTTAGGCTGCACAATCAGCTCCCTTGAGAGTATATAGGAGTGGTAAACGTGTATATGTCCAAAGTTGCTGAAGCAGAGAGGAGCAGTAAAGAGAGACTTACTGAGGGAGGTGGGGACTCCCGGCCAATGAGCGGGGTATTCTCGCAACGGGGGTTCTGGAAATTTGCATTCTGGCTCCTAGGAAAGGAAGACACACATGGTAACAAGGGGTATGTGCCATGCTTCTCCGGTGGCCACACGGGACAGAGCATATGCACTCCCAGAATTGCCCTGTCGGGTCAGTTCTCCCTGCAAGCTTTCCTACGAGGCCAGGTGGATTCCTCTTTTTCAGACAAGGGCACAAAACAAGCATTGTTTTTCCTCAGACTGAGCACTATTCTTTACACTCTTACTCAGAAGGGCTCACACTGAATCATGTCAAGTGATTTAAAAATAGGTCCGTGTGAAAATCTGCCTCTCCGCAGCATCAGAACTGCCAGGCTGAAGAAACAGAGATAAAATGAGGACAAAGTGGAAGGGGAAGAACAAAATGATGTGCCAGCCCAAAAAAAAAAAAAAAAAAAAAAAAAANGTGTGATCAGGGTTAGGCACATCTGGAGAAAGCTCTGAAGATCCCACTTGCAACAGATGTCTGAGGCCTTGAGACATCTGGTCTAGTGGATGACGTTCCTGCCCATGGCAGAGGGGTTGGAACCAGATGAACCTTTAACATCCCTTCCAACCCAACCCATTCTATGATTCTATGCCAGAATCATCTGCAAATATTATAGAAGGACAGAGCCATCCAACAGGTATTGTCTTGGCTCTCAAGTCTCTCAGGAGTCTTTAAATCTGGTGGCAAGACCGCTCTGAAGAATTAAGTCTTCAGGGGAGCAGGATCACTGTGCAGCGAGTACCTCAGACAATACCTTCCCACTTCTCTCTAGTCAGGACAGAGCTGTTTGCATTTTGGAGCATGCTGCCCAACAAGAACTCTTTCTAGTGCAGCACTTTCGAGCTATTCCCTTCTCCCAGTAGAAGCCACCCAGAGAACATGCCTTTTGACACCAGGGACAAAAATCCTTCATCACTTTCTGCTGCTTGGTGGAAAGTGCCAGCCTTGCAGCACTGAGTAACAAGAGAAATCAGAGTGAAGCAGCCTGGAGAAGCAAGTCCAGCCTTCTTGTGGCGATACTCACATGTACTCTGTGACGGGAGCATTGCTGACTGTGTGTGCTGCTGCTGGAATGCTGGTCTCACTGCCATAACTACTCCCACAGCTATAGAGGCTGGGCATGTGCACTCTGTAAAGATTATCGTGTGTCTGTCTACTCCCTTGAGCAGCTGATTCGTCTTCCCCATCATCATCTGAGCTTCTGCAAGAAGGAGAAAAAGTTCCTCCTAGAACCCTACAATCACCCCGCATGTGGGGCTTGCAGGAAACCATGGTAATCCTAGGAACCTCCCAACCATCTTCCACACCTCCACATTCCTACCCGTTTGGGATGCCTCAGGGTGGCAGTGTCAAACACAGCCTACACCACAGTGACTCAGACCTCCCACAGGTACCATCTGGACTTTACACTGTGTGATCCCCTGCAGTCCCCTAGACTCTTCTCTCAGGGCTTGGCAGTCCTGCAGCTGCCCAGGCACTCCACCAAAGGATGGACACATCTTGAAACACACAGCACTTGACAAATGGAGAGCAGTAGGGATGGATTACCACACACTCACAAAAAGCAGTCCTAAAAACTGCCATCTGTGTCCTTCCATTTCTTGCAGCCTCCTCCAAACAGCTTTAAAGGTTAAGTCTCTGCAGACTTCTCTGAACTTCTATTCTGGTTGCAAAGAGCCTGCTCCAGTTCCTTGCAAAATCTCCAACGTCTTCACAGGGACTAAGTTGCAACGTTTGTGTCCAATTTATTCTTACCAAAATGCCAGGATTCAAAATCCATTTTCATGCAGAGCAGAGCAGAGCTGTTTGCCAGCTGACTCCTCCTCTCCTTCCCATAATAGTCTCTTTTCCCCGTTATAACACACGCTGCTATTTTATCTCCCTAATTCTGCTATGAAGCACCAAGGTTTGAAATGTTTTAGCCACGCTTGACAAACCTATGGGAAAGGTTTCTACAGGAAGCGCCATGGACACCGCTGGGACATCCCCAAACCAGCTTCTGTACCACAAGGTGGCACTGAAGGTTTGCTCGGCGAATCGAAGCCTTGCACGGTCCCCGGCAGGCAGTGAAGGGTGGTGGCATCCCGCACCTCCCGCGGGGAAGGCACCGCCACAAATGGTGCGACAGGGAAGGTGACAGCGAATCCTTCAGGTCACAGCAGCAGCCTGAGCCCGCTGGGGCTGGCAGGGCAGGCAGCAACCCACAGGGAAGGCGGCACAAGAGGCGCCGCTGTGTAAACCTTTCTCCTTCCAGCGGGCAGCCTGCCGATCCCTTCCTGATAATGTCTGTGCAGCTGCATGTGGAAGAGGTAAGGAAACAGCCATTTTCTGAAGCCCTATTCTGATGCATTTCCCAGGGCTTTCTCTGTGGGCACTGCAGCCCTGGCGAGCCCTGGCGAGCCCTAGCTTGCTGCTGTTGCTCAGGATCTTCTCTTCTACTTAGACCTCTCAGCCTGGGCTTAGACCACCACCAGTGTTTCAGGAACACAGAAGAGAAATTTGCTGCAGTCTACTGCTCTTCTGCAAGAACACAGAACTCAAAGCTATTTTATTAGCTGAGTGTGCTACAGCAGCCAGTCAGGGAAGCAAAAGCTTGCTCAAGACTTTCTGATCAGCCTGGTTAGATCATTAATGCTAAGTTCCAAACAACTCTGGTGTCAGGTGATTGCCACCAACTTGCAAGTGTCTCATCTATTGCTGTTGCCAACAAGACAGTTCCCAGCTTCTATGAGCTGTGCAAGCTAGTCACCCCAGCGTGAGCAAAGCAAAAAAGGCAAGTGTGAATGGCTTCCCATTCCAATTCTGCAGCCCATACCAGAGCAAATGTCTCAAAGCAATCTGAGAGAAGAGGTATTTTGCAGAGATGGCACAGAGTGCAAGCATTACCTCTCTCTCTACAGCTATAATCATTCATCTTCTACAGTGTACTGAGCACTCTGCACACACAGTATTATAAAGTTCAGATGTAAATATTAACCAGAGCCAGAGCAAAAGCCAACAGGGTTGGTTGTTTTTTTTTTCCTTTTTGTGGGACTTGTGCTTACAAAGCCTCATCCCTCACACTCCCGGGATCATATGGGAAAGAGCTCCATATGCTCACAGGCACAAATCCAATAGCTACTCTTCATTAGGAAAGAGCTCTACAGTGCTACAGGATCTAAACCCTCTCTATACCTCTTTTGCTGCCAAGTGTGTGGGACGCTGCACACAATGGAACTGAACATGAGGGCTGTGACAAAGGAGAAGAGAACCAGGTAGATGAGGCCTTCCACTCCATCATAGCAAAAGCCTGTCAAAGCCTGGACATAATCCTGGAGAGAGAAACAAGAAGTTTCCTGGTCACTACAGAGTTAACATTGAACGCTAATTCAAAACCCCCTTCCCCTGAACCACTTACTCTGAGACAGCTTAAGAAATCACAGAAATATGCACTGGAAAAGGGACAATTTTAAGTACCTCTGGTGATTTTCCTATCTGATCTAACCTTTATTTCTTCTCACAAAGCCCAGCTCAAATTTAGACATGGAAACATTTGCAACCATTAAGACTTTAATAGAAAAAACAAGCCAAGTCAAATCTAGCCATCCCACCTTAAGGTACTAACTTAAGCAGCCTCTCAGCTCCCATTGCCCAACAGCACAAGCATGGACTGTGCTTTTCTCTGCCTTTAGACATGCAGCTTGGTCAACAGTTTGGACATGCAGTTGTAAGGCAGCAAGTTATGTGCAATGGGAAAGGCAACAAATTATGTGCAGTAGGGAAAGAAACCCTGAAGGCTCCTGAAACCATAGGGCCGCAGCTTGTAGCTGTATAAAGGCATGCTATCTAGTCTCATCTGTTGACCTTTAAACAGAAAGCTAACTTGATCCAAATTCCCAATCTCCTTTCTGCTGGAGTCAATCAGTAAAAGCTGCTGTGAACTATTTTGGCACATCAGAGATGTGCAAATCCAGAATAATCAGTATGCTACAGGCTCTATGGCCCCTTTGTAATTTCTCTGCTCAAGCTCAGTTACTGAGTACTCACCAAATGAAGACTCCGACAGTCTACTAACGCTGTCAGTTGCTGCAAGTTGACTTCTGTTGAATTTAAAACCTCCTGGATCCGAGTAAGATACTCCTGTAAGCAACAAGGTAGTGATTACTGCAAGGCTATGGCTTAGCAGGGCCTTGTACAAGGGTACAGGAAGTCAGAAAGCACAGGGAGAGCAAATTTGAGGAGAGTTACCTTGGAGGTGGGGTGCTCTCTGCTTGCTGACCTCATGAGTTCCATAACATCATCTTGCATTTCAACCAGAGCCTTGTGGCTTCCTGACAGCTTCTGCTCAACAGAAAACATGCAACATTTCAGCAACTCAGGCCACATCCACCAATGGAACTCCTTAGAAAAGACTTAGATCCTATTTTCTGAATATTGAAGCATCATCTGTACAAATGGTACAAGTTAAGGGTGTCTCAACTGACATGGGTGAAGCTGTGACAGAGTTAAGTTTGGCTTTTACCAACCTGGAAGAAGTACAGACAGAAAGAAGAGGAGAAGGGAAGAATCAAAAGGAGAGAAAAAAAAAATAAACTGAACACATAAACATACACAAAAATATACACACAGCTGGGGCTTGGTCCAGGGCAGAGGGGAAGAAGAAAGAAAAGACACAAACCACTCATGTTCTCACCACAGAGCACAGCTGGATTTTTCTACTAAATCAGATGGCTGAGAAAGACTTAATGTTAACATTAGAAGTTGTTTGCATTAGGGTGCAGCCCTCACATCCCATTAAAGCATCCATGGGAATTTCACATGCAATAGCATGTTAGAGACTGTATTGAGCAACCAGAAACGCAACAGATGGCAATGGTGCATCATACCACAGCTTGAAGTGTTCTTACCCCACCCTTTGAAAGAGAGGAAGATAAGACTTAAAAAATCCTAAATATAAATGGTGAAGCAGCTGGTGTCTGCCAAATGGTAGGTGGTGTGGGTTCATTCTGGCCTCTGATAGGCAAGACAAAGTTTGGGACGGGCTCAGGTGCTGTTCTTCAGCCCCCACACAAAAGAATGATGACTCACGTACATACTTCAGGATACAAATCCTCCAATATCCAAGGGATGCAAGAGGCATATATGAGAATCACTCCCCCACCCATCGAAGTGGCTGCACTTTGGGAGTGGAGTGTTGCCACTGTTCAACCCAAAAGAACCTGCCAGGGGAGATTCAAACCAAAAGTATGTAGTTTCCCACCCTGGGGATAACTGTGGGTGATCTGTCTCTGTGCAGGTGCTGTTAGAAGAGTGCCATGTAAACAGAAGTACCACAAAGCCATGGTCCTCACCACATTACACATGAGCCCTTCTAAGAGGGCATCCTGGACTTGAAGCTATGGAGGTAGTGATGATGAAGCTGGAAAAAACTGCTCACTAAAATCACAGTGCCACCTTTTGCACGGCCAGCAAACAGCTACCAAAGCTTCACCAAATGGTGGAGTGATCCCAAAGCTAACATCTCGCAGTTTGCTGCTTGCTGGACTAGAAAGTGTTTAAGCTTTCTCCCTCGGGATGCTGAGAAGGGGTGAAGGGAGCTCAGATGCTTACACTCACCTGCTGGAAAGGGTTGGGGTATCCAGCACTACAGGTGATGTAATAGCGGAGAGTATCTACAAAAGGCAAGAGAGAAGAAAATCATGCCAGGTGCATTGTTCCAGCTCTGCAGGAGTTTACAACTGCCACAAGGGAGGTGTTAAGGCCTGAAAGCAATACATAAAATGAAAACACAATATAAATGGAGTCTCTTCCTTCTCTCCACGTAGGATTACAGTGCAAGGATGGCACTAGATGTAAGCTGCGAGCTGCCTTTGGGGAAAAAAGAAAGATTTGGGAGGTTGTTGGATTTTTTTTTTTTAAATTGGTTTGGTTTTGGGTTTTTCTTTGTTTGGGTTCCTTTGTTTTTGGAACAGTGAAAGGCAACGGGCTACCCCACTGAAATAGATGAAACATCCCAAATGTTTTATTCAGACATCAGCATTATCCACTGTACAAACACAAGACCTCAGTCTAGGATAAATCTAACTGAATGTTTAATTCATGCAACTTCCAAGTGTCAGAAAACCTTTCTATGATTGCCAAAAAGCAATCACAGAGTGCTGCCTAAGGCACATAGCAGAGAGGCAATGCAACTTTCATCCAGTTCAGTTCCCCAGCTAGGTCACTATACAGACATAGAACCTTAGAATTGTCAGGGCTGGAAGCGACCCTGAGGATCATCTAGTTCCAATCCTCCTGCCATGGGCAGGGACACCTCACACTAGATCGGTTTGATCAGAGCCCCATCCAGCCTGGCCTTAAGGACCTCCAGGGATGGGGCTTTGACCACCTTCCTGGGCAACCCATTCCAGTGTCTCATGGTGAAGGACTACTTCCTAACATCTAATCTACCCCAGGAGAGGTAGTAGCAGTGACATATATACAGACTGCTATCAGAACTACCTGTGGAAGCCTGTTCTTGGGCTAAAGGAGGTGCATGAACACATCTCAGTGCTACCACAGAAATGCTGCTTCCTAAGTGTATAAGTTCAAGGGCAAAAAAAGGGCAGAAGATATCTTCACAACTGCAGAGTCTTCTGTCATGTTCAGGGTCAGTCTGGTTTTAGAACAAGTCCATAGAACACTAATAAAGTTCTCCTAACTCAAGCAAATCATCACTTTCAGTAACATAATTTCCTACAAATGGTATCACTCTGAGAGCAATCAAAGTGGATGGAAGACAAGTCCTTATCTCTCTGCCATGTATTAGGGATGAACTAGTAAATAGCAGTTGGTATTTGAAGCATGCCACTTGCACACAATTAGATTTTAATTAGAAGGCTTTAATTAGACTTCAACTAAAATAGTGTACATCATTTGTTTTGTATCCTTCCTTTGACTTAGGCAAAAAAGGCACTTTTGGTATTGAGTCAATACTGCAGCCTTGATCAGAACAGCAAGCTCCTACCAGGTACTAGGAGAGCAGCAACAGGGTACCTGTTCAAGGGACCTCAGATCATCTCTCTGGCTTCTTGCTTTTGTTCTAAATCTTCCTTTTGTGACTTTCACTAACAAATATTCCAGGCTACAAAGCTGCTGTAATCGGTCCCAACTCAGAAATTAGTAAAAGGCACAAGCAAACAGAGCTGTGGAGGACACAGACCTGACTGTATCCTGACATTGTCAGGCTTCCCATAAATATTGAATGCACCTTTGGGCGACCCAGCACACTGGGGACCAAGTGGTGCAACACAGACTGTCAGCTCCTGCATGCTGGCAATGCAACCTGACAGCTGTTATTTATAATTCATTAGCCTACTTTGGGCCAGCTTCTGCCAGCTGCTCCGTCTCCCACCACCGACTCTTTCTTGGGGCTGACTTACATCTCCCCAGCCAAGCATTTAGCAAAACCTGGGCAGACAGGAGGGCAGCAAGAACTGCTTTGTGGGTAGATAGTAGGGCAGCAAGAACTGCTTTGTGAGCAAATAGGAGGGCAGTAAGAACTGCTTTGCGTGCTTCACTTGGGCAGGCAACAAAAACAACCATTGAGCTCAGGTGATGCTCCCAGACTTACAAATCACACTCAGAGATTATGGAAAAAGTGATCAGAGAAAAACTGATGGAACTGGTTGCACAGGGAGGCTGTGTCTGCTCCCTCCCTGGAGGTGTTCAAGGCCAGGCTGGATGAGGTCTATGGGCATCCTGATCTAGTGGGAGGTGTCCCTGCCTATGGCGGGGGGTTGGAACTGGATGATCTTTGAGGTCTCTTCCAACCTAAACCATTCTATGATTAAGATGGCACCTTCACTTAGCTAGTAGCATAGCAACAGCAACCCACAGCATCACACATGGTGACCTAAAGCAGCTGTGATCTTGTCACCTCTTTAGTTTAAACCAACAAACCACTAAAAGTTTCTCTTAGGCTCCCACAGTGGTATCAAGTTTACATCACCTCTGTAAGTGCATTAAGCTGCATGACATGCTGCTAACACACAGCCTTAGAAACGTTTCTTGAGGGCCTTCTGGATCATCCCGGGTGGGCACATTAGAGATCGGAGTTTCTGATGTCACCGTAGTTTGCAGCTTGTAAACCCAGGATAAAGGTTGCTGGTTACAAGCGAAGCAGAAAGCAGCACAGCGAAATAAGTGCTTGCCTTGCTTCACCTTGGAAGCAGGATCAACGAGGCTTCACTGGCTTTGCAGCTGACAATTGTGACACTCTGTACATACAATGTGCTTTCCAAAACAGCAATGCCAGCAGGAGCAGTCTTCCCCTACTCTGAACCCAGTGTGCTTTAAAGCTAAAGCTACCATCAGCAGTGCAAGCTGCCTTAAAGTGTTCCTGTGCTGCAAAGCCTGGGAATGAAGAGGAGTACGACTCTTATCTCCATACTCCCAGGCTGGTAAAGACTAAGAGCAGGAGGCACCTTCATCAGTTTGAAACCTGGTGGAGACCATCCTGTACACACCAAACCCCACATTTCTGTCTAGAAAATAGCTGTAGCAATCCATCACTTGCACTCAGCTAACAGCTCCAGGCGATTTCTTTCTACGGTTATGTTTCCAGTGCATTTTCCTCTCAAGGAAAATTCCTCAAGGTTGGATCTGATTTTTGAAGCCAGCCTTTAGGCAATCTAGTTCATAGGAGAAGGGTTAGGCAGGGTTGCAGTTGCAGCTGTCTGTGTCTGCTGTTGCTAGCAGCAATCCTCCTGACCCACTCTCCTGGTGCACAGGCAGTATGGGAGCAGAAGGTACGGAAGAGAACTACCCAAAATGCTTTCTCTTTGCAAAGTCTGTTGTTCCTAGAAAGGAAAGTAGAGCTGCCTGCTAAAAACAGCTTCAGCTGCTAGAACTACTTATTGCTTCTGCAACCATGGAGATTTACTACTCACTTCAAAGCCCAGCCAAAATGCAAAACTGACATTATACACCCACCGAAAGGCAGCAAGAAGGTCTGCAGGGTAAAGAGCCATCGGAAAAAAAAAAAAAAAAAAGATCCTAGTTTAAAATAGAATTTAAAAAAAACCCAAACCCACACATTTTTTAAAATGCCCATGCCTAGAACAACTTTTCCCAGCCCTTCATCTCTACTTGAGCATTCTCTAAGTATCTTGCACTTTACATATACACCCAGATGAGACCATCTCTGTCGGTTCAAGCATCAGAGAAAGTTGAAGTACATTGCTTATGATGTCAAAGGAAAAGGATTCCTTTGGCCAGATTTTCTTGTTCAGGTAACGTGCCCTCCACCAGGAGTTTTGTTTCTCTAAAGCAACAGCCTGACAGCAAAGGGAAGCATCAGCATAACATTTATATTTCTGTCATCCACACCACACTTGTACTGGGGAAATCATTCATCACGAGCCCTCAGCAAAGAGCTTGTAGCCATCCCACATGCCCTCTACTCAAAGCTCTCTGGCTTATCAGTCCAACAAAACCATGCAGCAAAACACACCTGAGTGCTTCTTCGGGCAAACTCTTTTCTGCAGTGTTTGTTGAGCCCAAGTAATAACTCTGCAACTACCACATGCTCCACCTGAGTTTTTTCCCTGACCTTACTTCTAGAGAGGCAAGGGAGGTAGGTGGTGGCAGTGTCAGTTCTCTGATTCACTCAGCTCTGGGCTTCTAAGATGAAAGTGAATCAGCAAGAGGCCAATTAGAAGACTATGTGCAACAAGGATGCTTGCTGCTTATATCTGAGCAGCTAAGCCTCAGCATCCAGCCTGACCAAGTCGGTAAAAGGTTCCATTATCCATCTCCTGAGGCTTACAGCTCCTTCCTCTGGAGTGAGTGGCAGCTCACCGCACAGATTTCTAGTAGGAGAATCTGGAGAAGCTCTTCCTGTTGTTTAGACAGATCGTGTCTTCTTATTTAATTGCATGCAATAAGTCATCTGATAATAATATCAGTGCAAAAGAACTGAGGCTGGAAGATGGCCTCCTGCTTCGAAAATAAACAACTTGGCTGCACCAAGTCTTTTTACTAGCAGCAGGAGCCGATTATACAGCCACTGTTCAACTCCATTGGCTTTATCTCAATTAATGAATACTGGATGAGTGAGGCACATGTATCAGCCTCTTCAGCAAAATGATTGAAGTCTCTCCTTCTCCAGGAGATCTGCATTAAGGCTCTTTGCCCTGCCTCTCGCCCCTTCCACCAGCCCTTTTTTAAATGCAGCACATTTTATCTACAGAACAAGGACATCTCCTCTCCAGCTAAAAACATGACAACAATAATAATACACTTAATCAGATTATTCTCAGCTCCATTAATTCTATTTAGATTTGCAAACAGCAATTAATACACAAACAGGAATATTAACACGCTGGTTGCCCAGTACCCACCACAGCTATTTTTCTGTGAAAACTGCTATAACCTCCACCAACACAAAAGCTCTGCAAATATGCAAATCTGCATGACTCAGTTCTAGTCTGAATGCCTGAGCACAGGGCTGGAAATATTATAACACATTGCACTTAAAACAACAACAAAGTAGTGACTAATGGGGGGGGGGGGAATGATCCAGCACTACAAAGCTTCTTCAGATTACTCATTGGTTCTCATATCCCTAAAAACAGATGGCAGTGTGCCAGATGCAACACCAGTGCCCTCTCAGACCAACTTCAGCTGAAGCGATTCCCAAGGTAGATGTGATTCCTGCAAGGCAGGGGGGTTGGAACTAGACAATCCTTGTGGTCCCTTCCAACCCTGACTGATTCTATGATTCTATATATGGTAACTCTCAATAGATTCTTCTTCCATGGACTACCTGAGCCCCTCCATATACTCACACTCTCTCAATTACCTTTTCCTGAACTGAAAATTTCATAGCTGGATGGGGCTCTGGGTAACCTGATCTGGTGGAAGGTGTCCCTGTCCATGGCAGGGGTTTTGGAACTAGGTGGTCCCTAAGGCCTCTTCCAACCCCTGCTATTCTGTGATTCTGTGGTTGGGTAGACTTTGGTAAAATTAGCTGGGGCAATCTTACAGTGTTTCTGCCTCATCTTTCCATAATGCTGTTAATGTCGAAAAGCAGAGGCAGCAGACCAGAGTATGACAAGTCCATGCACTAGAACTAGTGGCCTTCAAATAGGGCATCTTCCTCTGAGAGAAAAGCATCAATGCTGGCTCCCACCTGCTTGTCCTGTCTCCTGGAGCTCATCACTCCTGTATATGTGGATCAACTGAGCACAAAACCGCTGCTACGACTTACAGCCAGGCATATTATGGGATACCAGCCCCTTTTTCAGACTTTTCAAGATGTTTCTGAAGAGCAAATATTGGGATTAAAGTGCCACTGAACAGTGCCACAGTTCAGTTCTCATGCCTTGATTTTCCTTCCTGCTCAGGTATGCAGGATGGTCCTGACACTGGGAACCCAAGAGCTATTTCTACAGCTTCTTGATTGTAAACTGTGACACAGCAGTGAAAATCCCCATGGGAAGGCAGAATATTCAATCACCTCCCAGCCAGCTGCCTGGTGTGGTGGCAGGCTCAGAAGTTAGACTGATTTCCTTCTGAAAAAAAAAAAAAACAAAACCCCCCCAAAAAACCAAAGAAAGTAGCTCATGAACACTCAAGGGCTGCCTAACAGCAGGGAACTGACACACCAGCAACCCACAGAAGGGGCCATGCTTCCAACTCAAGCCTGTGACAACACCTGCTCTTCCTCCTCTTCAGCATTTCACTTAAACCCATTCACTGTTATTTATGGAGCCTTAACAACTGCTATAGCTGCTGCTGCTGCCAGAACAGAGCCTGATTTCACCCAGGGGAGTTGACTGTCCCTGCCAGGGGAAGGGGGAGGAGGGACAGAATGTCACCTACTGATAACCTCTAGATGAGTGGTACTGATAAATGAAAAACTGCAGGATCCAAGCAGACAAGGAGAAGCAGCACAAAGGGGCATTGTTTTGGCTTCTCAGGGACAATCTAATTGTTACCAAACATGCTCCAGAGCTGATGTGGGTTACTGAATTACAGCACGCAGCTGGCATTAGCATCAGATATTTCCCCTTGGCCTCACTGACCCATTTGCTTCCTTGAACAAGTAGGAGACTGTTGTGGTGCCTAAAGACATCTTCTTCACCTTCAGCCAAGAGAGGATTGTCATCTTGTGTGGAGTTAAACATTCATTCTCTTTCCTTATTGCATTTCTTACTACGAAGAGAGATGCCTGGCTCTATCCTCTCCTTCCCAGGAAACCAATAAATAAGGCATTCCAAAAATAAGCTCTAAAGGTGGTAATATCAACCTGCACATACTTTTATACTAGATTCTGCCTCCAGACATAAACAGTTCTTATTGCTTCCAGTCCCTGCATTCTCAGCCATTGCTACCTACATAGTTCCCTACCAGTGAGTTGCACAGTAAGAGGCAGCATTTGGCCATACATTAGATTTTCTGTACACGAGGCAAAGATTCTCCAATTCCAGCAAGTAAGAACCAAGCACAACAAGTGGTTCTTTTAGAAAATCAGTGTCATTGCTGAGTTGTTTAATCACACACAGAAATACACAGAGGAACTACCAGGGGGATAGGAGGTAGGAGAAAAAGAAAGTTAACTTTGTTACCTAGGCAGTAAAACTCAGCCCTGAAAAAAACACTTTTTTGTTTTTAACACTTGCAGTATTCTCTGCTGGCAGATGCCCAACCATATTTTTGTTAAGACACAGTTCCGAAAGGCAATCTTCACCCCATGAGGTCCAAACTGGAGGCCCACCCCACTCCTCTACTCCTCTAACCAACCACTTGAGTCTAAATTAAGAGCAACAACCTCAAAACCCATCAGTGCTTCAGCTGGATGCCACTGTGATGCGGGCACAATGCTTTAAACACAACAGGATAAACAAAGCAATCAAAATATTGCATTTGTGATGGAAAGGGAAATTCAGACTTCTCTTTGTGGCTGTTCCCACTCATCTACCCTTTCAACTCACATTGTAGAGACTCTTTTGAGTACCCATTAAGAGAGAAAAAAATATTGGTTCATAGCAGATATATTAAAAAAAAAAATCAGTATCCTAGATTCAGGAGTACAGATCCAAGAGCAAGTTTAAAGAAATGACAACTCAAACTACACACTGCTTTTGCTACAGGTCTGGCACAGAGCAGAACATGACTGAGGAGTGCTACATTCAGAGCAACATAATCCATGGACTTTTGCTGTTCCATCTCATCAGGTTTTTTTCCACCCAAGAGTCATAACAGAAGTTCTGAAAGCTCTTCTGATGAAAGAGAAGTATGTGTCCACTTCTGATGGAAGTACAAACACTTCTTTGGGAAGAATATTGGTTTTCAGAGCTCACATACACACTTTACCCACTGTAGGCAAGCTCCTCTGCTCCAAACGCAGCCTGAAATTCTCAGCCACTCTCACACTACTATGTGACAGCTGGAGCCACAGCACCCTGTGCCAAAGCCAGTCCCAGCACTTACCAGCACTGAGCACTGCATTCTCTTCAACCACTTTGGAGACATAAGCATCAGGGTTAACACAGAAGTCACTGGAGCCCTAGATAGATGCAAGACAAAAGAGGAAAGGAACATCAAATAATACCAGTATTAAAAAGCTCTTGAGCCAGGTTAACATCAGGGAACCTCTACTACGAGGGTGTTTCAGATGCTGAAGTCTCTCACTGCCATCCCCACTGGCACTGCTTCACACAACCACAGCAGTACCAGCTGGCACACCACAGCACAGAGGAAGGAGGAGCTCTGTTCTTTTCATAGATGCAAACTGCTAGGAGAGATACTTAGAGCAAGATGCACTGTAAGATAGACACGGTGTAATATTAATCTTGTGTCTGATAAACCTGCAGCAAAGGGTGAAGGGGACTTGGATCAGAGCCACTTACCACAGCAACAGCCAGCTCCAGACCCAGGGATCCCCAGCTGACAATGAGGGCAAACACCCCAAGCAAGCACACCCTGTGGGAGACAGGCAGATGGCAGATGTAGACGCTCTGACTTCAACCAGATCTTTAACAAAGTTGTGTTATTTGGAGTCCAAAACAATTACTACACCCAGGAAATTACCAACCCCTGTTATCTTCCAATAAACCATCCCATTTTGTGTGTTGTGGACAGCAGCAGCCAGAGAAGCTTATGTCCAGCTGTTGCTTGCCATGTCACTTGGTCCTGGGGCTGCAGGGGAAGGAAAAACAGGATGGAAGCTAAATCTTATCCTGCTTCTAGGAGAGAAGCCAAAGGCACAAAGAAAACAGGGGTGGCTGAAGGGAAAGCAGATTGGCAAAGGGGTGACTACAGTCCCATCTCTTTCACTACTTGCATTCTAGGCTTTACCTTCTGGGTCTAAAGATACTCAAAGAAAAATATGCCATTAAAAAAAAAAAAAAACAACAACACAGAAACAAACTAATCCAATATTGGATAAATCCCTCTTCTTTCTAGAACAAATGAGGTTGTCAGGTATAAGCACTGCAAGGCTACAGACAGTAGGAGGGAACACTCACTGCTTCCAAGCTCTGTGCATCTGAGTAGCACCCAAGCATCCCACATAGTCCCAGGAGACAGCCACCTGCAGGTAAACAGCTCCGAGCAATAGGGTAGGTGCCTATAACTGCCACGCAAGTCCATCCAAGATTTAAAAGCTGTGTTCTGACAGCTGGACCTCGTTACGACAGAAATGGAGGGCAGAAAGCTGATAGAGCAGTGGCCTCAGTGACATTCAGCCAGCATACACCAGTGGAAAAGGCTTTTGCACTTCCCCAACCAGCACATTTGCTCTTCACCTCTGCTGTCAGTATGAGTGCTAGAGATATTTAAGCAAAAGTGCTCCTCAACTCCCTCAGGTATGGGGATACAGACTAATAAGCAGTTCCATTTTATGCATCCCTATCTTCAAAGGAAAGGGATGCTGGCTTGCTCTCAGGGATGCTTTTTCCTGCAGGCTTTGAAACACAAGTAGGTTCCCTCCCACCCCCACCCTGAAGAAAACAAAACAAAACCATTTTCATAACCAAGATACTCTTTATTCAAACCTAGTGCAGGCATCTCAGTGAGGCAGGAATATACTTCTTTTCTGCTACAATTGTCTCACTGAAGATTAGAGCTTTGAAAAAATAAATCTATGGCTCTCCATTGTGCTGGTTTGAACTAATTGGAGGATTTGAGTGAGAAAATTAAAACTATAGGCTGAGAGAGGAAAACAGATGATGCTACTTCCCTCAGAGCTCTACTGAGAAAGAAAAAAAAATTGTTTTAAGAGTTGTAACCCAAATATAGATAAGTCAGACTGCTTCAAGCCTCTCTGGGCTGTGGCTGCTTTCCTGCATGGCTCTTTTGTCCCTGCCTTTTGTAGCTGATTTTCAATAATTCCATTAACTTATTTCCTACTGCTAATCCCCCTGGCCGATCTACCTACACCTATCTGCTGCATCAACAGATGGTGAGATAAGATTGGGGAAGGGGGGAAATGTGGTAGGGGTGGTTAAAAACCCCTNAAGCTTCATTTACTAACTTCCAGCCATTCTGAGTCCTAGCCTGGGTTATATCAAAGGGTGGTGGGGCAGGGAACTGCTAAACCACCACATTCATTAAGAAAAACAAAATTCTGTCCCTCAGTTTATCAGTGAACGGATCTGTGGCTCACCCTACAGGAGTAATGGAACTTTGCCAGACTGACCTCTGAGCAGCACTCTGGAGTAAGAGGATAAAAACTTCACCATGCTTTTTTTTTTTTTTTCCCCAAATGGACACAATAATCATCAGGCATGGATCAGAAAAGTTCTGTGGTTTTATGACATAAGGACAACAGGGCTTGGTGCCTCCAGCTGAGCATGGTAATCA
This sequence comes from Psilopogon haemacephalus, assembly GCA_013396835.1. NCBI lineage: Eukaryota > Metazoa > Chordata > Aves > Piciformes > Megalaimidae > Psilopogon > Psilopogon haemacephalus. The sequence goes on from VWZI01007799.1 coordinate 436,418, forward strand.
ATAAGATACATTTGTTGTTCTACTTCAAATGAAGCTGACTGGGTCAGTAACTGATTGCTTGGCTACATGATCTGGATCTGGCATTTCACCATCTTGCTTGGCTGTGATACACACTCGCTTTTTTGTGCCACCTGCTCCCTTTGGGGAATGCCTTAATATGAACTTCTGGCTAACAGGGAATGAGATTCTAATTTAAACCTTAGGTTTACCATCTGTGCATACACTTGGAATTTTGTCTGTATAACCTGCCAGGTATGAAGTCATCTGGCAAATAACAAATCTCAATACGGTTTCCAATTATTAATGGCATCACCATGGATCAGGGTAAACTCTTGGCCATGTCAGTGGTCAAACTGTCACTATGTTTATGATTCCAGTATATTTGCCAAATATGCCAAGCTAAAGCAGGCTACAGGACAGGGAGAGGAGTATTTTCTTTCTTGCAACAGGGCCTGAGCATGGCAGCACTTACAGTGCTTTTTAGAAACAGGCAATAATATTGCAACACCATGGCAACAGGACTTATCCTCATAACTCTACAAACCCTTGCTTGTTCTCAGTTTAACATTTCTTCAGGTGTTGCAACCAAAGGCAAACAAGAGCAGGTTGTGAAAAAAGGTCTGCTACCAGGTTGTGTAGACACATGCGATGTTATCACCCATTAACAAGTGCAGAGAATTAATTGGGAGATTTTTAAAGCCTGTATATTTAAGGGAGGATGTTCACATCTCTCAGCAAATGGAGACTAATAATGCCAGCCAGAAGGCACTGCTCAGGAGTTCCTCATCTTTGAGAGAAAGCAATGGACACCAGTATCACTGCATTTTATGGCTCAGGAACCTACCTGTGAATATTTCTTCTGAGCAGCCTTAATTCTATCCATAGGGCTACACTCTACAAAGTCTCTCTACACCGTGGGCCAAAGTTAAGCTGCTCAGTCTCAGAAGTCCTTGATACCAAGTGACAAGACTCTACATGTTTAAACAAGCATGCACTTGCATTCAAGGTGGTCTTCCTTTATGCATTGTGCCTGAGTCAGGACTTACCCCACAAGAATGCCCCTGGAGTTTCTAATGAGCCCAAAGAGCACCAGCAAACATATCAGGACGTTGAACAGGAGCAGGCCCAGGTATCCCAGCCACCTGCAGCAAAGAAAGGACATAGCTGAGTGTTTCTTCAAGTGAAAGCCAACACTAATAGCTAATCTGCAGAGAAATCTGAGTATTTGCTGAGTCTAGAGACAAGGCAGCTAAAAGCATAAACACCCAACACGTACAGCTGCTGAGAAATGAGACTGCTAGTCTTGTCCTAGTGTAAAGTTAGTGGACATCACCAGGTGAAGAAGCAGCACTGCAGCAACTTGGACTTTCTAGACATTTGTTAGAAAATGCTTCAGTTTATTCCACAGGTGTGGAGAGATGCTTTCCCTTGTGGAACTTTCTATTAAAAGCTGAATAAAAAGAAATGTTAGGCTGTGGTGTTAACTTACAGAACGAGTGCAGCCTTTTGCTTTAATCGACGTGTCACACAATTACAGTGCACTTATCAGGACACAACAGTAGCCATTTCTGGGGCTGTTTTTCCCCCCAAAACACAGGCTACAGTCTTTGTTTAAGAAAAAAAAAAAAAAAAAGCTCAGCTGGTTATAAACAGAGTTAAGAAAAAAAGTTGTTGTCAAGCATTTTGATTTAAGATGAATGCAATCTTGCCGTAAGAAATAAATCAGCTGGATGGGCCAGGAGCACCTGCAGCAGTATATAGAGCCGTTGGCTCAGCCATTCAGAACATACACATCATTGTTGCAGAATGGGCCAAAGCAGCTGCTACAAGCACTACAGCACAGCATGCTACACACCTGTACCAGTCATAGAGGTCAATCTGAATTGCCAGTTCCTCCAGAGACAGCTCTTCATTCCTCCAAAAGGGGATCTCAGTCGTTTGCCTGACCAGATCATCCAAAAGACCTTGTAGCTTCTGGATTACATGCAGGTAGTCTGTCTGTTTTGTGAACATCTCCTCCAGGACAAGCAAGTTGGGTTCCACTGTCTGGTTCAGGGCCACTGCAGTATCTAGCACCTATAGTTTGAGAAAGAAAAAGGGGGAAAAATAAAAAGAGAGAAATAATTACAAGATAGAAGGTCAAGGAAGAAAAAGAGAATTAATTTTTACTAGCAAGTCATAGATAGCTTCTAGATGACCAGTCCTCTGTCTTAAGGGGCTTAAACTGGCAGAGGGGAGATTTAAATGGGATGTTAGGATGTGAGAGTGGTAAGACACTGGAACGTGTTGCCCAGGGAGGTTGTGGCTGCTCCCTCCCTGGAGGTGTTCAAGACCAGGTTGGATGAAGCTTTGAGTGACTTGTTCTAGTGGGAGGTGTCCCTGCCTATGGCAGGGGGTTGGAACTGGATGATCTTTGAGGTCCCTTCCAACCTAAACCATTCTATGATTCTATGTTTGTATCCAGAGTTGCAGTAAGATGCCACCAAGTTAGAGGTGGCAGAGGAACAAGCGACGGTACCGAAACGCTACATTTTGCTGTAAGAGCTGTCTGCTTTGGCCTGCCTCCTCTTCCGGCTGCGGAAGGGAGCTGCTTTTAAACCCCGCAAAGAGAAGACTTCACTTCACAAGCTGTGCTTTGGTATTTTTAGAAAAGCTGAAGAAAGCAGCGCTCTGTTAACGGAAATTTTCGCACATCGCTAAGCCCGGAGACCAACAAAAACCAGAAGGAGATAAGAGGCAGACCCAGGAGAAGAGGTGCTGAGCATGCCTGCTCCATCCCCACGCTCCCCACTACCAACAGTGCTTACCCGGTCTTGGACCCCTGCCACGGTGCGGTTGGCATGGCGTAGGGAGTACGTCAGCCGGTGGATGCCGTCACTGGTCTCGCCGTTCCCATAGAAGCCAACAGCAATTCCAGCACTGCAGAGGAAGCGAGCAAGAAAGGGTAGAGTTAAAGCTAAAAGGCAGGCCAACATGATGCAGGGCTTACTGCTACAGCACCCTGGGTAGTCACATCAGCGCTTTCCACAGACAGGCAAGCCGCATGCCTCCCCGTGGGTAGCTGGGGTAAGTCGTGATCCTCAACAACCACTCTAAGAAATTCACCTGCAAACCTCTGCCCCTGTTTTTCACACAGCCACCGATTGTCTGCATAGCATCCACATGATGCTATGCCCATCTTTGTGGATTGAGTGCACCCTCAGCAAGTTTGCTGATGACACCAAGATGTGTGGTGTAGCAGACAGGCTGGAGGGGAGGGATGGCATCCAGAGGGACCTGGACAGGCTGCAGAGGTGGGCACAAGCCAACATCATGAGCTTCAACAAGGCCAAGTGCAAGGTCCTGCAGCTGGGTCAAGGCAATCCCAAGCACAAATCCAGGCTGGGCAGTGACTGGCTGGAGAGCAGCCCTAAGGAGAGGTACTTGGGGGTGCTGGTGGAGGAGAAGCTCAACATGAGCCAGCAGTGTACACTTGCAGCCCAGAAAGCCAACCAGACCCTGGGCTGCATCAGGAGAAATGTGGCCAGCAGGGCCAGGGAAGTGATTCACCCCTTCTACTCTGCCCTGCTGAGATCCCACCTGGAGTACTGCATCCAGTTCTGGAGCCCCTGGGACAAGAGAGATGTGGACATGCTGAAACATATCCAGAGAAGGGCTACGACGATGCTCAGAGGGCTGCAGCAACTCTGCTATGAGGACAGACTGAAAGAGTTGGGGTTGTTCAGTTTGGAGAAGAGGAGGCTCCCAGGTGACCTTATTGTGGCCTTCCAGTATCTGAAGGGGACCTACAGAAAATCTGGGGAGGGACTTTTTAGGTTGTCAGGTAGTGACAGGACTAGAGGGAATGGAGCAAAGCTGGAGGTGGGGAGATTCAGATTGGATGTGAGGAGGAAGTTCTTCACCAAGAGAGTGGTAAGGCCCTGGAATGGGTTGCCCAGGGGTGTGGTTTGGGCCACTTCCCTGGACATGTTTAAGGCAAGGCTGGATGAGGCTGTGGGCAGCCTGATCTAGGGTAGGGTGTCCCTGGGCATGGCAAGAGGGTTGGAACTAGATGATCCTTGTGGTCCCTTCCAACCCTGACTGATTCTATGGACAGTGTCCCTTTTCCATATGTATGTTTTGTTTATGGTACAGTAATGGAATCTGTTAGAGTTCAGATTTAGCCATGGGCAACCAGAAGTGACCATCCGGTGAATCTCACAAGAGCTGCCCCTGCTATGTCAGGAGACAAGTGCCTGCCCTGGACACGAAACACAGATTGGATTGCTACATCTTTTAAAAAGCAGGGCACCAAGGCCTTGCATTCCTCATTTGTCTGTGGTGGTGGTTCCTCTGGACACCTCCTCACTGCACCGTGCCCATCATCTACCTTGATTTATCTCCCCATTAGAGGGTATTTGCGTCACACCGATTTAGGGAACTGGGAAGGGGGGTTTAATAACTTACAAGAACAAAAGACTTATTTACTTCTAAAGCAAACGAATTTCAAGGTTGCAGACACCATTCAGCTCCAGCTGCTTAGCAAATTACCACCTATCAACCCATTTGCCAGAACTGTCCACACGTATCGGTCTGCCCCAATTATAAAGTAAACCACATTAGCTTAAGCCTCACTTAAAGGAGGAAGATCCTGTAAACGAGTTGCAACCAGGAGATTAGCTCATGTGAGTCAGAGATACTTCTTCTCAGACAGCACTGCAGGAACTCACAGTTCCTCTTCCCAAACCCATTTTTCCTAATAATAGAAGAGGAAAGAACTCGTGAAGAGCTTCAGAGCAAGGTTCTGAGGGCACTGCGCATTTGTGGTAGCAGAAAGGAAGGTAGGAGTGGTTTTGGTGCAAAGCTACAATTATTCTGAATGAAACAACTCCATTTCTTCACGGCAACTTTCTGCTTGAGTTAAAATCCTGCCCTTACAGAGATGGTTTGAAGGAAGAATAAGGGAAGAAGGAAAGAAGCCAAACAGCTTTCAGAACAAGCATACGCCTTTGTTTAATAGGAAGGGTCACTAAGGACATTAGGCATTCTTCACCACCACCACTGGCTGGGAAGTGAACCCAAGCAGGCAAGCCAGAGTGGGCTTTGTCCAGGTAACAGTCCCTTGCACTGGTTTGCTCTGGCACATCCATCCATCTGCAGTCCAAACGACTGTTCCTGCTCTCACTTCTGCAGCAAGACAGCATCAATCCCTCCTCTCCTATCCTGGGCTCATCTACTTCAGAAAGTGAGCACAGCAATACATGTCCACCTGGCTTCATTTCTGCTTTCTCTTCATACATACAGGAAATGGAAGCAAAGATCATGCACTAGGAGTAGAGCCCCTGTGACAAACTGTGTCAGACTCAAGCTTTTTCCAACAATGAAATACCCATAAATTATAGAGTGCTTGGCCCATAAAAGCCTCAGCTGGTCCTCCAAGGACAGCAAGCAGCCCAGGCCATAAGCAAAAAGAGAAGCAGTAGGTATGTAACTTAATATTTAGTGTCAATACCAGAACTCAGTCTCTTCCTGAACACTATTCCTCAAACATTTTTCCAATGCAAATGATGCTGATAACTAAAGGGAGAAAAGGCCTCTGCCTTCCTCCCTGGTTGCAGCTATTATCAGAGCTTGATAACACATGCCTAGGGTGCAGGGGGGTGGAAGGGATAAAGAGACACACACACACACACCTCCCCCTCCTCCTGAACTAGAGAGTGCAGCTCCAGAAGAAGGTAACTCAGCATTCCATCACTGCAAATCATGGACCTCTGGCTTGAATTGCTCCTTGCCTTATCAGAACAAATTCAGACAGACTCTTCCAATATCCTGAGCAGCAAAAAGCTTTACCATTTCTTCCTGCTGTAGAGACCAAATAAATTCCAGAACATTCCTGACATGGAATATGCAGATCTGACCCCCTTAATTGGTGAGCAATTTCTATTCAGCCTGTTACAGCTACTAGATTGCCCATGCTTTCAGCAAAGGCTTGGTAAGTGCCCAAAACCTGCTGCTTGGCTCTCAGTATTCCCAGCACACTAGCAGGGTTTGGATGGAAAAGACTCAGAAACAGAACTCTGAAGCAGTCATCTCCTCAGCCTTAAAGATGCAGCACAGCTAGGCACATCAGCCAGTTTACTCAAAGGTACTGGTGATGAAGTGCTAGCAACAATAGGCAAATGACTTGAAGCTCCAGGCAGAACTACCCTAGCAGCCATCTGCAGGCTTGACCCACAGCTTGGACTGCCTCTAACCCTCTAGGCACAGTCTCACTACTCCTGAAAGAAAAACCTAGAGCAACAGGAACTGGGATAAAAGCTATGTAATTCAACTCATGAATTCCTCTAGACATGCTTATCACACATTCACTGGAACCACACAGGGAGCATTAACTGTTCCATTTCTGCTCAGCAAAAGTTAGCTCTGCACTCACACCCTGTGCCAGAAAGGGCACTTAGGCAGCCCTTTCTTCTCCCAGGAGCAAGCTGTACAGTTTGGTGGCAGTTCCCCTTTCTACCACGCTAGAGAGGGAAGGAAACCACCCCTGAAGCCCAGGCTGGGGGCAGCTGCCTAGACTCATGCTGTGAGAAGGGGGAAGGCAGTGGGGGGAAGAGGACAGAACTGTTGCTGTTTAATTTTCCATTTACATTTGGCTTCATCTAAATCCAGCAGTCATTTCAAATCCCTGCCTACACACACTGGTTTAAGTTGCTATTGTTTAAAGCAGATTTAAGGATTTGCACTAGTTTTTAACTACCTTATTTGATTACAGGCAAACAGAGGGGCTCTTTCAGCAATTCTTTTAAAGGTAAAAATAGATGAACTCATCTTAACCCAGCAGTGTAAGTCCTTGAGGTCAGGACTAATCACACAGCTTCTCGTGCAAACCCTGTGAGGCTCTGTAAGCCTAAGAGAGAGCAGATCCATTTCCTGGTAGAGAATGACAAAATGATCATCCACTGGGGAAACCTGCATTTCTGCCACGCAGCGTGGATGCAGGAGCAGCATTCCTGAATGGCACAGCTTGTTTCCACCCCAGCACCCTCTGGAAGATACTCCAACGCGCTGCTGGCACTTCCATGGGAGAGTCATCTCCCCTTCTGCTATTCTTGCTTCTGTCACATACACACCCTCCCTAACACACACACCCCCCTCCTGAATCCACACTGCTCCATCCTCAATCCCTCCGCCCAAACCTACCTATGTCAGCCTCTGGCTGCTTTCATTGCTCCCACTTCTCCCCTGCCTTTCTTCTCACTCATATTTTCTTAACAAAGATCTTAATAGAAACAAAAATCTCTCAAGCTCACCCAAATCATTTTAAAACTTGCTCCTGATAGTCCATACTGCATTTAAAAAAGCCACTAAGTCACTTTGCAAAGTTTTAGGAAACCTATTTATGTTAAATCAAGAAAACACTATGTTGAGCTTAACAGCATCAGCACTAGTGCATGCTCACAGAAACACACTGGAGGCACAGCATCCTCTACCAGATGCTTGAAAAGTTCTGTGGCATGAGACAGAAGAGCAGCATGCCATGCCACTTCTGAACTTCTTGAGTCTGGGGAGGGACTTTTGAGGCTATCAGGTAGTGACAGGACTAGGGAGAATGGAGCAAAGCTGGAGGTGGGGAGATTCAGATTGGATGTGAGGAGGAAGTTCTTCAGCATGAGAGTGGTGAGGTCCTGGAACGGGTTGCCCAGGGGGGTGGTTGGGGCCACTTCCTTGGAGGTGTTTGCAGCCAGGCTGGATGAGGCTGTGTTCAGCCTAATCTAGGGTAGGGTGTCCCTGGGCATGGCAAGAGGGTTGGAACGAGATGATCCTTGTGGCCTCTTCCAACCCTGACTGATTCTATGATTCTAAGTCTGGAGAATAGCTTTCCTGTTTATTTGTATGTAAGAGCCACATGGGGCTTGATAAAGAACATCCCTCCAGAAAGAAGTAGAAAAAAAAAACCAAAAACAGGTCTAATTCTGAATTAGCTTCCCATCTAACCTGAAAAAAAAAAAAAAAAGTCTTCTGGATTCTAGGAGGTATATATGGGGATATACACAAACAGCAGAGTTCACCTGAGAGAGGGAACATCCACATGCCTTCTGGTGGAAGAGGTCTTCCCAGACACACAGAGCACAAACTCCGCTGGGTACCCAGTCACCAGTCTGAAGAGATGAACACTAGCCATTCATATCACATCCTTAGAAATGAATAATCTAACTACACCAAGTCATCTTTAATTACAGGAACTTCATAAGGAGAGCCCTTTTTAGACTTCACGTTCTCAGGAGGAATGTTAATTTGTCTGTCTAATTACCACCTTGCACTTTCGCACCGAGGGAAAGTGCTATTACTGGCACTTAAGAAAGCAAGTTTTCACCATCTATTTGTAGCTACTTATTTCAGTTATCCTCTCCACAAAGCTTCCTACCCACCTTGGGAGCTGAGTTCCCTTCTGGGAGAGTAAAAGTCGCCCAACTGGTGGATGAGATGATTTATAAGACAGCTCGCTAGACACAGAAAGCAATCAAAGTTAGTAAGGACTTGAAACAAATTATCCAAGGAATAATCCAGGGCAAATCATTCCCGCAGCTTTGTGACTAGAGCAACTGGGAAGACTCTTTATAAAGAGACACTTTGTTGGAGACCTCCAGTTAACCAGTTAAGCCTTCCTGCTGGCTCAGCATTCTCCCTTTTGCTCGGCAGGAAATACGGAGTCATTAGGAAACAGTGATCCACAGCAGTCAGCAGGATTCACAGCACAAACAGCCTCCTGGGATTAACTGCTACCTACATATGCATGTACTAACCACAGCTGGACTTAACCAGAGTTAACTAGTTCTCAGCTAGAAAGACAACAGTCTGCTTCGCAGTACTCTGTTGGATGAGGTCAGCTGCCGTTGCATCAGCATCCAAGCAACTTCTCTCCCCTTGCATATGGTGCTACAAGCTGGCTTTCAGGTCAGCCAACTGTCAGGGAGCCACTGGGAACAGACTTATTCCCCAACAGGGTAGGATATAGCCAGTGGACTAATCTTTAACTGTTGGTATCTAACTGGGATTCCTGCTAGCACAGATTAGAAGCAGCCATATCTGCATTCCCAGCCAGATGCTGAGCACAGAGTGCCAAGAAGCATCACTCTGAGTGCACTCTTTGGTCCAGCTGCTGTGAGAGAGACAGAAAACTAACATCAGCTTTGCAGTGGAGCACCAGCACTTTTGTTCATCATGGATGGTACCAACCTGCTATTGCTCAACCACTCTGGAGTGGAAATCAAAAGCTTAATTACAGAAGTCAAGATAGAATTGAGATAGAAGTAGAATCTTAGTTTTAAGGATACTTCTGCATTTAATACTTGCAAAACCAAATGGTACACCAAGGATAAGAAACAATGGTTACAACTGTTCCAATTCTGAGGAAGCCTAAGTAGTTTTCCAGCTTGTAGTTTATACTGGGAGTCACATGAAGTTTAGCAGAATTTATGTGCAAACTTTCCAACTTAAATTGTCTCACACGCTCTGGGAGACGTTCAGGGTCTCTCTCCTTCTCACCCTTTCTACAACTGAAAACAAACAACCACCACGCTCTGCAGCAGCTGTTTTGGACACATGTGCTGCAGAACGGCGGCTAACAAGAGCCTGTAGCAGCAGCACAACTCAGAGAAGTGGAAGCAAGAAAAGCAGGGAAGAAAAGGGGGAGAGCTCAAATCAGGAACTATCTCGCAAGCTGTGATACCGGAAAAGGAATACAATAACAATAATACAATATCCTGGGATGAGCAGGTGTGTGTCCCCCCTCCAGGAGAGGCCTCTGTCCCTATGGTTTTGTTTAAGGGTGACCTTGGATCCCTCAAACCACCACAAAGTAAACATATAGCAAGTGGGAAGAGGGACTACTGGTGGCAATAACTACAGATGCAACATACCAAGCGTGACAAACGCGCACAGAGGATGCTCCACCCCCAGTGAGAGGAAGAGCCCTTTGGGGCACCCAGCATACCTGCAGACCAGGGTGGCGATGATGACGCACCACGCCGTGCAGCAGCAGTCAGCATTTAGGTGTTCTTCGCTCTTCCGGTGGCGGCAACACAGCCAGAAGGAGTAGAACAAGAGAAAGAGCAGGTCCAGAGCGAGGCAGGAGAGAGCGATGCCACCCAGCAGCAGCAGGGCCTGTGGAGAACAGAGACAAGAGTCACATCTGACCACGGCATGGCCGAAGCAGGGGATGTGAACCTGGACCCAGATGCTGATGCGCTCTGTGACAAGACAGTGCTGAACATATACCTTGAAAACAAGTTGGTTTCTGCTTTCTTCATGCTTTTTAAGTATAAACAAGGAGATATTTTTTTTTAGCCTTTCTCCCCACTCTGCACCCCCCTCAATGAAACCATGTTCTGCCCCAAAGCAATGACTAGCTGAGACATTTTGCCTGCAGCTGGACCGAGGCAATCACAAGCACCAATATAGGCTGGGCAGTGACTGGCTTGAGAGCAGCCCTGAAGAAAGGGACTTGGGGCTGCTGGTGGATGAGAAGCTTAATATGAGCTGTCAGCATACTCTTGCAGCCCAGAAAGCAAATCAGATCCTGGGCTGCAGCAAGAGCAATGTGGCCAGCAGGGCAAGGGAAGCGATCCTCCTGTTCTTCTCCACACTGGTGAGACCTCACCTGGAGTACTGCATCCAGTTCTGGAGCCACTATTAAGAAAGGGATATGGATGTGCTGGAGGTGTCCAGAGAAGGGCCACAAGGATGATTAGAGGGCTGGAGCACCTCTCCTATGAGGAAAGACTGAGGGAGTTGGGGCTGTTCAGTCTGGAGAGGAGAATGCTCCAAGATGACCTTATTGTGACCTATCAGTATCTTAAGGGGGCCTACAGAAAAGCTGGGGAGGGATTTTTTAGGACATCAGGTAGTGATAGGACTGGGGGGAATGAACAAAGCCAGAAAGGGGTAGATTCAGACTGAGGAAGAAGTTCTTCACCATGAAGGTGGTGAGACACTGGAATGGGTTGCCCAGGTTGGTGGTAGAAGCCTCATCCCTGGAGGTGTTTAAGGCCAGGCTGGATGAGGCACTACAGCTTGACCTAGGGTAGGGTGTCCCTGCCCATGGCAGGAGGGTTGGAACTAGATGATCCTTGTGCTCCCTTCCAACCCTGACTGATTCTATGATTCCATGATTTTTCCTGTTCTCAGTCTGCAAACAGCCTAAGTGGCTCAGGGAGGGAGATATCCTCTTCACTTCTGATCGCAGGTCAGCAGATTTAAAGGGAAAAAAAAAAATAGTTCAGCCAGCTGCCTCTATCTGTAGAGTTCTTTAATCTTCATGAATAAATATGCAGGCTTATTCATTAGAAATCCAAGTGCATGAGTGGGTTTGAAAGGGGGTGGAATTTATTATACATGCATGAGATTGATTTAAAAAAAAAAAAAAAAAAAAAAAATCCCCAAGCAATGCTTCTGTTCAAGGTAGACCTAGAATAAATGCTAAACCCTTCCATATACCATCCACATATAGGTACAACAAACGTGGATACTACAGACACATTGGCTCAAAGCTGAGTTACTCTGTTATACCTATTTCTAGTCAGATGTTCCTGAAAGGAATGGGAAGCAGTAAGTGCTTAACTCCATTCCAAGTTTGTTTTTTTTCTTATATTCAGAAAACCCTGGCCAAAGCCCCAGAATGGAAAAAAACAATTTTGTTAAACAAATAATAATAAAAAAAATTCCATTCTAACACCAAACCCAACCACACTTTGTCAGATGAAGGAAGTAAATCCTTGGTAGTGGTGACAAATGACAACTTACTAGAAATTATTTCAACACGTGGAAAGGCTCTAAGTCACCTACTGCTGCCCTGCTATTGGGAAGGCAGAGACAGATCTGTATCAGCAACGACAGCAAAAAAAAAGAGTTGGGACTTTCTTAATCACTGTCTCTTTTCCTCCTCATGAAAGAACATTTTCATCCTCCCTCCTGATTGAAACAACTGCCTCCCAGACAAAGAACCCAAAGAATGCTGCAGTTAAAATAAGGTTCTCAACAAAACTGGTGACCCTCTAAGAGCCTGGTAGTAACTTGCTCTTCATAGGCTTTTCTTCTCTTCCTTCCCTCCCCTCCTCAGGCTTGGTCCATAGGTACTCCCTGCTGAGATATCCTGGCAAGCTACACCAGTCTCACAACAGACTTTGCAGCCAAGCACACGTCAGCGTGCAGAGCGTTGGGCCCATGGCCACAGCTAAGCAGAGTCACACCACTTCCATCTAACCCCTGCACCTCAGGCACTCCACGTGCCACATGCTCTTTGCTCTGCACCTCCTGAAACCCACCTGAAGCCCATCAAGTGCACTGGCGTGGAGGGAGCTCACAGGTGCTGAACAGCAGAAACTCGGTCCCGTTGTAGAAGGCGAACCATGGGATCTTTAACGGAGAAGAGTGGGGGTGGGAGGGAAGCAGCCCTCTCCCCCCCTCCCATGGTTACAGCAGATGGTGTGAGTGCTGTTAGAGCTCCTCAGCAGAAAGGGGCCTGCGAGAGGGAAGCTGCCTTCAGAGCCCCACGTTCCCCCACTTCTGAAGGCTTGCCATGTACCAGCACTCAATACTAATTCAACTAACACTCTTGGCACACCAAAGCTCCTCAGGGATGCTCTTTATTTTTTAAACATGTCAGGCTGCTGCAATGTAAAGCTTTCCTGCACTGCTTCGCCTGCACTTCTTTCTTCACACCCTCAACCTCCCTGCACATGCTAAAAGGCACTGCCACTGGAAAGAAACTCGCTGGAAAACATCTTCCCACCAACTCTTTATCAGAAAAAAAAAAAAAAATCATGCTGCAGATGCAGATGTAGGGGAAAAAAAGGAAATGTGAAAAGAAAATAAATAAATAAAATTAAAGACTGCCATGCAGCAAGCAAGCCAAAGTCCTCGCTTTGAAGGGCCATAATATATGTTTTAATTTATGGATCTGGCCAAAAGGACTTGGCTGGCCACAACACCACGCTCTGTGTTTCATTTTCCAGGGAATATTTGTTTTCCATTAATGGATATGTGCCATGACAACAAGTGAAATCATCCAGCAGAGCAGTTATTAATCTTTCTGACTGATGAGTCAGTTTAGGATCCAGAAGACTGGCTGGCACTGGTCACAACCAAAGATATGCCTCTGCCTGCTTGTCAGGATTAAGTGCCATTATTTAAAAGGGAGGGCTGAGGCTGGATAAACCCTCAGACACTCTATCCTGAAGCAGTAAATCTGGGACTCGGTTATTCAAGGCCACATTATCCCAAGTAAATGTAAAATTATGCACTGGGCCTTTTGCTGCAAAAGAGCATCAATTTGGTTTTTGAACATTTGCTGAGCTATCAGAACCTTTAAGGCAAATGATGCACAAACTGCCCTTAAAGGAAAATGGAGGCAACTTGGAGGAGCAACATTTTACCACTCTGCTGACAGTAATGGCAGAAGTGGAGACAGAGCAGTCCCTGAAAATGAGTGTAAATCCAAATGGTATCCACCAGACTGGCAGGAGACAGAGTTACAGTGTTCAGATGCACTTTCAAAATAAAAGCTAATAGCAGGAGACAGGGAAGAAAGCAGGAGCAGCATTGCTAGCTTGGGAAGGCACCATGAAACCTGGATAAGCTTGGCCTTGAGTAGGGATGGTGCTCAATAGGTTGCTGAGGTGTTAATAGCCCTTCTCAGCTCCAGCATGGGTGTCAGGATTCATGGATTTACTCTCCTTTTAGAAGTAAGGGGCAGAAAACATCTAGGTCACCATTCAGAGAGGGACACCAAGACAGTAACACACACAGGACACAAAATACTCAGGGGCTGGTCAGTTCTTTCATGTGCTGTGAGAGTGCCCATAGATGATAATATAGCTAAGGACACGTATGTAGATCACACATGGATGTAGATCACACATGGATGTAGATCAGCCTTCAGCTAAAACAACCTTCAGTCTCTGTGACCATGCCTTTGGTGACTGTGGATCAATTAGACCAATATATAGCCTTGTATACTCCATGAAAAATCCCCATACAGAACCCAGTCACTTTCAGCTTGCAGGTTCCAAACTGATCCACAGGGCCAGTTACCCCAATCTGTGGCCCATGGTCCTGGAAGGCTAATTTTAGCTGCTGAAAATGCACATAAAGGGATGGATACTCTCTCCCTCCCTACATATGCAGTCACAAAGAGCAGTGATCTACGTAAGGACGCGAGAAAAGGGATATCCAAGATATATTTGAGTGTACTTCCTTAGAAGGGAAAGCCTATAAAAAGCCCTGACACACTAAGGCAGAAGGTAAACACTGGGTTGCACTCATGTTAAGTGTCAAGATCTAGCACCGCCTTAAGTACTGTTTGTCCATCATCCAACTGTACCGAGGAATGTTGGCTTAGAGATCCTTCCTCACGCCACCAGGTCCCCTCTTCCACCAAGGTTACTTGGCACAAGAAGTCCAGGGAGCAAAACAGGCTTAGGAAGTTAATTCTGAACAGGCACAGGCTCAAAATAATCTTTGTGCTTATTAAGTACAAGTTTTACCAATCTCAACCTATCCAACTTCCAATTAGCAGAGCCTTTAGCCCTCAACTGTACCAACAGCAGCATGGTGTAGAGAGCAGCTCTTCACACGGAACAGATGATAGCTGTTTCTGGGTCGCACTCCTACTCCACTACTAGTTAGAAAGTCAACTAAAACCTCATTAGGTAACTGGAGAGCAAAGCTGAAACCTTCAGGTAGCTCCTGAGAAGAGAGCAGTTTTGCTTTTAATCATCCACCAATCATTTAAAAAGATATTTCGTCTTAAAAACTCCACCATTTCAACCCACAGGACAAACCAGCTACAGCTTGTGAGCATCTCGACAGCACAGCTGCTTTAATCATTGCCAGATTGAGAAATGTTTATAGTTTTACCTTAAAGTTAGCTTTTTTTTTTTTTTTTGGTTTTTTTTTTTTTTTTGCCAGAAGAAAGCTTTCCACTGAATCTGCAACTAATGTTCCTTCTGGATTTCTACGCTGCAACTTGAGATGGTAGTAATAAAACAGAGAGAAGAGGTTAAAGGACTGTGGGAAGAGCAAAACGTTCACCCAGAAGAACAAATGAAGCAAACTGGGCTGCTGCCAAAGGAGCACTCATCTCTATTTATTGTGTGAAGGACGGAAGTCTTCTTAGCAAGAAAAGAAACTGCTGTGGGATAGTGTCATGCCTACACTACTTCCAACACCTTCTTTTTTTTTTCTCTTTTCAGACTGCAGGACACGTATAAGCAGCTTACTCACAGATAAGCAATTGTGCCCTATCAAACTGATTTGGGGTTTGTTTTGGGAGCGCTGGCAACGTGAGGAACACACTCAGGCTCCCTCATCAACTTGTTCTGAACCTGTTATGTGTTCACAGACTCGATTCTCGCTGCTGAAAAATGCTGTATGTGGCGTTTGTTGAGACACTTAAGTGTCTCAGGATGTCATTCATCCCACAGCCTCCACAGAAGGATGCAAGCTTCAGCAGGGAACAAAGCCAACCGTGTATTGGAAAATGTAACATGGGGAGAGGATGCAGAAACCACTGCTGATCTCAGCACCAAACCATTCCTATCTCCTCTGTCCAGGGGATAGCCCTTCCCAGGCCAATTACTGCACTCAGCACAGTAGAGGAGCAAGGCTGGGCAGGAAACAAGCTCTGGAAGAGGCTTTTCCCACGGCTCTGAGATGTACTTTCTGTCGTGAGGGATCCCTCAGCAGCATGGAAGAGAACCATGGAAACAGAGAGAAGAGGTTCCACCATCTCCTCTCCTTATGCAGACATCTCCCAGAGAAAGCACACTGTGCAGTGTACTATACATATTTAGGGCAAGTCCACACTGGACTAAACAATATAGGACAACACTTTGCCTTTAGCTTTTTTTTTTTGGCTATGGACTTTCCTTTCTGGAGAACAGAAAATGTCAGGGGTGCTTCTTCTTCTTCTTCTTCTTTTTTTTTTTTTTTTTTTAAATAAATCATCTGAAAACAATACAGTAGACACAATAAAACAGGTCTAGAGCTGAAACATCTCCTAGCATGACCAGACAGCTCAAGTCTATTTAACCAAGCTGGTTAAATAAACAGCCCAGCTTCCTCCACATTGAGATGCTATGGCAAGGGCACTCTACAGCGAGTTGGCATCAGAGCTGTGAACTAAAGCCACTCTAATTACAAATGAGTGTTCACACAGGGTTTTAATATAGTTTAACTAGAATGGCATCAATTCAGTGTAGTTCAATTCACTTTAGTGCGTTTAAAGTGGTTTGACTAATCTGCTTTAAATTTATTTCTCCCGTTAATTCAGATTAATTTCTCAAGTGCCTTTGCACAGGCAAGGACTGAGAAGAAGGCCAGGCTGATTAAAGATTTGCCATCATTTCCTCCATGCTATCATTTTGACCCCTTATTTCATAATGATAAGCTTTCAACACTGCCTTTGTATTTGATCCAATTCACAGGAGCTACCAGTGCAGAGGCCAAGATAACACAACCTTGCTGATATCTGGTTTATTGCAGTAACCAGCAGGCCAATACAGTCCTCACCAGAGCTGGGAGAGCTGTGGTTAAACAACACACAGCACAGGTAGATCTGCACACCTCAACTTCCACAGGTTGCACAGGGGCAGATGCTAGAATTCATCAGAGCATCTCATACCACAAAGCAAAGAGAGATGGAAAGTGCTGAGTAGAAAGGATTTGCTCAACAATTGGGTTGGATTTTTTTTTCCCCCCTAGTCCACGAAATGCAGATCTAAGCCATGCTAATCAGCAGTGAACACTGGAGTCCTATTGGGTTGAAGTCAAATAACAATCCATTTATTCCCTTAGCTCTTACCAACTCAGCAATCTCCATCTTACACAGCAAGGAAACGCTCCCAGAGGTAAGGGGGTCCCTCTAAATTGGATGTTCTTATCCCTAGTTTCTCCATAATGCTGGCTGAAAGCCTCTGTGCACTACAGTGATGAAAAGAATGAGACGCTCTCACAAAATTCAGTTTCCACTGACAGGTCCCCACAGACTAAATCTTTATTAAACGAGGCTTAGCTCAGAACTGGCAGCTTGTCAAATGAGCATTCTCACTGAAAAGGCGGATTTCCTTTCTGGGGATTCTGCAAATTCCCTTGCAGGGCTCTAAAAAAGCCACCACAGATGCATCAGTGTTCATGCAGGTTTTTGTCCCAAATCCCAGACCAGAAATGTGTGTAAGGAATCCTCTTGGGAGCAGGCCTTCTGCTTTAGACCTTTGCTCCTTCCCTGCATTCCCAGCTGGACAAAGTTAATTGTTCTTTTATTTAAAGGCAAGAATCAGGTAAGCAGTTGGGATACCGAGGTGAAGGGCACCAAGAGGAAAGCTGGAGGACTTCAGTGGGTCTCCAGCACCACTCATGTCCATGCTCAGCTTTCCCATCACAGATCTGCACAATTTCACCAGACATTCCTTTCCCATAACAGATTAGCTCACACATTCCTGCTCAACAGCAGCTCCTCTACTTGAGGCCCTTTAGAAGCAGCTTTATTTCCTTGGTTAGAAAGCTGTATCATCCATTAAAGCCTGAAAACAATCTCCTCACAAGGTAATTTTCCAGCAAACTGGATAATGGAAAGAAACCCCATGCTATAAAGGAAGTATGAATTTAATGCTCCTACAACTCAGGGATAAGCAAACACTGCCTGCATTACCTGGCTGGAGCCCAAAGAGTTGTGTAAGTTTCCATGCCAAGGCAATTCCCCATCCCCATAGCTGCACTGGGAGCTCAGCTATGCTCTTGCTGGACTGGAAGTCTTTGAAGCCAAGATGTGGCACTGCCAAGCTGCCCATTGCAGACAGGCAGGGAGCAGGGCACACTTGCACAGCACAACACTTGAGTGAGGAAGCTCTGCTGTATTCATAAAACAATAATAAAAAAAAAAACCCAGAAAGGCAGGAAATGCTTAGGCTTGAAGCCCAGTGACTTAATCCAATTTCCATCCTTTTTTCCCTTCCCCCTCCTACAATGTAGGCTCTCAGAGACAATGCACTTCATTTAGATGGAAAAAAAGAAAAAAAAAAATAAAAATCCCTCTCCCATGTGCCTATTCCTTGCACACTACCAAGCAAAGCACTGGGATTCTGTGTATTATTTTTATCTCTCCGTGCTGACCATGCCTGCTCCTGAGTGGATGCCAAGCTCAAGGACTTCCTTTCAAGACTCCAGCTGCAGCAGTCTGTGCTTTACTGCAGGCTAGCTGCTCTTTGCCTGGTGCTGTTTCTTATTAGCTGTGGTTTGAAACCCAAGTATTCATATTGCTCCTGCAGTTCTTTCAGGTGCTTTCAGCAGAGATGAGTACATGCATCAGCCAGAAGCCTCCTGTTCCTCTGTAGAACCTAAACCCTGTGCTTTCCAGGACTGGATAAGCAATACCATGGCACTGGTTAATATTAAATGTGGTGTTTAGGCTCGTAGCAGCTTCTCAATTTTTTTTTTTTAATCATCTTCTCTCAAACCAACCAACCAAATCAGAAAAAAATAATCAACAACCACAGAGTTTGAAGACAAAGCTCAACACTCAGCTCTGATGTTCAGAGGAGGAAAGGCCTGGCAGGGAGGTCAGTGCAAGCCGCATACAGGATCACAGGATGTCAGGGTTTGAAAGGCACCTAAAGAGATCATCAAGTCCAACCTCCTTGCCAGAGCAGGACCAGAAAATTTAGCTCAGGTCACGCAGGAACATATCCAGACAGGCCTTGAAAGTCTCCAGAGAAGGAGACTCCACAGCCTATCTGGGGAGCCTGTTCCAGTGTTCCGTGACCCTTACAGTAAAGAAGTTCCCCTTTCTGTTGAGCTGGAACCTCCTATGCTGCAACTGACATCCATTGCTGCTTGTCCTATCATAGGGAGCAAATGAGCAGAGCCTGTCCTTCCATCCCTGACCAGCCCTCAGATATTTATAAACACTGATTAAATCCCCTCTCAGTCTTCCTCAGACTAAAAAGCCCCAGGTCCCTCAAACTCTCCTCACCATCCTTGTAGCTCTCTGCAGCACCCTCTCCAGTAGATCCCTGCCCCTCTTCAACTGGTCAGCCCAAAACTGAACACAGTATTCAAGATAAGGTCTCACCAGGTCAGAGTAGATGGGGAGGAGAACCTCCCTTCATCTGCTGGACACACTCTTCCTAATACACCCCAGGATCCCATTGGCCTTCTTGGCCACAAGGGCACATTGCTGTGCCATGGATGTTACCCACCAGGACTCCCAGGTCCCTCTCCACAGGGCTGCTCTCCAGCAGATCACCTCCCAACCTGTACTGGTGCAGTTAATTATTCCCTCCCAGGTGCAGGACACTGTACTTGTCCTTGTTGAGCCTCATTTGGTTCCTCTGTGCACGTCTCCAGCCTGTCCAGGTCTCTCTAGATGGCCTCACAGCCTTCAGCTGTATCAGCCAAGCCTCCCAGTTTGGTGTCATCAGCAAACTTGCTGAGCAGACTCTAGCTCCTCATCAATATCATTGATGAAGATGTTGAACAGGACTGGACCCAGCACTGACCCCTGGTAGACTCTACTGGTTACAACTCTCCAGCTGGCCCTGGCACCATTGAATGCTAGCTTGTAACCAGTTCCTAATG
The DNA here is from genome assembly GCA_013396835.1 of Psilopogon haemacephalus. Lineage (NCBI taxonomy): Eukaryota > Metazoa > Chordata > Aves > Piciformes > Megalaimidae > Psilopogon > Psilopogon haemacephalus. The sequence continues at coordinate 456,029 of VWZI01007799.1, forward strand.
CACCTCACTGTCTGCTCTTCCATCCCACACTTGCTGAGCTTGCTCACTAGAAGGTCATGGGAGATAGTGTCAAAGGCCTTGCTAAGGTCAAGGTAGACTACATCCACTGGTCTTCCTTCAATTATGTCCTCATAGAATGCTATCAGGTTAGTAACCCCTTAGCAGGCAGTTATCAGTCTGCTGTGAGAGAGGTTTTGACAAATCATTTCTGTTTGGAAGAAGATAAACAAGGCACTGGGGTGGGAGGGTATGGAGGATGGAAAAGAACAGAACCACCCCCAAATGGAACAGAAAACAAAAATTTGTTCCAGTTGTGAAAACATTCCCCAAAGGAACATCAAACCATCAACATGTTTAGTCCACCCCATCATCAGGTATCACAGTGTTTCCATAAGCATGGCAGCTGTAGGTCACAGGATGTTTGGGGTTGGAAGGAGCCCAAAGAGATCATCAAGTCCAACCCCCCCTGCCAGAGCAGGACCAGACAATCTAGCTCAGGTCACAGAAGAACACATTCAGACAGGCCTTGAAAGGCTCCAGAGAAGGAGACTCCACAACCTCTCTGAGCAGCCTGTTCCAGTGCTGTGACCCTTACAGTAAAGAAGTTCTGCCTTGTATTGAGGTGGAAGCTCCTGTGCTGCTGCTTATATCCATTGCTCCTCGCCCTATCACAGGGAGCAAGTGAGCAGAGCCTGTACTCCCCCTCCCCACCCCTCAGATATTTATAAACATTGATTAAATCCCCTCTCAGTCTTCTCTTCTCCAGACTAAAAAGCTCCAGATCAGTCAGCCTCTCCTCATCAGGCAATGCTCCAGTCCCCTAATTGTCCTTGTAGCCCTTCCATTAGACTCTCTCCAGCAGATTCCTGTCCCTCTCAAACTGGTGAGCCCAAAACTGAAGGCAGTACTCAAGATGGGGGTCTCACCAGGGCAGATAATGTGGTTCTGCTCATTTCTGCCACAATTATGAACTTTCTTTGTCTTCAGAGACACATCACATCACTTGTGTTAGTTCAGAAGTTTTGCTGGGCAAAGATTTGTCTGGAATGTCGTAGCAGTGCATGCAATCAGTTGCACAGGACACAAGCACAGATGTCCAGCACAAGCATTTTTCCTATCTGGCATCTTCTCTATGTAGCTCGTGACTTGCAGGCATATCAAAGCAGCTAAGAGGAAAACAGTTTGAGCATGGCCACTTCCCATCTACCCAAGCCATAAAAATCCACACTGAGTTTCCAAATGTGTTTCCAAAATCTCCACATTAAAAAAAAAAAAAAAAAAAAAAAAAAAAAAAGTTCATTTTAAGAGAAGATATTTTTAACTTGGACTGAATTGCCTCTGGGAAGCCAGGGCAGGCTGCCTTCCATGAATTTCCACTATGGGATCAGGCATGGCACCTCATTGCCTCCACAACATCACCCCAACTTCCAACAGCCAGGGAATTCTGGTGGAACTGTAACCAGAATTCAGTAGTGCTCAGCGGCTGGCTCCAAGCAGGTAGTGAAGCTCATTCACTTTGGGAAGAAAGGAAACAACAGGACTAGGAGAAGCAGCAGCTTTACCTTGGTTCTCAAATGCTGTGTGCAAATAGTGCACTCCAACATCTGCTCAGACCTTTGGAGAATAAATCCTATGAAGAGCAACTGAAGGAGCTGGTTTGAAAATGAGAAGGCTGAGTGGAGACCTCATGGCTGCCTACAGCTACCTGAAAGGACATTATGGAGAGGCTGGTGCTGGTCTCTTCTCGTAATTAGTGACAGAACAAGAGGGAACAGCCTCAAACTGTGACTGCATAGGTTTAGACTGGACATTAGGGGGAAAAAAGAATATCACATAAACAGTAGCCAGGCATTGGACTAGGCTGCCCAGGGAGGTGGTGGAGTCACCCACCCTGGATGTGTTTAAAGGTCATTTGGATGTGGTGCTTGGGGATATGCTTTAGGGTGAACCTTGTAGAGCAGGGTTATTGGTTGGACTTGATGATCCTGAAGGTCTTCTCCAAACTGAATGTTTTAGTGATTCTACCAAGGCCATCTTTAAGGAGATATTTGAGGTAGAGCAGTGATATCTTACAGTAAGACCAATAACTGATCTGCAGAGAACATGAAATATCTTTGTTTTGTTTTGGGGTTTTGTTTGTTTGTTTGTTTTCTTAAAATCAACTCTGTCTGGAAACAAGGAATTAGTACTCCCTGCAATCAGTAGGATTATGAAAGTGTCCTGACTGCATCACAGGAACACAGAGAGCATGAGGAAACCTAAGAGAGACAAAAAATAATTTCAGACAAATGTAGAAGATGTGATCATTGTGTCCTTGAACCACTTGGACAGCAACATCTTCCACATTCTAAACGGGATCACATCTGCAGGCACCATTTTAATCCCATTCATGTCTTAGGAGTTTTGGCACCATGCATCTATTGCTGCACCCTACAGATTCAAGCATAACATCTGCTGCACTGAACCACAAAAGGGACATTTGTGTTGAACAATCTGTGAGAGTCCAAACTGGAATGGAAATTCCAGCATCAAATTATTGCTAATGTCAGACTTGAAAGACAACTTAGGACTCCTGCTAACACTCCCGCAACTTGTTTCAGATCACCAGCAACACAAAGAAGACTTTCAACAGAGCAGCCACAGAAAGAAGCTCTAGCATGCACTGTGGCACTCGAAGGCAAATGAGGTAAAAAAAATAATAAAATTAAAATTTAATTAGGAGGGAGAGAGATACCTCCTGGCCAAGACAGCAAATCCACTGCAAATGGCTTAATAAACTGCTTCTATTAGCAGTGAATGGGCAGGAAGGTAAGTTGCTATAAATGGGCCAATTCATTTAAACACCAGTAATAGGAAGGGTTAGATTTGGGCTACTCAGGTATCTTAAACTCCCAGATCTCTGTCCAGTTTGTGCTCCATCCACAATCTGAAGTCAATCTTCAGAATCAGGAGTGAAAAATTTGGAACAACAACAACAAAGCCACTAAAAAAAAAAAATTAGGGCAGTGCATTTCTGTTGCTGTTGCCCCCATTCAGCTTCACTGCTGTTTGTCTGCACCACTGAAGCACAGCAGAGGGCTGCTTACACAGCAAAAACTTAGTGTGGTTGGTAACACACATTAGAATCATAGAATCAGTCAGGGCTGGAAGGGACCACAAAGATCATCTAGTTCCAACCCCCCTGCCATGCCCAGGGACACCCTACCCTAGATCAGGCTGGACAGAGCCTTATACAGCCTGGCTGCAAACACCTCCAGGGATGTGGCCCCAACCACCCCTCTGGGCAACCCATTTCAGGGTCTCACCACTCTCATGCTCAACAACTTCCTCCTCACCTCCACTCTCAAATCTCCCCACCTCCAGCTTTGCCTCATTCCCGCTAGTCCTGTCACTACCTGACAACCTAAAAAGTCCCTCCCCAGTTTTTTTGTAGGCCCCCTTCAGATACTGGAAAGCCACAATAAGGTCACCTGGGAGCCTCCTCTTCTCCAAGCTGAACAACCCCAACTCTTTCAGTCTATCCTCATAGCAGAGGTGTTGCAGCCCTCTCATCATCCTCATGGCCCTTCTCTGGACACACTCCAGCATGTCCACATCCCTCTTGTCCCAGGGGCTCCAGAACTGGATGCGGTACTCCAGGAGGGGTCTAACCAGGGAGGAGTAGAGGGGGAGAATCACCTCCCTCGACCTGCTGGCCACATTTCTTCTGATGCAGCCCAGGCTCTGGTTGGCTTTCTGGGCTGCAAGTGCACACTGCTGATTCCTGTTGAGCTTCTCCTCCACCAGCACTCCCAAGACCCTCTCCACAGGGCTGCTCTCCAGCCAGTCACTGCCCAGCCTGGATTTGTGCTTGGGATTGCCTTGACCCAGATGCAGGACCTTGCACTTGGCCTTGTTGAACCTCCTGAGGTTGGCTTATGCCCACCTCTGCAGCCTGTCCAGGTCCCTCTGGATGCCGTCCCTGCGCTCCAGCCTGTCTGCTACACCACACAGCTTGGTGTCATCAGCAAACTTGCTGAGGGTGCACACTAAGCCTACTGCAGGGTGGGAGAAACAGCACTCTCCACGTCATTAGCAAATCACACTGACCTGGCTGCCCCCATGGCTGACCTCTGGCAGAGGACAAAGAGCCAGCTCAAAGGCAAACTGCCCTACATCTTTAAAAAGCCACAGCCCATTGTGTGACAGCTACTAGTCCCTATGACATCTTCCTTAAAATAATTTGTATCTGAAGTCAGCTTTAACGTAGTATGGCAGTCATGTGGAGAGGTGGAGAGGCCACGAAGAACTGCAGAGGGGCAATATCCCATAGGGATAGCTCCTGGAAGTTGGGGAAGGAGGAGCACAGACCTCTGACCCATCTATTGAGTGCAGACCTGAACTGACCTCCTTGCACAAACAATGCAAATGTGCCCTTTAACTGTCAGAGACAAACAAATGCCACGCTTCACACCATAAATTCACTCCAAACTTCCTCTTTGAAGACTACTAGTCAGAGCTAAGAAAAAAACCAAAACAAAACCACTACACAAAACCAACAAACAACCACCCCCAAACCAATAAAAACAGTGTGGGGGGTGGAGGGAAGAAAAATAAAAGAAGAGGAAATGTCTTCCTTCAACTTAAAGCTGCAGATTTCCCTCTCCCAAAGGAAGGTTATTCTTGTGCAGGAAACATTTCCACGTTGAACCTTCCTTGAGTTTACTTTGTTGGGGTTTTTTTTTTTTTATTCCCCTCCCCAACATCCCTCCTTTCTTTGAAGAATTAAAAGAAAAGCACTCTTAAAAAAAAAAGAAAAACACAAAAAACACAACCCAAAAACCCACACCCAAAAAAAACCCCAAACAAAATCAAACCAAAACAACTCCGAAACAAAGACAACCAAAATTCACTATCGAGAACCTTCAAACCCAGGAAAAGAATACCAGAGAGAGACTAACAGAGGAAGCAGATCAAAGGAGAAAAAAAAAAAAAAAAAACAAGAAAGAAAACCACCTCCCGAAGGCAGCCAAGACCCACCACAGTCACAGCTGGAGCCTGTGTTTCTGCACCACTGACAAGAAGGGCAGCATCATTAACCACTTCTCTGCTCAGCGCCGCAGCCTGCACCAGAGAAGCTGCAGAGCTAAGAAAGGCCTCATGCAGGCTGCTCGCCAAATCTGAGCAGGGATTAGGGCCTCCGGCAGCTATACTGAAGGGAAATGCAATCTGAATAGAGATGCTTTCTTTACAGCTTTCCCCCATTAAGCCGAGCAGAGCTGCAGATGGTCCCCTCAGCAACCAGGGTAAAGTCAGATGCTGCCCCCCATCAAGAGCGGCGTCCTGGCAAGTGGTTCCAGCCTTATCCCTCTGCTTCTGCTGCCCAGTCCTCAGGCTGAGAAAAAGGGGAGCACACGTTTTAAATTCACCTCCTGACTGCCACTCATGTGACCAAGGAAGCAGCTAACAGTGGAGGCACACACAGATTAAAACCCCCTTGCAGTTACAAGTCAAATAAGATGCCTCAATGTGTACATTTGGAGGGCATCCTGCGTGGCAGCTTTGGGTCCCAGCAGCTCTTCTCACAGTTTATTTCCCCACACTGCTGAGGAAAGAGAGAAAACTCTCTCCTTTTAACCAAGCAAAGCTGTTCAGTACTTTTAGGGATTGTCTGCTTGCAAAGGAGAAAGTTGTCACAGACCACTGGCCTGAAAAGAAAACAAAAGACGAGAGTCATTAAAGTATTTATGGATTCACAGAGTATCAGGTTGGAAGGGACTTCAGGGATCATCTAGTCCAACCTTTCAGGGTAAGAATATAGTTTGAATGAGATGGCCCAGCACCCTGTCAAGCTGGGCCTTCAAACTGCCTAATGACAGCTCTATACCAGCTAGTTAGGGACAAACACACCTCATTTTTAGCTTCCTTTACCACTAAGCTTTGGGACTACGTGGCACACAGGGCTATGTGGCTCTAACACAGTTGCAGCAGCCAAAAGCAGCAAGCATTTGCCCCACTGTGCCTAACAGGATCTCCCTCTAGCTGCTCTGCTTTCCCAATCCAGACAGATCATTTCTCCTAGAAATCAATGCGATCTAGCTGTAAAATAACAGGCAAGCAGCCCTCCTCCAGAGATCCTTCTGTCCTGCTTGCAAGATTAGGATTCCTCGAGCTCCTGTGCAGATATTCATTCATCAGCTCCTCCGAACCCGCATCTTGAGATCAATTTTTCAGACAAGTTCCCAGAGATGTCTTAAGAGGTTCTGCCTACGCTGATGTCATGGCTATATTTAACGAAGGAATCCCACTAAAGTGGTTTATAGCATGCTCTGGCAGGACGGTGTAGACAGAGCTAAATCCTATTAAGCTACTTAAGTTGCTTTCCCCCCTCTGAAGTCATCTGTCAAACGCCGGCTCTACATGTTGCAGCCAACTATCAAACTGGCTTATCAAGAGTCACGCTTCAGACACCAAACAAAGCAAAAAGATTCAGTCGTGACACACATGAGGATGAAACTGGGGCAGTGTGCTGCTCCAGTAATCCCTCGGGATCCCAGAGGGTGGAAAAGGCTGGTGATTAGCTTTTCATTACAGTTAGACTGCAACCCACTTGCATATGCCTGAACTTTAATAAAGATAAGATGAGTGGTTTCTTTACATGCTAATCTTGACTGTTTTGGAAAGGACTACATGGAGAAGGTGAGTGTGAGGCATACTTTGTAAATGATGACACTCACAGAGCTGGGGGTGTAACTAGGGGTTAAAAATAAAGCCTGTGGGGAAATAAACTGTGAGAAGAGCTGCTGGGACTCAAAGCTGCAGTGCAGGATGCCCTCTAAGCACACACGTTGAGGCATCTTATTTGACTTGTAACTGCAAGGGGATTTAAATCTCTGTGCCTCCAGTGTTAGCTGCTTCCCTGGTCTCATGAGTGGCAGTCAGTCTTTACATGCTGATCTTGACTGTTTTGAAAAGGACTACATGGAGAAGGTGAGTGTGAGGCATACTTTTTATATGATCACTCTCACAGAGTTGGGGGTGTAACTTGGGAGAAAAAAAAAAAAAAGCCTGTGGGGAAATAAACTGTAAGAAGAGCTGCTGGGACCCAAAACTGCAGCGCAGGATGCCCTCTAAACACGCACGTTGAGGCATCTTATTTGACTTGTAACTGCAAGGGGTTTTAATCTGTGTGTGCCTCCACTGTTAGCTGCTTCTGGGGTCTCATGAGTGGCAGTCAGTCTTTACATGCTAATCTTGACTGTTTTGAAAAGGACTACATGGAGAAGGTGAGTGTGAGGCATATTACCTAAATGATCACGCTCACAGAGTTGGGGGTGTAACTAGGGAGGGGAAAAAAAAGCACCATTCAGCCTCAACTCAGCACCTCAAGGAAAAGGGGGAAAGAACAGTTCATATTCCCCTCCTTTCCCAGCAACTTGCAAACAGGCATCAGAGAGATCTGTAAGATTCATTCTCATAAATGTTACATGTCCACATGGAAAGCTCTGATTTTCTAGCATTCACTAAATCAACATGCTACTCTCAGGAAAACAAACCTCAAGTTCTCAAGACTCCATACAATAGAAAACAATAGGCTGGAGAAGACCTCTGGAGGTCACTGTAGTGTAGCCTGCTGTAGGGCTAATTTAGGAGATGGGGTTGCTCAGAGCCTTGCCCAGACGAGGTCTGAATGTCTCTAAGGCTACTGTTTCCAAAACTCTTCTCAGCCTCTGCTCGAGCACTACAAAGAAGAACGTTCCTAAGTGAGTGGTTGCACTTTGCACCCAGGTGCCACTTCCAGTTGCAGCTTGTGGCTGTTCTTGCTTGTCCTTTTGCTGGGCACCTCCGAGAGGAGCCTGATGCTGTCTTCTCCAAGTCTTTCCTTCAGGTATGTGAAAGCTATGCATGGATCTGTCCTTTCACCACCTCCTCTCCAGGCTGAAGAGTGCTAAGCCTCTCTTCACAGATCAGGCTCTAACCATCTCAGTGGCCTTCCCATAGGCATGTTCCAGTTAGTCAACACCTCTCCTACAGTAGGGGCTGCAAATCATCCTGCAGTTATACAGCATTTATGCTGGCACACATAACTGGAGGAGAGCCCATGCATATGAAATGGCTGATGACCCCATTTTAGGGCTATTTTAAGCTTGCTTAGAAGGCTAGGAAAAGCACAAGCCTTCAGAGCTCAGTTTTGCCTCCAGTTGCATGACCTACTCCACCTGATGCAGTCACGAAGCACCAAGAGGTGACAGATCTCCCTCCACGCTGTCACTCTGTGGGTGAGAGATGCAGCAAGGATGAGACCATGTGAGAAATTCAGCTGCATGGATGTCATTCCTCAAAACAAGGAAGGCAGAGAGCCAAGGGGGAAGGAAAGGAGAGGTATGGAAAGGGGAAAAAAGCAGCAATAGAGAAGTTACATGCTTCAGACTGAAAACAAGGCACCTCGGGAGCTATTCGGCGAGCCCAACTGCGTGGATGCTCCTGCATCCCATTGGCTGCTGCCTTCCAGAGCTGCTCAGCAACGAGCCCGGGAGGTGGGAGGCTGCCAGCACGCATGAGAGCTCCCTGCTCAACCCCTCCTCCGCATCCCCACAGCCCAGCCTGACAAGCACTGCTACTGCTCCAGCTCTCCAGCTAACTGCTCTATTGATCGCTCTTCCCTCACCAGAGGTCAATCAGGGAGAGGCAGCCAAAGGAAGCAGGACCTCAGTTAAGTGAATGACAAGGCCGATGTAGAGCAGCCACATCAGGTTATTTCAAGCAAAGCAGCACAGGACAATCTCGTGTTCTGCCTCACCTCATGGCTCAGGTTTTCTTTGGCAAGTGGTGCATGGTCCTGCAGAAATAAGGATGGGTGGAGGGGATGAGGTAAGATGCGGAGTTGTGCTTGTGGCTGATACAGTCAGAGTCGTGCTGGCACCCAAAAGGTATCACTGTTCTTCCAAGGCAGCACTGCACAGCGTGAGTGCTGCTCTTGTAGGTGTCTCACTCCATTGATTTAGGAAAAAGAGGGAGGAAACAATCACAAGAGAAAAAGTCACCAAACTTCAGCTTCCCCATGAAAAGGGCTCCAATCCCAGGCCCCCAGATCACACTGACATTTACCAAAGCAGATCAGAGCTTTGCACAGAAGGACAAGCAGGACAGAATACCAAGACCAGCAACTGATCCAGCTGCTGGGCTTTCCACCACTGCAGCCACAACACAGATCCTGAAGTGTGCTAGATGTGTAGGAGGAAAACTGTTCTAGTGCCTGAGCACAACGGCTCACAGCAGGAGAGCTTGTTGCAGCTTTCCTCTAGCACAACCTCCTAAACCAAAACAACATTAGACGGGAGCAAAAATTGATCTTCAAAACACTCACAAAGAGAGGTTGCAAGTGGACAAGGAACTCAAGACAACTGATTGCAGGATTTAAGCACAGGAAAGTTCTGGAATTCCTTGTGCCCAAGACCCAAAATTGTTATCTCCCAGGAGTACTTAAAGCCAAGCAAAGGATACTCTGAACTCCCTTGCCCCATTTCCCAGTACAGGTAGGAGGTGCTCACGTGAGCCGTGGTTCCTGGTCCTTTGCAGACAATGCCTGGTTGCACAGTGCTGACCCTCAGCTTTGAGAAGAGCTAACAGAAGGAAGGCAGATGAAAACTGAAGAGCAAAACAACACCTCCCCCCCAAATTCTACCATTTTTAAAAGAAAACTAATCAAAGTTCTCTGCTGTTACATGCCAGAGTTAGCCTCTGAGAACAAAACCAACGACTATGGCAAGGTCTTAGGGCAGCATAGTGACCACAGAAAGAGTGTGACAATTTAAGGCTGAGGCCCATACAATAACCCAAGGAACCCAGCAGGGGAAGATGACAGAATTTTGGGGCAGGGAGAAGGTATTTCACAATACAAACACATACAACTTCACCAGCTTTTTTCAATGGTCAAGCTGCCTCAGAGCTGAGGGGTTCCATCACATACAAGTCTCATCTTCACCTCTTCATTGGCAAAGTGTGTTAGAGGATGGAGAAGCGTGGACATCTCTCCCTTTTGCCATCACGTAACTGTAATTACAGCAGTTGTCTGCAAAGCCTATAACAGCTACCTGCTTCCCAGTGCTTATAAACCAGAAGTCAAACCACTGCAGAAACAACTGTGCTTTGTGTCACTGCCTGCCCCTCAGCTGATCAGCCTGCACTGAAGCAGATGAGAGGCACTAACATGAAGTCAAAGAGATAATCTTGGCTCCTGATGACCAAACTCTGCACTGAAATGGGAAGCCCTGCAGCATTCTCTGCTGCCAGCACTGTTGGAGATAGAGCAAAGAGCAGATTTAATATCTTAAAGGCAAAATCCACAAACTCCCTGCACACACACACACACATACATGTGCCCATTTCTGCTATGGTCATCTCCCATGGAGAAATATCTCCCAGAAATACAGCACCTCTCTGACAAGAAAGTGTAGGGGAAAGCAGCAGTAGATCCTGGCAGCATGTTCAATATAAAATTTGGGGTTTTACGGTTTTTAGGAGCTAAGAGTAAAAAATGACTTTAAAATCTGGCACATCTTTTATTGGTTCTCTTGAGTTACATGCAGCAAAACCACTTGTGGAAACATTTGACAAGGAGATGGCTAAAGTCTGGATTTCTTCATTATCCAACAATAGCCAAAAAGGTTCACAATCATTTCTATGGGCATAATTCTCAAGCTTATAAGCTGTTATTTCTCCATCGACTTGCCTCGTCTTCAGCAAAAAGAGGTAAAAGGCATTGTTTTAACCAGCGACATCTCCCTAATACTGTCTTAGTTCCCCCATTAACAGCTACCACTGTGTAAGCCTGGGTCAGAGATCCTTCTCTTCTCCGGCATTGCTACTGAAGGCTTAGCAACAGAAGTAAAGTAACACCACCACCACAAGAATGTTGTGAGAATTCAGTGCTGTGAAGGGTGGGCTGGTTCTCACTGGGCTCAAAGCAATCACTCAACATGCCCCTGGTGTGGTCTCTGAGCTGCAGACAGCACCATGCTTTTACCAAAACATAGCCAGCAAAAGCAGGAAAGAGAAGGCAGCACTGCTGATTCCAAAACCTGTCTTTTACCCCATCTGCAGGAGGAAGATAAAGGTTGCCCCCCCCCCCACCATTTCCCTCTCATCTTATAAAAAGGCCATCCCCATGTCCTCAAAAGAGTTCAGCTGATATCCACTAGGCAAACATTAATGTATGTTGTTTCAACAAGCTACCCAGAGGTCATCTTCTATCCAAGCTGACCCCCAAGAGCAACAAAGCTCAGCAGATCCAACTCCACCCTAACAAGCACGGTTATTTTTGCTGCTGTGCTTGAAGATCACAGCTTTTCCCTAAAAAGCTATGATCCCAAAGGCTAAGACCACTTTAATAACAGCTAAGACAGGAAGAAAACTCTAAGCTTTCCAGATAGTTACGGCTCAAGCGAATGCCAAATCCAGGGTAAAAGGCAGCACATAAGACGTGTGTTAAATTGCTGCCATCGTCAGCATGGCAGCAAGAATGTCCTATTAAAAAAATCTGTAACCAAATCAAGGAATTCTAATATTCATAACTGAACTTAAAAGCTCTACCCTCTGGGATACTAGCAAATTTTCCCCTCAAAGACTGCTCACTTCATTGACAGTCATGTTGCTTTTCATAATCTTGTCCACAAATTCAATCAAGCTCCAGATAAAATCTAATCAAGTCAGACAAGCTGAATTGCAAGGGCTGTCTTCTCAAGTCCTTGCACGGGAGGTCAACTTAAAGGAAGCCTCTGATGTCCCAGGACTTGAGCAGGCTTATTTAATGTAGTTCATTGCTGCAGGCACCAAGTACCACCTCAGCTCCCCAAACTATTTTTAATGCTTACTGTAGGAAAGCAGCTGATCTCTAGGCAAACCAGGTTTAGTCTTCTGTCCTGTTTGCTCATATCTTTAGTGATTTCTCTAGGCTCTCCCACTAGATATTGGAAAGACCTGCTACTCACAGAATCCCATCCCTATAATCATTACTCAAACTAAGCCTGTCCCTCTGGAAAACATGACTATTCCTGAGAACTGCTGCTGATGTGAAGGAAGTGATGATCCTAAAGCAAATATAAAAGCACTTATTGATCGCCAGGGGAAAGTATTTACACATAGGAAGACCTCATAACTCACATCGAAGACCTGTTGGTGACTCCTTCAGAGTCACCCTTTTCCTTTTCTTCTTCACCTCCGCTGAAAAGATAAACTTTAAGCCACGGTGGCTACTCCCTAGCAAGCACTAGGAAGGTTTTACCCCCACAACAATTTATTTATTCACTCCAGATGAGAGCATGCAGAAATATCAAAGTTCAATCAATCAATCATAGAATGGCTTAGGTTGGGAGGGACCTCATAACTTATCTGTCTTGGAAATAAAGCAACTTTTTGGAATACACCATATCACAAGAAAAAAGCTATTCAATAGATTCTCAGTTCTAAAATTAAAGATTTCATCCACAAAGCCCAGGAAAAGCAGTGTAGTATTTAAATACTATGAGACCAATGTGACATTGCAAACCAATGTAATAGAATCAGGCAAGGTTGGAAGGGACCACAAGGATATGCATTTCCAACTCCCCTGCCATGGGCAAGGACACCTCACACTAGACCAAGCTGTCTAAAACCACATCCAGCCTGTCTTGAAACACCTCCAGGGATGGGGTTTCCACCACCTCCCTGGGCAACCCATTCCAGGGTCTCATCACCCTCATAGTAAAGAACTTCTTCCTCACATCCAGTCTGAATCTACCCATTTCTAGCATTGTTCCATTCCCCCTAGTCCTGTCACTACCTGACATCCTAAAAAGTCCTCCCCCAGCTTCCCTGTAGGTCCCCTTAAGATACTGAAAGGCCACAATAAGGTGACCTCAGAGCCTTCTCCTCTCCAGACTGAAGAGCCCCAACTCCCTCAGTGTCTCTCTATAGGAGAGGTGCTCCAGCCATATCCCATGCAAGGCTAACATCTGGCTGCCCATTCTCCTGTACACCAAGCGTGTAGAAATCTTTAAGCAGACTAATAGTTCTGATTAAGATTAGCCACAAATTTTACTGTAACTAGAAATCTTACAAGGGCAATACCACTTTTTTCCCACCATCATGCTTCCACAGATGACAAGACAGTGAATGGTCCCACTAGAAACTGGTAGATTCAGACTGGATGTGAGGAAGAAGTTTTTCACCATGAGGGTAATGAGACCCTGGAATGGGTTGCCCAGGGAGGTGGTTGAAGCCCCATCCCTGGAGATGTTTAAGGCCAGGTTGGATGAGGCTCTAGACAGCCTTATCTGGTGTGAGGTGTCCCTGACCATGGCAGGGGGTTTGGAACTGGATGATCCTTGAGGTCCCTTCCAACACTGACTGATTGTATGAATTTATGAGTAGTCAAATTCCTAATTCACTGAACAGATAAACAGAACTAACAAGTTTCCAGCCAGCAAGCCACTCCCCATCTTCCTCCTGTTCAGCATGTGCAGCTCAGCTCATTTCCGATTTCGATTCCAGCAGGAAGAGCTATTTCAACCAGAGCACAGAAATCAGATGCCCAGAAGCCCAGACCCACCAACTCAGCACTGCACTTAAAAAAATGCACTTGGAAAAAGGCTCCTGATTAAAGGAAGAGTGCTGTTATCTCCAGCACACCAAACGTCTGAAAGGATGTACCCTCCCAGGCACTTCAATGTATGAAGTTGAGTTCCTTTCCCCCTTCTTTTTTTCTTTTTTTTTTGTTAAATAAAGTCTTTATAAACAAAAGAAACTTTGTTGATTTGACTGTTTGCCCGCCCAGATTCAAAATTAAAATAGTCCTGCCCTGTCTCTACTCCAGGATGGCTCCTGGTGAGTATCTCAAATGTTTTACATATCAACAATTCTTTCTAGAAACTAAGGCTCTTCAGTCTGGAGAAGAGGAGGCTTTGAGGTGATCTTATTGTAGCCTTCTAGGATCTGAAGGGGGCCTACAGAAAAGCTGGGGAGGGACTTTTGAGGCTATGAGGTAATGACAGGACTAGGGGGAATGGAGCAAAGCTGGAGATGGGGAGATTCAGACTGGATGTGAGGAGCAAGTTCTTCACCATGAGAGTGGTGAGGCTCTGAAACAGGTTGCCCAGGGGGGTGGTTGGGGCCACATTCCTGGAGGTGTCTAAGGCCAGGCTGGATGAGGCTCTGTCCAGCCTAATCTAGGGTAGGGTGTCCCTGGGCATGGCAGGGGGGTTGGAACTAGATGATCCTTGTGGTCCCTTCCAATCCTGACGGATTCTATGATTCTAAGGTCTAGGGAGTATGAGGAAGTGAAGAAGTTTGAGCATATTTATCAGGCTTGACACTTTCCATCAGTATGCAACACTGGAAAACAATTTCCCTGATAAATGGACAAGTCCAAAGCAGTCACACAGCCCTGTATCTTGCTTTCAACCTCATTACTCTTTTAAAGTAGTATAGCTCAGCAGAGGGCTTCAAAATGCTGACAAGACTTGAAACAAAAGGGACTGGCAGGAGTGGTGGGGACTGTAGCTCCGCTGCAGACAGGCAGCTGAACTCCAGGTGTGTGTGTGACTGCTTGTCCTGCTGCAAAGTGGCACTGCTCCACTGCAGCCAGCCAGTGTCTGCCGCTGCAGCAGGGCTGTCTCTGCTCCCACAGCTCCTGTCTACACGTTTCATGCATTTTGGTGAGGACATGCACATGCACCACCCAATGACAGCAGCAGATCACACGCAAGGAGCAGCGGGTGTAAGCTGCAGCACAGGAGGTTCCACCTCAACACAAAGGGGAACTTCTTGACTGGGAGGGTCACAGAGCACTGGAGCAGGCTGCACAGAGAGGTTGTGGAGTCTCCTTCTCTGGAGACTTTCAAGGCTTGTCTGGATGCGTTCCTCTGTGACCTGAGTTACATCGTCTGGTCCTGCTCTGGCAGGGGAGTTGGACTTGATGATCTCTTTGGGTCCTTTCCAACCCCTGACATCCTGTGATAATCTGCTGCTGTAGAAGTGAAAAATCTCATTGACTGCTGGCACTGCCAGGAGAGCAGCTCAAGGCCGTTCAAGTGAGGATGGAGTGTGTGGTCTTCAGGGCAGAGAGAAACAAAAGAAGAATAAGCTCTGAAAAGGACGGGTCAATACTAGTACTTGAAGAGGAACATGCCCTGCTCAGCTACAGCTCCGAAGGTCACAAAGTAACCAGAAGTAAAAGGCTATTACAGACTCCTTTCACTAGTGGTACAGTGGCTTGTTCTATCGGTTTGCAGCACTGTTTCTGACTTCAAACCAGAAAGAAACCATTAAGGGCAGGAAACAGCTAAACTACAAACCAAACCCAGACGTGTGCTTTTTCCATGATGGTTTAAAAGGAAAAAAATCCATCTACGGCTTAGGAAAACCAGAGGGGTCACATGAAGGCAGGCATCAGCCAGGAACCTTTTATTTGGCTCCTAAATTCTGCTTACTGACCCAGAATCCCAAAACACTCCAACAGGGAGCTCCAACACAAAGTTTTGTGTGTCCTGTACTATTCCACCCAACTCTTAGTGCTGAAGAGCTATGAATCAGAGGTACTTGGTTTCTGCCCAGTATTTGTACCAGAAGAAGGTCACAACAACTCATCTGACAAGAAGAGTGCTGCACAGGTCAGGTGCTCGACCTGGTTCACTGGGCAGCTGGTCAAATATCTTCGCCTCCAGTTTGCAGCACTGCCTTTTCTTTTTGTTCTGGCAGCGGAGCTAGTTACACTATAACCTGGATCAGACATAATCTCTAGCCCGCTGTTGAAACCTGTTTCCAACCAGGTCAGTTTCCTGAGCTCCAGAGTGCACAGTGTACTAGATAGCCCCTACCTCAGGAACCCCAAACTTCCACTTCAGGTAGGTATGATTAAACGACCTGAAGTTGCAAACTTGAATTCAAGATGGAAGAGTCTCACCAGTTTTAGGATGCCCCATGAAGGCCCTCAGTATTAGGTCACAGTTACACAATCAAAAGGCACAAAGCTGAAAGGGGCAAAGCTGGAGGTAGGGAGATTCAGACTGGATATGAGGAGGAAGTTCTTCACCATGAGAGTGGTGAGGCACTGGAACAGGTTGCCCAGGGAGTTGGTCAGGGCCACATCCCTGGAGGTGTTTAAGGCCAGGCTGGATGAGGCTGTGTCCAGCCTAATCTAGGGTAGGGTGTCCCTGCCCATGGCAGGGGGGGTCGGAACTGGATGATCCTTGTGGTCCCTTCCAACCCTGACTGATTCTATGAAGTCATAGTTTTGCATTGTTTCTCTACTGAGGTCTTGCCTGAAGAGGTCTAACACCAACAAACGTTCATGTGCACAGCCCAAATCTAATTTTAAATCAGGCTCAGTACATCAGGATACAGTACTATACTTTTTTTTTCCCCCTCTTGTACAATGCAGTGTCCAGCAGTACAGAAGTGGTGTCCAACAAGGAGCATGCAGGTATTTACTAAAAATGGGTGCTGGAAGCACCAATGCACACAAGACTTAGCCCTTTAGCAATGATGCAGCAGTGCCACTCCACAGGAGGTCAGGAGCAGAAGACACCATTAAAATGTAATATGGCTTTCCAAGGCTGCAGCCCCACGCTACATTTTGTGCCAAAGACTCCCATGAAGAAGAACAAGCTACTAAGGAGACTTTGAACAGACTGCTACAGCCAATAGCAGAAGTCAGAACCTTGTTCCCTGCACACCACCCCTTCCTCTGATCATAGCTCTGCACCGCACCTTGCACACTCTTGCACAACCTTTGCCACAACTTCCTCTGGAGATTTGCACTAACTTTTATTTACTTCTTTTGCTTTACTTGTAACTTCCTCAACAAATTTCCTCAAACAACCTTAGACCTCTGGGTGGTTTAGGAACTGTCAGTGGCAGCATCATCCCACCTCTGCTGTTTGCAGTCTCCATCTCTGGAGACTTTCAAAACTTGCCTGGATGTGTTTCTGTGTAGCCTGCCCTAGGAAAATCTGCTTTGGGAAGGATATTGAACTAGATGGTCTCCAGGGATCCCTTCTAACCCCCACCATTCTGTGATACTATGCAGCACAGCCACCTTCCAGGGCATTCAAACTCAGCTTGTCACAGGATCCAGACACCCAGCTCAGCACCAAGCAGAGGTTACTTCTGCATGATGCATTATAACCTCCTCCTTTGCTTTACTCAAGGGTCATTTCCAATGTGCATTTCAAAAATCAGTCATGACCTGCTGGGCAGAAGCAATTTGTGGACGTTTAAAAAAATATAACACAAACCAACACAACAAAACATTTGTCACTGCAGAGAAATGGATTTGTTCTTCAAACATTCAGGTGGCAAGCACAGACCATGCAATGAGGGCTGGACTATCTATAACTGTCATTTCTTGGCTTTTCAGCTTACCAAAAGGCAAACCTGAAGCAAATTTGTTTGTATGGGCTTCTACAAAATCAAGGTGGCCCTTTTTTTTTTTGTTGTTGTTGCTTTTTAAGCACCTTCAAAACTTTTGTCCAACTTACAAAGGAAGTTACAGCAATGAGCCTTCTCTTGGGCCCTTTGAGACTAAGCACCTGCAAGTTGGGAAAAAAAATATATTTAAAAAAAACAACAAAAAAAACCCCACACACCACCACCCCCAAACCACACTGGACCTCAGAAAATCATTTTTCTGTGTTATTAAATAGAATGGTCTTTCCAAACACAGCACAAGGGAGGAAACATTTTGCAACGCTTTACAGTTCCCAGAACAAAAAGTGACCTCTCCTTGCACTAACCCCAATCTGTGTGCTGCAGGCTTGGACACCAGTAAATCCTTCTGCAATTCCCAGATACAGAAGAGGAAGTGGTGACACTTCAGACAGCCAAAGCTCTCCTATTAAGTCCACGATTGAAAAATGTGCAAGACGGCAGGATTATTAAGTCGCTCAGCCATAATTTTAAGCAGGAAATAGCCTGCTCTTATCAGCCTTGCTTAAAGCCACCTCTGTTAGGCTAATCCAGTGACTTGTGAAGGCTGAAGCGCCCTGGATAGAAAGGGCCATTGTGAAAAAAGTTCTCTGCCGTTTGTTTTCATAGCAGCTACGCCTGGGAAAGAAGCTACAGCAAAGCAGCTACCTCTCGGCAGAGCAGCACTTGGATCGGTGTTAGAGGCAGCTATGCAAACACCATATGCTCTGCTGTAGCTTTGGCTGCTTAGCTCCATGCCTTGTGCCAGCCCAGCCCAGCCCTTGCTGCTAAGTGAACCATGTGTGCATGTGTGTGTGTCACTTGGACACTGGCAGTGAGCATGCTTCATTACTTGGGATTGCTGCTCCAAAGCTGGGCCTGCAGTACCAGCCCTAGCACTGAGATAGCAGCAAAGGGCTCCCCTGCTCTTGTCACTTCTGATAACCCCAGAGAGGGAAGCCAGCATCCTCACATGCCTTCATCTGGCAACCCTCTTCTTTTAGGACATTTCGGTGCATGATTTACATGCTGCTACTGATGAAGAGGTGCATTAAACACTCACTCTTGTCCAGGAAAAAGAGTGATCCTCACAAGCTAAAAGCAAATTGGCTTCCCCGTTTGTGATCAACTTAACCTCTTGCAACTTTTCACCATGTATTTCATCAGGAAATATAAGCCACGTGGGACAACTGCTGTTGATACAAAGACATCCCCCATTTCTCCACCCGCTGAAAGGCACTGCGTACACCCACTAAAAGTGCACCTCAGCACTGCACTTCTGCATTTTGAAAGCATCCTCCCACCAATGGGCAGCCCCACTAGGCTGTATCTTTGAACGTGAAAACCTGAAAACACACTGAAGCTTTCCCTCAGCTAGCAGCAGCAACACAACTCACTGAGGACAAAACTATAAAGAAATAAAAGGAGGAAGTATATTTTCTTTCACATCCTAAACAGGCTGATAGTTCCCTCAGTGCAATCCTGAGCTAGGCTTCCCAGCAACATCCTTGTACTTTTTCTCTAGCTAGCTATACCATAATTACTGGATATACTGTGTACTTCTGCCTCTTTTCAATGCTAACCAGTGCTTGAGATGAATCCTCTCTATCCTTGACAAATCACAAGTCAAAAACCACTACAGCTGAAGAGTTTAACAGTTCCATGTCCAAGGTGCTTTCACAGCCACCCAACAAACCTCAAGGGAAAGGCTTCTTGACTCTTCTGTGAACACACTCCCATCATGGCATCTGCATCTGGCACATGAGTAAGCAGCCACCAGCAGGACTCCACAAGTGGCCACACCACCACCAGCTCAAGAATGTGGCTACAGCACTCCCTGTTCACCAGGTCTTCACACAGTCATGTGAGAGATATTAAACACAAACCAGGGCCTTTTCCTCCAACGTCTCCACACCTTTCAGAAAGAAAACCCAGGAGCACTCTGCTGTTTTGTTGGGTTTTTTTTTAACCCCACATCTGGGGTTAGAAACATTCCCCTGACATTCAAATTGGAAAGAGGGAGAGATCCAGCAAAGGCAGAAGAAATCCAGTGGACAACAGCCAGCAGTATTACACACTCATGTAGTAGAGCACTTTGAAGCAACACAGAGTCAGGACAGATTCCTGGCCTGAAAACTCTTGGGAGAAGGGATATTTAATCAAGCCTCTCACACAACATTCAGGCCACAGCTATTGACAACTGAGCTGCAACCCACTTCTTCTATGAACCATCCTTGTGGTTAACTCTGACCTTGACCTTGGCAAGCCATCCTACACGTGCCTTGCCATGCTCTGCAAACACACTGAAGTCACTGCAGTGTCACTAAGGTTGGTCACTTCCACTAAGTAAAAACAAAACCAGGGAGTGCTTACAGAAACTCAAAAATAAATAAAAATCAAAATTGGGGTATTTAAGAGCAGCTGACAGGGCTGCCACCGGGTCAGCATTCTCAAGTTAAAGGTCCCCCAGTGCTGAAAGCAGGAACACATGATCTCACCTTTCCTGGCTGATGTGGCCCCTGAAGCACATTTTCATCAGATCTGCACCAGGAACTGGTGCTTAGTTACTTATTTGCTATTTGCCAACCATCTCCTGCTTTGTTTATTTTTAATTCAGTGTCTGTCAGTTCACTACTGTGACTGGATGAACTTTCAGCCAGCTCCCTCGACTGCTGAATCGCATTTCTTAGCATTAGAATAACTGCCAGTGTTAATACTTACATCCATGTCCACAGTTAACTGTTGTATTTGAAAATAGCTCTTCTTGGAGCACCAAGTACCTTGTTTCTTGGACAGATCAGCAATTTCCCTGGCTTGGAACATTATCATAAAGCAGGATTCACCAATGTGTAAGCAGACAACCCCACCCCAAGCTGTTTATGAACTCTCCCATACGAGATGCCACAGAAGGAGCCAGGTTGAACTTCTTTTGTTTGAGTTGTTCCATAGGTACTTTTAATCCAGGCTGCACGAGACATTCAACATGCACTTGAAATCTCAAGCGTAACTTCCACCTTTCTCTAAATGGCATTTTTCTTTCTGCTCTTTCTAGACAGGTGTTTTAAGCTTCCTTTACAAGCTGATTTCCAAAGCACATCCTAATCAAGAACACAGAGAAGCAAAAACTAAGCTCCAGTGCAGGAGTCACAGTTTCCCTTGCTGAAGCTTACCCTCTAATCAAGTGGAGCTGACAGACCTCACTAACTCCAGGACTAGCAATAAAAACACATTCACTGCAGATTCTCTGAAGGTAAAGAGGAGAGCCATGCCCTCCTTAGCTCTGTGTACCTCTTTTGTATCACCGTGAGTGATTCCCATCACTTGCCACAAACTCAGCTCACTGCAAAACCAAAACATCAGTGCAAGAAGAATAGTTTGGGAAGTAAGAGTTAGATCTGCTCTGACAAACCACATTAGATTAGCTGGGAACATTATCTGATTCCCAACTGATAGAGAAAACTGGATCTTTGACAAGAGACTTTTCACAGCACTTAAGGGCTGGCGGCAGTTGCCAGGAATTCTTCACCCTTTTAGCAGGTGTTAAAGCTCCTGGGATAGAGCCAAGCAGTACTTTTGACTCACTGAAGCAATCGAACCTTTCCTTACATCACCCAAACACTGCAAAAAAAAAAGAAAAAAAAAGTGAGAGCAATTCACCAGAAAGAAATTTTGAGTAGCCCCAAGACAAGACACCCTGAAGCCACAAAGCAAATATCTGCAATAACTCTCATATCTTCATATTGCTTTTTATTGAATGAAAGCAAGTGGTGCATAAACTGCAGAACAAAGCAGAGGAGAGCATCTGCTCAAACACTCTCATGAAGCATTCTGTATCCGTTCTTGCTTAACTCCATGCAGTATAAAACCCACCACGATACCTCTGGCAGCACGTTGAGTAGCTCTTTCCTTTATGGGTCTGCAGAAGAACATCACAAGACATCATTAGTCTTGTCTGCAGAAGGAGCTAAAGAGAGCTTTTGATTTTGCTGGTTCTTCCCATCAACTTTAACAATAAAACAGCCAGCCCAAGTTTTTACTAAAAAAGAGAGGGCATTTTAATTTCATTCTCCAGACACTGCTAGTAGGAAAAAACGCACTGCTTCGCAGCAGATAAACCTCAGCTTCTCCAGACCAGAGGGTAAGGGTGCTCCTGATGGCAGAGTGGAAGGCAGGATGAGATGAATAGAGTATGGTCCCTGGTGCCTTCAGGGTTTTTAAAAATCACATTAGCTGAGACAAAGAAGCCTGCTGCACTTGAACCTTGAGATCACTAACAGGCTCTTTGTAGGGTTCACCTACCAACAACACAGATTCACCTTCTTACAGTCCTGTTGCATTAGTTTAAGGACACATCTTATGTCATGATCACATGTGCTCTTCCCTCCTGCCCTGGTGGCATGGCCCTTAGGTGTCACACAGCATATGAGGCAGGATGCTGCTCTCTGCCCCATACATCACTGTATTTGCTCTTCTCCACTCCACGTTAATGAGGGTATTTACGTGAGGGTGTGCTTCCTTCCTAAATTTTGTGTTCTCCATCTCTACTACACACCATAACCCTGTTTATGACATGCTGATTGCTATAGGAGTGATTGCATTGTCACTAAATTATACCTTCAGGTGGAAAATGTGTAAGGGAAGGAACAGGAGCAGATTTTTGCATACATTTAAGGACATGGTAGTGCAATCCCACACGCAATGACAGCAGCTTTACCAGTAGCTTCCAGACATAGAATATGACCATGAGAAATAGCATGGCAGGAAGTTTGCATTTTTATTAAAAAAAAAGAGAGAGAACTTTTAAACAGAAAAATCTGCTTTTGTTTTCCTGTCATCAACTCTCACTGTTTCAGACAGGGCCCTGCAACTGAGCATTGCCATCCCAGCCACTTTCCCAGGCTCCTGGGTTTTTTTTTTCCCCCCTGCACTCAAAACACTGTCTCATAAGTCCAAAGATCAGGGTGAAAGAAGTGACAAAAAAAAAAAATCACATAATCAAGTTCCATAACTAACTGCCCTTTTGTTCCTTACTGTCTTTTTTAGAGCAAGGATTCAGAGAGCAGAAGCAAGAGAGACAGAGCATCTCAGATCTGACACGCTCGCAGAGACGCCTGAGTGAGTCGGGCTGAGCTAGCCGAGCAGGACAGCCTGCGTGCCTGGAATGTGTAACCCCACTCACCAGCCTATTTACCAGGGGCACAAGTGTAGGGGGTTATCTGGGTGCTGCCTGCAACTTCAGTGCATGGCAGCCAGGACTGCAGCTTAATAGCCTGAAGACTTCATTCCTTGCAAGCAGCTGAGAATCAAACAGGACACTTCCCTGCCTACCGATCTCAGAAGATCTGGAGGAGCTTTAGATCTTTCAAGCCAGGACTGCACAAGAAGCCAGCACTCCAAGTGTAACATTGGTGCTCACATGCAGTGGGTAACACCATTCCCCAAAAAGGATGAGATGCATGGATGGATGGCTCTGAACTCTGCCTGGCCTGTAGAACAGTTTCAGCCATCAGGACACACATCTAGATTAGGGCATAGAGAAATGCCAGAGTAGAACCCATTGCACAATCCAAACCACAGCTGCACCAAAAACAAGATTGTCATCCCAGTCTAGTTAATGTTTGCACTATAAGAGCAGTATCCAGTTTGCAGTTAACATCAGTTTGCACCATGTAATGCTTCCTTACAGCAGTGCTTCTGCTTCATGTGTCTAACAGGAAAAGTCTTCCTCACTGAGAACAAAGCTGAGGACTACATCAAAGCTTCCAGAAGCATCTACCCTGTTTGCAGTTAGCCTGTGATCATTGGTCACTTCTCCTGGGAACATAGATCCTGAGTACTCTGTGTAGCTATAGTCAGACCTTGGTCAGTGTCCAGTGACTCGTCGGAGGGCAACAGCACATCAAAGGCTAGCTGAGTACATCCCCAAGGATGGAATTCTCATAAGACAGTTTTAGTATCAAAGAAGCAGTAGTGTGTGAGGGAGCAGGAAGTAAAGAACAAACTTGCTGGTGGGTCCCACCTGCAGGTACAGGTATTGGAAAACTGAGCATTCTCTACATTAGACACCAAGCAGCAAACTTCACTTTGGAAAGGAGAAGAAATACAGACATGCCTTGTTTGAACTCAAAACTTGGTGAGCATTCAAGGCCTGTCCTTGAAGCTTTCTTAGGAATCTTAGTTTTCATTTATTGCATCAAATAATCAAGACCACTCTTACTGAAGCCAGCAAGTAAATCAAAACTGATCAAGTCAGTGCTGAAAGTCTTGCCCTTAGGTTATACTTGCAAAGCTACATTTCACCTGTTTGATATGTCCCTGCTGTGGTACAAGAGGGACATCTCCTCCCAGGTCTAAGGGTAGCTTACATTAGCAGAAAATTATTCTGATCCACCTACCAAACCAACTTGGACCTGCAGTCCTCTTCAGCATTAGGAACACATTGAGAGTTGGGTCACAGGCAGAAGATGCAACAGCGAGCAAGTAGCTACTGAATGTATTTAGGAGCAGCAATAAGACCAGCAGCAGTCTCTCAGAGCAACGTTTTCTTGAGAACAAAATTAACAGCAATGAAATACTATAGCTGCCAACTGAATTTTAACAGCTGCCACAAAATCCACACAAACACCAACAAGGTTGAAAGGGCACTGGAGCGAGACACACACGTGACAGAGCGAGCAGTTGCGTCAGGAAGAATTTCTGACTTAAGATACAAGTACAGGGACAAGAGGAATTAACACGGCAAGAAGGGATTAGGGTAACAAGATCCCCACACTTCATCATCTTCTGCTGGGAGTGGAGGCAAGTTCACAGCTTGTCCCTTCCTTCTTCTCCCACAACCTCCACACTGCCTGAGGGGAAAGCTAAGCTGCACTAATAAAAACAGCAGAGCCAGCATAAACTGTCCAACCCTGTTATTTACACCTCAGCAAAACGCTCCCAGCATCTACTATCACTCACACAGCATCTCCAGGAGCTGCCTGCTAACACACAGGCATTGGAAGCACATCCCAGGGTACCGCTTGCCCACGCAGAGAATTTTTTACAGCAGCACTGGACATATTTTATATTCATCACCTTTAGTTTTACCTTTTAATACCAAGGCGTTTTAAAATGCTTTTGAAGACCTTGTGTTTGAGGAGATTTTTTTAACTTGCAGCAGGTCAAGCTGAAAAAGCTCCAAAAAAACCCCACCCTGAAGTGATCAAGAGGTTCACTGCTGGAGAGCTCAAGCAGCCCCAGGGCATGGTATCTGAGACCAGCCAAGAACTGTACCAGGATCTTGACCTGGTCGTACTCATGAGAATGAAAGGGAATTTTTTAGCTTTGTAAATTTTTTGCTTCCACCAACATTTGTTGCCTAACCTGTAAGAGTTTTGGAGCTATATACACAGATATATATATATATATATATATACACACAGAAGGAACAAACAGTGATCCAGAGTATGACCTCAAGACCAGAAATTAAACCCTGTCCTCTCCTCAATCTCTATGCACTGTTCAGTCTTATAAGATGACAGCAACTCAAGGACTGCAAGAAGAGAGGACAAGAAGGACGAACAAAAGACATTAGGCACATTCTGAAATACTAGAAGTGCTGGGGAAGCATCGTACATGTGCTGTTAAAACAGCACTTGCATCCAAAGTAAAGACTTCTGTTTAGCTACAGAAGTGTCAAGCAAATCATTCCATCCTCAGTGGATGTGCTTTCCACTACATCCAGACAGAAAAAGACCCAAAACACAACTGATCCATTTTTTTCTGCCACCGACTATAACTGAAATGGTTTCCCTCTTAAGGGAGCACGAACATTAACATTTGCCATTGACTAGAAGAGCCTTCAGTCTTGTGCAATAGCTTCCATTTACTGAAGACCAAGGCATTCCACAGAACCATAGAACTGGTAAGGTTGAAGGAGATTTTCGAGATGAAGTCCAAACGCTGGCCTAGACCTCACAATCTCACCACTGCTGCTAAGTCACTACCGCTAAACTGTGTCCCCAAAGCACCACATCCAAGCATCTTTCAAATACTCCTAGGGATGATGACTCCACCACTTCCCTGTTCCAATGATTGACAACCCTTCTGTGGAGAATTTTTTTTCAGTATCCAACCTGAACCTCCACAGCACAACTTGAGATCATTTCCTCTTGTCCTGTCCCCTGCTGCATGTAAGAAGAGCCCAACCACCACCTCACTCCAGCCTCCTCTGAGGTAGTTGTAGAAGGCAATGAGGTCCTCTTCTGAAGACTAAACAATCCTAGTTCCCTCAGCTGTTCCTCGAGACATAGAATGTTCCACATGAACCTGAGAAAGGATTTTTTCACTGTGAGGGTGACAGAGCACTGGAACCAGCTGCCCAGGGATGCTGTGGAGTCTCTCTCTCTGGAGATATTCAAGACACATCTCGATGCGTTCCTGTGTGATCTGCTCTAGATGCTCCTGCTCTGGCAAGGGGGCTGGACCAGATGATCTTTTGAGGTCCCTTCCAGCCCCTGACATTCTATGATTCAATGATTCCTTGTAAGATTTGTGTTCAGAGGCCTTTGCCAGCTTAGTTGCTCTTCTTCAGCCATGCTCCAGCACCTCAATGTCCTTCTTGAGTATCTGAGAACTGAACACAGCCAGTTCAGTCTAACTGTACTTAAGTTCAAATCCTACAGGGGAAGGAAAAAAGAAAAAAAAAAAGGCAAACCTATCTTTTCAATCTGATCTATCCAAGCACAGTGACAGGCAGCTAACTCCCTCCCTAGCCTTCTACCAGGTCTGTACCTTTTAGTATCGCTTGCACTTGACAGCCTGTCAGTTGAAAGCTAAATGGAGATCATGTTTTCAGGGTCTCCCATTGCACTCACAGTGATTGTAACTACAAGCAGAGTTGCAATAGGGTAGAAATAACAAGTCCTTCCCTGAAGTTCTCTCAGCCTTCCCTCTAGTTCTCCTCCTGCAAAGAAACAAAACCCAAAGCACAAGTACTTCAAAGACAGCAGAAGTAGCACAAACTTCTCTCAGAAGACCCTGGTCAGCTGTCACCACGGGTCACTCATACAAATTAGCTCTGAAAATCACCTTCCTTCATACTTCAGAAACAGGAAGAGATTACAAAATCATGGAAGTTTACTACTGATTTATTTTTCCCCTAGAAGGCTGGAAAAACAGAGTGCCTGATCATTTCTGTTGTAGAACACTCAGCCATTGCCTAACTTGCAAAGAGCAAACGAGGGACTGTGTGCAAACCCTGCAGCCGCTCTTAGCCCAGAAACTCCCTCAGGTGCTAAAGTTTTAATAAAAGATGTTTGCATAACTTCTCATTATATTCTCCTTCCTCTTTTCTCTCCTTGAAAGTTACATTGTTACACCTCCCAGAGGAAAACAAGGGGGGGGGTGGGGTGGGGAAAAATCTCGTATTTGTTATAAGGACATCTCCACCCTTTCCTCTTAGTTCAACACCAAGAGGCAAGATTCAGCCAGAGGTCAGCCACTCCACACTGCCAGCTCATGCCTTCAATTCCCTGCCTTTCCACATTCCACGAGCCCAGTGCCTCCACGTCTGCATTTGTCCAAAAATCCAGTCCTTACTGCAATTTCTGCATGGCTTACTACAGCTGCAAGCGTTCCTAGGCTCTGAAAATTATAAGCCCATGGCTGGATGTCTAATTAAAGGAGGAATGAATTAATGAGTTTTACCAAAGGCTTTTGAGTCGCCATTATAATTCTCACCCTTAATCGGTAGCAGGGCACTCAAAGGACAGCATGAGCAGGATCAAGAGCAGAGAGGGGGGGATAAAGCACCCCCAGCTGATGCTTCCCCCATCACGTTCCTCTCCAAGCTGTCACTGTCATTCAGACCCCGACAGCCAGATCAAACCCAGCAGGAAAACGCCTGGGCCTTTTGGACAGCTGAATACAAAAATGCTTCCTGAAGCTGCCACAAAGCACACACCAGCCTTTGAATGCTGAGCAGTGGTGAGATGCTGGGCGAGAGGCTCTGCAGAGCGCTGACTCCACCGCTTCCATTCATCCACAGCCCCAGCCCCCACCCAGCGCTAACAATTACAGTTCAGTCTCAGGCTCCCAAGGAGGCAGAAATTGAAAACACGTTTTCATTGAAGCACAGCTTGAATTTCATGAATTCCATTACTCTCAACTTTCTCAGCATTTCCTGGAGAGACTACTGTAAAACAAGGGAGAAGGGGATGGAGGGGGTCATACACAAGGCAGCAATTGAATACCACCCCTCTGACCGTGCCAGTCCAAAAGGATGCTACAGAGGCACTTGAAGCAAGGAAGCGACATAAAAAAAGGACTACTCCCAAACTGAAGAAAATAAGCATGTGCTAAACATAAGCTTAGGGAGGGAGGAGAGCAACAAACTGCCAGAGGCCTCAGAGCAGTAACATACCCATTATGACTAGCACATAACAGCAAGGCTACAGGCACAGCCCAGATGCAAAACATCACAATTCCAGCAACAGAAAGTACCTCTTTGGTTACCTGAAGAAAACTAAAGCTGCTAAAGCAAGCCTCGAATTGACCAGTTTATCAGCCACAGGAACTTGAGGGCACTGTTAGAGGCAAGAAAGTTTGCCCCATGAAAAGACCATGAAGTACAGCGAGGTGGTGGTGCTCTGCCCACCACAGCGCTCAAGAGTCTGCTGCTATTCAACACGAAAGCAATTAGGATCATCAGAGAAAACAGGTAGCACCAAGCTTTCAGTCATTTCTTCCACATGTACAGTTGTAACCCAATCAACTATGCAATTATGCAGGTTTTCTAATTAACACCCTCTACGGATAGCTTTGATACCATTACCAGTGCCCTTAATGGTTCCTTCACCAACATCCTCTTTCCTCTATTCCTCTCCCCCCTCCGCCCCAAGCCTGGGCTTTATCTT
The DNA here is from genome assembly GCA_013396835.1 of Psilopogon haemacephalus. Lineage (NCBI taxonomy): Eukaryota > Metazoa > Chordata > Aves > Piciformes > Megalaimidae > Psilopogon > Psilopogon haemacephalus. The sequence goes on from VWZI01007799.1 coordinate 484,345, forward strand.
AAGGAGCATTACATCAGCTACTGCACTGAGTCCTCCTTGTAACGGACACCATTATGCAACTGAAGTGCCTCCATTTGGATTTTGGCGTTATTTTGAATTTCAGCATTGAATAGGAGGCTTGTTGAAATTCTCTGCATGAACAGCAGCATTGCACAGGCTGAAAAGGGTGCCCATGCACAGACACCAACACTGGCATAACAACACGCCCGAATGTGTTACACATTTGTGAAACATCCCTTCCCCACATTCCCCTTCCCCTCGCCCAGGAATAAGTCTGGCATTGTTAGGGCTGATTAGCTGTATCTTTCATCCCTAATTTCACACTACAAAGGACTTCCAGGCACGTGCACGTGTGGCAGCATTCTGAGGCTTATCAGCCAGAAAAAAGCATTTAGCATTGACTGAGGAAATCACAATCTGAGAGCGCAGCTCCAGTTTAAGCCAGGGTGAAGGGGAGGGTCAGCTCTTTCTCCTGGCTGCTTTCACTGCTGCTCTTACTATCGACCAAGGAACGCTCGTTTGTTAAAATAACAACTTGGAAGAAGTCTGGCAAACATTCCATCTGCTGAAGCAAGCAACCTGATAACCATGTGAAGGCAGGCATTACTATAAACGTTACCCTCATAGCCAAGTGTTTAGAGAAAGGAATCAGTACCAGTATTGTGACCGAGTTACACCAACTGCTGTGTCCATGCCTTGCATGCTAACCCACTTTTGATTTTTTTTTTTCTTGCAAGAGAATAGCCTTGCAGCCTTAAGCACACAAATGACTGCTCTGCAAGAACATGCACATTTGTGGCTTACCAAATCCTAAAGCTCATGACTCTAAGATCAGGCTCAATAAAAAAAAACCAACCCCTATGAGTGGCTCATTACCCAGAAGTCTTTAAAAAA
>VWZI01007799.1:485251-748729 GCA_013396835.1 Psilopogon haemacephalus
AAAAAGTTTGAAATTAAAGCCTCTGCAGCATGAAAGTGCTCTGTGTTTGGCCCTTTCCTAGTTTATCCAATATGAAAAGCAAACAAAACAAACACTTATCAGGACGGTGCTGCCCTACAGTGACTGTTCAATAGATACCCGCAGACTCTTGCATCATGCAGCAAAAGCTTTTTCTTGCTTGATGATTAACAGAACTAATTCCTGGTTTTCCACCACTGCAATGGAACCAATAGCCTCAGTCATCCCTTGAAGTGGAGGAAAGGGAAGGGTTTCTAACAGTGATGGATTTTACTTTTCCCCTCATAGACTGTCACCTAAATGCATCTCCAGGACTAAAAACCTTCCATGAGCTTGATCCTCCTTGACTTCAGCTCACCTGTCTTATTAATCATCATTGTCAGTTAAAACAAAGAACTGGTAGGATGACAGTCCCATAAAGCACAGGCAGCCTTGCTAAGAGAAAAGCAGTGTTACTGAGGTTTGGTTTTGTTGTTGTTATCACAGACAACTCTCCAGCATGTATCACTATGTCTCTGAGTATCTTGAGTTCTATCCATGCCTTAAAAGTGAGAATTCAAGTTCAGTAGAGAAGGTAATCCTGATATATCCCAGCGTCACTCAAGTCTCAGAGCAATGAAATTCCCATACATCACATCCCTTTCCCCAGCAATGGGAGTTGCATTCAGTTGAACACAAGCCAAGTTCTCCTACCCTCTCAAGGGGAATGGGAAGTCTCAAAGTAACCAGTGGAAAGTTTACCACTAAAAGACAAAACAGAAACCGGAGGAGAACCGACAGTCGTAAGAGCTCAAGTTGCAAATGAGATGCTAACTCTCCTCCATCTCGAGAAAATTAAGTGAGCACCATCTTACTCAGTGCTTGCTTGTAGCCAGCCAAGCCTATTCACTTGACATCAAACAAAGTGAAGAATTACTTCAGAAGAAGAGTCAACCATCACTGATTAGTGTTCAGCATCCTTACAGGTAGAGAAGTGTTCCCAGAAGCACTGCACAGAGCTGGCTGGGCAAGCTCTGCCACAGCACAGTCTTACCACATCAATGGGAATAACCTGAACCATCAGTTCTGGACTTCAGCCTTCTCACCAGTAAGTGTGCTGGTGGGGGGAAGGGGAAAAGAGGTGTAAAATCGGCCTTGTCTTGCATGGTGATGAAGAGAGATGGGGGGGAAAAAAAAAAAGTAAAAAAAAAAAAAAAAGGGATTGTTGGGTGCTTGTCCCTCCAATTGTCTGTTCTGAAGACATGCATGTCAAGAAACCTGATGTGACAAAGGCTCACAACTTTTGTCTGCCTCAGTCTCATCTGACTGATTTATTTTTTGTTTGTTTGTTTTCTTTACAGGTTCAAAAATAAATCTAATCCCAAAATATAAGTAAGAGATCAAGACAATTTGTGGCATAGCTCCTTAATCCACATTCAAAGCCTTGCGATTAAGTCAGAAGCAAGCACCTGACTTGCTACCCTTAATCTCCAGAGTCATGCCTAATGGGATATGTTCCTCTGGGTGAGAATTTCTCACTTTCCCTAACAATGAAAGGAGCACAGAGCAGTAAAAATCCACACCAGCATCTGCTTGAAGCACTGCTTGTTTTATTGCATCAACATTTAAACAAAAGCTCTTTGTTAACCTGAAGTGTGTCTTTTCCTCTGCTGGAGAAGGCATTAGGAACTGGTAAAGAAAAGAGAAGGAGAAAAAAACCAAAACAGGAAGAGACAGTAAGACTGAACCGATTTCTGATTAGTCCTTTCTCAAGAATGCCAGTGATTAGGCTCTGCAGCTGGACACCAAGATAAGCTTCCTAAGTAGCTACATAATTTTGGAGGCAAACTGAAGGTTAGAGACCCTCATCTGCATTTTCAGTTCCTGTTTAGACTCTCTTTTTTATTTTCCAAAGACAATGAAAAATATAAGCTTCTTGAACACCAGCTCCTCTAAATCAAAAAACACTGCTGCACACACAGGTAAGTGCAATGCATAGAGCTCAGAGCTGCATTACCTAAGGTTTACTTCATAGATACTTAAATCCAGACCAGGAAACATGAGCTTTTACACTCATGTAGGGGGAAAAAAAAAGAGAGGATTTTTAAGGGGATAAACATAATTTAGGTGCAGAAGCACCAAGATGCCAATTGACCAAACTAATGCTTTTAACTCCAGTTCTGCTCTTCCATCTAAGACCAGCACTGACACCTTCAGAACACCACATGCTGCATAGAGGTCTCCCAAGGAAGATGACCAAGCCTGGCAAATGCATCTTCTCTGTGCAGGGTACTTCTAGGATTCCATCCAGATGAAGCAAGCATGGTTTACATCTCTGCACACTTACTTGCACCTCTTTTCCTCCTCCCTCCAAAACGTGTTTTGCATTTCTCCAAGTTACCTTTTTAGCCTTGCGTGTACTTTGGTCTGTTAAAACCATCTGTGCAGAATAGTTACCTTTTTTTTTTTTTTTTTTACCAGAGTAAGGTAAACTACAGTCAGGGTTTCCAGAAACTGTCAATTCTCAGGACACCATCTGCACAGCATGGGTCAGCAAAAAAAAAAAGTAAGGCTGCAGACAGAAAGCTGGCAAAGGTTGACTTTTTTCCTGTCTGTATACCATATGTTCCTGCATGATTGGATGTATGGTCAACAGAACCCATTGTATGACTACCTTTGGTAAAAATCAGCCAGCAAAAAAATGCCTTGACTCTACATTTTTAGTTATTCATCACGCTGAACTTCTCTAGCCAAGGCTCTTCCAGACCAAAGACAGAATAAAGGAGTCAGACTACAACACCAGCTTGCTGATAAGAGGTATTACTGCATGGTTACTCATGCAGCTGAGACTGATGAGTAAGGAGAAGAGGGGATTTACCATCAGCTCTTGAAAAACTAAAAGCAACTGCAATTTAATTAGAAAACATTGGGTTCTACTAATTGGGGTCACCTAACCTTTCTGGAAATACGAGTCACCTAGTGCTACAGCAAGATAACTGACCAGACCTTGGAAGGGGTCCATCTATCCTTGAAAGAAGCCTTCACCCTAACCCCTTAAAGAAAGGCACATTACCCTCTGAACTGGAGCCAACTAGACAAAAAACCACGTCATCCTACTTGACTAACACACATGTTTCCAATTTACAGAAAGACTCTTGGTTTCAGAACTGAAATAAGATGCCAGTACAGTAGAGGAAGTTCTAAAACAATTTCTCTAATCCAAGTTTTTTGGCAGTTTAGGTTCCATCATGTTTCTTCAGCCAAGAAATACTTCCAAAGACAACATTAGCTGTTGTGTGTAGGGAAACAGCCTAGCAGGGCCAGAAAGTACCTGACAGAATTAATGCCTTGCTGAACCTCTGCCTACAGGTTCAAAAACACATGCCTTGGATTAGAGTCTGCTAGGGAAGCATCGTAGGGTTTACACAGCACCTTTCCCTGCTGGGATCCCTCCTTGGCATGCAGCAGTAGCAAAGGAATGGTAGAATGCAACAACACCAAGAGATGTACGATAGGAAACTCCCGGGTGACAACATGACACTAAGGAGACCATCTCAAAGCCAAGGACTAGAGCATACTGTTCTTATCAGAGCTTTCTTTAGCATGGCTCTGCATCTTAAATGGTATGAATCAATCACCCAGTTTTTCTCAAGCAGATCCAGTTGCCGTCACACCTACTATCTGTGCAGTTGCAGCTCTGACTCTGGCAGAAAAAGCACAAGAATCGTGCAAGGAAAGAGTTTCAAAGATGCTGGAGCATTTTGGCTTATTCCAGCCTGACTCACACACAGCCCATGCATTCACACAGATCTGGGTCAGCATTGCCATTTCCCAGCAATTAAGAAGCAGAAGCTCAAGTAGAGGTGCTCCGTAGCTGCAGCTTAGCTTCTACAGCCTCTTTCCTTCCTCTCCACTGTTTACTGTACACTTCTCAGCACGTGGTGAGACTCCAAAGCTACAATAAAGTGTTGTCAGTACCAAAGACACCCTGACTCAAGCAGATATTTCATTACCTTTTGTTGTGCTGTATTAAAAAGCCATTCAGCTTTTCTGCTTCTTTCCAGCATGTAATCTGCATGCAACCTCAAGGCTCTTATCCAACTCTACCCTGAGAAGTAAAGTGAATTCAGTGCCACGTAACTAAGTTGGCCACAAGTACTTACATTACTGAATAGATTAAACTATTGACAACAGCAGTCTCAGAACCATCTCACTAGTCCAATTAATTGAGCTGAAAAGTGAGCAGGCAGCACTGGTAAGAACATTATTTGTTTAGCAGGAAAAGGCACAAAGACCAGAACCAGTATTAGCATGATGCTGTCAGAAGAAACATGAGCTTTGCTCCATTTTTACATTCCCTTCACTCCAGAGTTTGTGACTCACTACACAATGAAAAGGCTTTGCAGAGCACTGCAGTATGACTCAGATGAGAATACAGCCAGAACAAAACTGTTCACATCGAGGTATCTCCAACCCAAATGATTCACAGAGGATTAGGGAAAGAACTGGTCTGATAAGGTCCTCTACTGGGATGACTCTGTGGAGCAAGTCCTGGAAGCAGCACACGAAGGCAGCTCTGACATGATTCAACAGCATGCCAAACCCTCTGGAGAAGGTTCACAACCCCAGCTCAATGTGCACTGAAGCTCACTTCCATTGGCCCAGAAAAAGAGAAAGAGCTAGTTGTGCTCTTGTCCACAGCTTCTTGTAATAGCAGCAAAGCACCTGAAAGACATTTTCAAACAACCTGTTCCAGAGAGGAAGGATCTGTTCTGCTCCTCCACACTCACACACACTGATCTAGCCTGATGCAACAAGATATGCTGTGGGAGAAGATCAGTAATGCCAGGAGAGAGCATTTTAGAGTCTGACTCAGGTGAAGAAGGTACAGAGCCAAAACCTGCAGCTGCATTGATCTCAGCCCTTGGCAACAGCATTGCCATAAGTATTTCTCACGTTGCCAGACAAAAGGAGGAAGCCCTGTAGGTTGGTACACAATGAATGCAGCTGCCTTGAGACAGGCCAGCACGCAGTGGGTGTCCTGCCCGCTCCCACGGAAGGGAAGGGGCTAATGGGACAGAACAGCAGAACTCACCATTAGATGTACCTCCTTCTAAATACTTCCCATCATCTAGGGTCCCAGAAGACTAAACAAAGACCTAGACTTCAAAGACCCCTGGTATGTGCTTATCTATATGAGCTACAAACACTTCAGCAGGGTTTCAGGGGACAATAGCCTGTCTGCTGCTTCTGTGGGGTAGTGCCTTGGGCATTACAGTAGTCCTTGCTAGGTAGGGGTGGAAAGCCTGTTAAATCAGCAGCCTCCTCACCTGCAGGAGCACATGCCACTGCAACAAGTGACTACATTCAAACCCATGCTACTGAATTTTGCTTGTGGTTGAAGTGTTGTTGATGCACATGTTCAAAACCTATCATCAAAACCTGAGTACAAAAAAGGCAGGTTACTGAGGAAGACAGTTTTATGAGGAAAGCAACGTTCTCCCTTGGTCATGGGATGGCAAATCTTTCATAGAGAAGCAATGAAGAGTCAGGAAGGATCTGCTGCTTCCTTCCTCCTAACAATTCATAACGAGAATGGACGCTGAGCCCTGCTCTACGCCTGTTTATGACAACAGCCCAGCTACCCAGTGACTTGAAGGCATAGAAACATGAAGGCATTTTCAGTTTAGCAAAGGTAATCCTTCCTTACTACAGCTGGAATACTCTGCCCCTTCCCATCCCCATCAACTCCCAGCTAGCATCTCCCACTGACCTCCCCTCAGCCACTGGAGAACTCCAGTGCCGTGTGCAGTTAAAAACCTTATACTGGAGAGCCAAGTTTATCAACCACTGATAGAAAACAAAAACACACACAACTTGTGCTAATGAGATCTACAAAGAAAAGAAAATAATGCAGAATTTACGTTTTAAAAGAGTGAGTTTCTTATTTCCAGGATGCATTACAACCTCATCTGCTAAATATGAAAGGTTTCTAAAGAAAAGAGGAGGCTGTGACAGCACAGGTTACAAACAAAACAAAGCAAGAGGCACCAATTTGAAAACAAAGCTAACAGCAAAAGCCAGAATTCAAACCCTAAAGGGCCTTCAGAACTATTTAAAGCACGAGAGAGCATTCAGCATTACAGTTCTCACTCCCGGATTAAGTTTCCCTGTTTCACTGCATTAGAATTAATCTACGTGGCTATGAACTCCAGAGTCAATTTGCAGAGGCACAGCAGCTTCGTTATATAACCAGCGACACCGATAACACAGGGCTGTGCTGATGGAGCCTGCTTCCTATCCATCACCAACGCCAAAACCAGCCAGGCTGCTGCTGCTGCTCAAATCATTCTTCTGACGACAGATGCTTCAGTAATCCAGACCTTCAGGTTTGGATTTGATAAGACATTTTCTTGGGAGATGATGTTAAGACTTAAAAGGCCATCTACTGCTGTGCAAGGAGTCCTTAATATCATCAAGGGAGGGAGGCAGCTACACAGGAGGAGAGCAGCAAAAGGCTTTAAGTCAGAATACGATTATGGTGGGAAAATGATCTGAGAAATGAACACAACCCCAGACTGTTGTGAGGCATTCTTTTAAGCAACTGAAATGAAACACAGTACATATGCTGCCCATTCAGAGGTCAACGAGTGCTTGTTTCATGATAACGCAGTCTCAAGAACATCTTTCCGTGAACTCTTAACTTCTGATCTTCAGCATCTCGTATGCCTTGTTTTAAAGGCTGCTACCCTCTGAGGTCATGGAAATACAGTTAATCTGCTGTGCACTGTTACATCTGTGTGTGGCCATCTTGAACCCTGCTAAAGCAAGGGAACTTAAACAAATCAACAAATTGAAGCCCAAACATATGAAAGTGAGGTCAAAAGTCACTTTTGTTTACAAGGTTTAAATACGTTTCTTTGTATCCCCTCGTGGCTCTTGTAAATACATCTCTCACGTTTTGCTCTGGCTTCAACCCACAGACCTGTTCATCTGTTTAAAACGAAAAGCCAAAACACACTGCTCTTTGAAGTGTTTCTAATACCTTTTACTTGCAGGATAAACAAGCAGCGTTCAGACGCCCTGGCCTTTCTGCCCCTGTGCATGGCAGCAGGCTGCGTATATAGGACACTGCAAGTATGTTGGAAAAAGCAAAATGGTGTTTTCAAAACCAGAGACCGTGGCAAAACGAGGCAGCAGAGTCACTGCAGCTCTGTTCCAAGATGACAGCAGAGAACACAGATGTTAGAGCACACGGATTCACTCCACAGTCATTTTAATTATATGCCTAGCCAACCAAGCACAGGATGCAGGCTAAGCAGCATTAAAAAAAAAAAAAAAAAAAAAGTGGCACACAAATGCTCTGCGAGCATCTTCCTGCACACTTGATGCTAATGCTGCTCTCATGCATTAAGTCATCTGCTTTCCAGCAGGCACTTAGTGGGTTTTGGGAAGGCAGCGCTGGCCTGTCTGCAGGTCTCGGCGGTGCGGGACTGGCGGGACGGGTGACGCCGTGCCCCGGGCAGAGCCGTTATCCTCGGCGATGTGCGGTTATGACCCGGCCGGGGGATCAGGTCAGGACGGTGCTTTCACTGGGACACAGCAGCCTGCAGCAGCGCAGGGACCCGGCGAGGGCACTGGGCCAGAGCTGCCTCCTGCTTCCCCTTGCAAGGTATCATTTCACCTTCTCCCACGAAGAACTTGCGTTTCCAGCAAGCTGGAAGCAGTCGGGAGCTCCTTTTTGCCCGGCCGAGCGGCAATGACCTCCTGCTCCCGGCGCAGGCCAGCAAGACCCCCGCACCCTGACCCGGCTGGGCAGCAGCCACCTACCTGTCCCCACGCAGGGAGGGCACACATCACGCGGCACAGGGAGACATGGCACCCACAGACACCCACAAACACCCTCCCGAGAAGCCCCGGCCGAGGGCTGTCCCCGCTCCTCCTCCTCACTGCCCGCGGCGTGCCGAGTCCCCTCCGCGCCCCCAGCCCCAAACACCTCCTGCTCGGGCTGCGAGGGGAGCCCACGAAGGACACAGCCCCACGGCACAGACACGCAGAGCCCCCGTGCAGGGACCCACCTGCTGGTACTCGGCGTCGTGCGGTCGGAAGTCGGCGGCGGTGAGCTCCCAGCGCAGGCTGAGGTGCGGCAGACGGTGCAGCAGGCTCACCCACCAGGGCGGCGAGTAGCTGACGCCCGCCATGCCCGGCCGCGCCGTTCCACCTCACCCCGAGCCGCCGGCCATGGAGCGCCGCCGCTCGCCCCGCTCGTTCGCTTTGCTCCTCTCTCTCTTCACCCGCTCCCCGGCTGGCGGCCCCGCATGGCCGGCAACCCCCGCCTCCGCCTCCTCCCTCCCGCCGCGCCGCTCGCTCCCTCTTTGTTCGCCGAGAGGCTCCACCGCCTCCTCCGCGCCCGGCGCCGCCCGCCCGCTCCCATTGGCGCCGCCGCGCACCGCCCCGCCCCGGCCCGCAAGGGCTCCCCCGGCACGGCGGTCCAGGTGCCCGCGGGAGGGAGCGGGACGACGGCTTCCAGGCCGGGCCAAGTGGGGCTTACCTTCGTGCCCCCGCTCTCTGGGGTCTCCTGCCCTTCGGCAGTCCGGGCAGCAGCCGCCACCGCCACTTAGCCGCCACCGCCAAGGCTCGTGCAGGAACATGGCAGCTCGGCACACGTTGGCCTGGTGCCCAGGGTGGAATGCCCCACACGGAGCACCAAACGACCTCCCCTTCTCTCACACCAGCACCTTTCCCCACAAAATAACTCGAAATGCACACCCCTGCCTGGCACTTTATTTGCCTGGGTGCCACTGAGGAAAGCAGAGATGGACCCCGTGCAGCACACGTGTTCCCATGGCACTGTCTTGCTGTTTGTTCCCCAGGCTGCTCTGGCTTTTCCAAAAGCCAGGGGGAAACTCTAGAAGCACGAAGGTGACTAAACATGCAGATAGGTCTCTTGTGTGATGTTCAAGTGTGCCAAATCTACACCTGTTTCAGGGAGACATGGTTTAGCTTCCACCATTCTCTCTGCAGGCAAAGGTTTGGGCTTTTCCAGATCCTGGCCTAAAGCTAATTGGAATCATAAAGGTTGGAAAAGACCTCAAAGATCATCAAATCCAAATGAGAAGCCAACACCACCATGCCCAGTAAAACGTGTCCTGAAGTCTACCATGTCTACGTCTTTTGAACACCTCCAGGGATGGTGTCTCTACCACCTCCCTGGGCGTCTGCTTCCAGAGCTTGGCCACTCTTTCAGTAAAGAATTTTTTCCTAATATCCAAGCTAAACCTCTCCTGGTGCAACCTGAGGCCATTTCTTCTCATCAAATTTCTTGTAACATGGGAGCAGAAAACCAACACTGTCCTCGCTACAGCTCCTTTCAGGGAGCTGCAGAAAGCAATAAGGTCTCACATCAGCCTCCTTTTCTCCAGAATAAACAATCCCAGTGCCCTCAAGTTGCTCCTCATATGACTTGTTCTCTAGACCCTTCACCAGCTTCACTGTCTTTCTTTGGGCACACTCCAGCACCTCAATGTTCTTGTAGTGAGGGGCTCAAAACTGAAGCCAGTATTCGAGCTGTGGCCTTCACCCCCGCCGGGTTACAGGGCCAGAATCACTTCCCTACTCCTCCTGGCCCCACTGTTGCTGAGAGCTACATTGTTGCATCGACTTCAATGGACCTGTAATTGCCCGCTCGGTTTGATGTCTGTGTAACTCAAAGCTGTGAATGAAACACCAAAATATTTTAGCCATGGCAGCATCTTAAAGCAAAACACAGCTGAGATGTGCATAACATAACAGCACCTGTTGAGCTCCCCAAAGAGCCACTCAGACACAACTTTCCCAAGGGTTATACCCTTACATCGTGGGAAAAGCTTATCTTCCTAAACACAACATAACCAAACATATTTTAGTCTTAAAGGTGACAAATAGGAGCACACCTCCTAGAGGGGGTGTCAGAAACCAGTAAGTACACAGATACTCAACTCTAGTTCAGCATAGCTAAGTAAGAAAAATAGCAGTAAGCAGTGGCAATCCCAGATTCCTTCATTCCACAGAATCACAGAAAACACCCACTTGGAAGAGACCTCAAAGATCATCCAGCCCAACCTTTCATTACAAATATTGTGCTTTTCCTGTTACAACTTCAATGTATATAAATATCTGCTGTTTTACTTTAAAAGAAATAGATCAAGTAATTTAACTATGTAGCTTGGTCCAGCAGTTCCTAAACTTAGCCAACCTATTCAGATCACCTTCTCTTGGGCCTTTGCTCTCTCTCTCTCTGTGGCCACACAAACCAAAGCCTGCCCTATCCCAGCACCGCAGCAGCACCCACTGCTCTCACCCACTGCTGGTTCAACAAGGTGAAAACATTGAGGTTTAAACATCACTCAATGCAATTTGGAGATGGAGGCAGAAAAAAAAGGACCATCCAGCCTTCTAACACACTTCAAGCAAATGTCTCTTGTGTCTTGGAGGCTTGAGAAACCCACATCTAATTAGCACCATTTAGAATTAGAAGCCACTGTGTTCCAGGAAAACTCAAAAAATATTGAGGTGCTCTNGTGGCAGATCAGTAGCTATTGTAGAGACATCTCCCTTGCAAGTATGATTGGACTACTTTTCCCAAATGCAGCCAGGATGTTATACTTTATGCTATTCTCACTGATGTGTTTTATAAATAAGGAGAGAGGAGGGAAAAAGCTAAAATGGGCTATTTAACACACTCTGACCAAACAGACATATTTCTGCTGTTGTTCTGAAATATAACATCAACTGTAACAGCTTTTGACTAGGACAGGATGTTCACTTGAGTGTTATCAACATAGCTAAAAACAAATCTTATAGTATGCAAACAGCATTAGGACACACTTCAGAGAGTTCACAGCCATGCAGCATGTGCACAAGATATACAAGGGTACAAGACACAAGACCTCAACTCCCTCCAGCCTTCTTCAAGAAAAGTTTGTGGTTTTCTGCTAGAGGACAACTCAATGACAGCCAGCTTTGTTTCCCTCCTTTTTCCCTGGATGGTTGTTTTATTTTTTTGTTTTGTTGTGGGGTTTTGTTTGTTTGTTTGTTGTGTTGGTTTCTCTTTTTTTTCCCCACACAGTGAGAGCAGATGAGGAAGGAATTATTTTAAAGCCCAGTGATCTAACATATTTCACCTCCAGCTCAAGCAACCTAAAGACAAGGAGGAGAGAGATGAGGCTGTGGGCAAGAGATCTCTCTATGTAAGCCACTCATGTCACAGAGTTTATGCAATTCGGCACCAAAATGCTCAAGGCTGGAATCTGCCCTGCAGATGTTTCTACTGCCACAGACCCCTGGATAGACAGAAAACCCTGCCAGGCTGTGAGGCCAAGTACCTTTGTCAGCGAAACGACAAACATGGAATAGAAGCAGATGCAGCAAGCACTCTGTGCTGGGAACTTATTTGACAAAAGGGTTTGGAACAAACAACAGAAAAAGCTGGATGATATTAAAGGTGTCAGAACCTGAACATCAGTGTGGCAGTCTGAGGCATCGCATGGGGGCTGGGGCATAAGTGGGGAAGGGAGCAGGGTGAGCAGCACCAGTGTGCATGTCTCCCCTAGTCATTTGCTGTAGAAACAACTGGATTAAATTAGAGTAGAATGAGGATTTGGGATTACCAAGTAGGAAAGGCATCAGCAGTTTAAATTTCTCCCCCATAATTATTTATAATACTATGGGAAAATATGAAGAATATCACAGAACGCACTGGGTTGGAAGGGACCTCTAGAGGTCAGCTACTGCAACCCCCACCCCTGCAGTAAGCAGAGCCATCCCCAAACCAGACCAGGCTGCTCAGAGCCCCATCAAGCCTGACTTTGAATGTCTGCAGGACTGGGGCCTCCACCAGCTCTCTGAGCAACCTGTTGCTATGTTCCACTACTTTCTTTAGTGTAAAGAATTCTAACTCTTTCTTTAGTGTAAAGAATTCTAATTCTTTCTTTAGTGTAAAGAATTCTTTAAATTCTAATTTAAAGAATTTCTTCCTAATGTCCAAATGATTTCAAACTAGGAATAAGAAACAAATCAGAAGTTCTAGCAACTAACTATACTTTCCATGGCAGACCTCTGCAGCCTGTTGTACCACATCATGAAGCAGTGTTTGTGTTTCTTCATGTCTAGCATCTCTCATTTGATCCTATTCAGGTAATTCTTGATTACATGACAACAAGACAGTTATCAAGGCCCTCTTGTTTAAATTACAGCAGCCTTTTTCCCTCCTCACACAAATATATATGCTCTGTTTTGCCAAAGCAAAATGAACAAACAAAGCTATTGGTATGACATGGAATAATAAAAACTAACAGTAAATCACCTTTGCTTGGAAAGCAGTTCCACAGTCCACCAAAGCAAACTGCAAACCTCAGCTTGTCAGCTGGTAATCCTGCTGAAAAGGAACCCTCAGAGCTGGGCTAGCTTTTGCTAACTTGCTTTGACAGTGGCTTTGCTAAAGAATTACTGAATGAAACAGGCAAATAAGAAACATTCCACATGAGAACCAAAAATTAGTAGCTTAAACCTCCAAAATAAGGCAGCCAATGCTATACCCTCTCCCCTTGAGACCATCAGGCAAAGCAAAGGCACTCCCAGAAATGCACCATTTTTCACTCTTCACAAGCTCATCTCTGACCCCAGACAGCCCTATGGCTGATGAAAGCACCTTTTAGAACAGCAATGCCATACCCCGGGCTTCTTTTATTCACTAAGAAATGAAATAATTCAGCTTTTAATACACCGTGAAGTGAGGAGCCTTCCCCCACTGTCAGCCCTAATATGTGTCATGAAAGGGTTTAGCCAACAATACAGACTTTTTTTCCTTTAAAAAAAGGCAAGTTTGAACTCCAGTTGCCAGCAGATGGATGAGTTACCCTCTTGAGACTGCAGACTAAATTACGGACAGTCAGAGTGAGGTCAGCAAGACGACCATGTCTCAGCACTCAGCTGTCACTGTTAGGCAACTCCTCTGCCCTGCTCACCTCTGTTGCTCCATAAGCTCTGCCCTTACATCAAGCCGTGCCTCCATCCTGCTGAGCCAGGCTGTGCCTGTTATTACTCTTCCTCTCCTCCCAGGGCTTCCTCTGTGTTTCTCTCCTGAAAGCCAAAGTGAACAACAAAGCCAGGGCTGCTCTCCAGCTTTCCACCAGATTTCACTGCTCCCTCCATGACCCAGCCTGTGCTTTTCCCAGCAAAGCCACACTGCCAGGGATCTTCCCAGCTGACATCTCCTCCCAGATTGAAGGATTTTCTCTGAGTGGAGGTGCCTGCAGACAGGCACATACAATTGGATCTTCACCAGTTTCCTCTGAAGTCCTCCTAGGGACTTTTGGGTTTAAACAAATAGTCACAACTAGGGCCAGCATAAAAAGCTTTAAGCAAACTCAAAGACATAATAAGAAAAGGCCAAGTCTGTAATTTCCAGCCCTGAGGCAATACTCTCTCTCAAGTTCCACCAGTCTTTATATGCTTGGTGAATTCCAGGGAAATGGGTGGAAGGTGTGGAAATCCTATTGCAAAACCACCTGCCTACTCCTTTCCTTTCCCCAGAGAGCAATGCAAGGAACGTTCTATTATTTAGTTAATTGCAAAGAAACAATCACAAAGGAACTTGGCAAATTCACTCTAATCACAGCAAGACCCACTGCAGTTCAGTAAGTTCAGCAAATTAGCAAATAGGTGAATATAAAAAGGAAAATAAGTGAATATAAAAAGGAAATAATAACACAGCTCAAATTGCACTTTGTTCATTTGTTTTGTCACTCATAGTGTCTGTTTAATTATTTAAGATATTTCTCCATAACATTCTAGTACATTTTGCCTAATAATGAAGGTTTACTAGCATAGAAACGCAGTACATGGCTATTAAATATCTGCTGAAAGGAGGAAGAAAACTGCCAATTCTGTGTGTAAATTACAGGGAGCCCGTTCAGGAAATCTTTTCCAGGTTAGATAAATAGAAGGTTCTGCCACAATTTGTGTAACATACAAATAAGGATTATTGCTAGATAATGACAATGCTAAGCACTGTTTATGCAGAAGGTTGTAACTTGTGCTACAGGCCTTCATGGCCAATCCCGTTTGTTAGGTGTTCTGATTTTCCATGTAACTGGAGGCCATTTAAACCAAGAATTTTCAAACCAGCAGCACTGTAATCAAATGACAAATTTTAAAATATTTAATTTCTAAACTCGTGTTACAGGGAAAGGCTTCCAAGCTCCGCTACATCATTGAAGCAGAACTCTGCAGAGCTGCTGGACTGAGGAGTGAGATCCAGGTGTGGTGTTGTCTGCCTGGTATTGAGAGAGGTATGACAGCCCTTTACAACAGGCACGATGTTCCTTCTACTTCCTCCCAGAACGTTTTGAGCATCAAGATTATGATACATCTGTTTGCACTACCAACGGCAGAAACCCTAAAGGCGCTTGTGTAGCACCCAGTGAAAAGTGTTTTTGAAGTGCAATGGCAGAACCCAAATAGAAGGAAGCCGTTCCCATCTCAGCATGTCTTGAGAGGGGAAGTTGTGTTTATACATAGCTCAGTGGTGGGAACAACACGAACGCTTTCCTGGAGACCAGTACGAGCAACATCCTCTCAGATCTGAAAAAAGCGATTAGGAGAGGCAGACAGTGGAGCAGGGTACAGCTTAATCAGGAGACTACGGCAGAGTGCAGTTAGTAACAACGTAGCAACACTTACCACTCAGGGCTGCTCCTTTCAGCCCAGCAAGGACAGAAGGAGCGCTAAAGGCCACGCCTAAGCGAGAGCCACAGTGCATTACACAGGTGAAAATAGGGCAAGCGTTCAGACTGATGTCAGTGACACCTCTGCCAGGCAAAGAACCTCATCAGCAAAAGTTAGAAGGAAATGTCAAAGGAATTTATGCAGCACCAGACCACCAACCATGCCTGAAAATCCTCCATTAGGAACTGGGAATCTAACATGGATATTTTGCTCTTTGCAGGTCTAAATAATACCCATCAAGTGAATGAAGCTTTTTTCCTCCTTGTAAGTTCACATGGGAAAAGCAATTAGCTCACAAACCTCCCACAGACACTGCAAAGCCTGCAAGAATCAAGGGCATTCTGACTTCAGATGAAGCCGAAGTATGGTTTAATACAACTAGTGTGAATACTTCATTGCTTACAAATGAATTGAAGCCTAATATGCTCCAAGAAACCATCTCAAGACTTTTCCATTCATGCTGCTTGACTTACTTTTGGTGTTGAAAATTTAAAATGCAAGCTTCTGCTACCAAACCCAGAGAGAACGTCAGTAGAGCACGATGGAAAGAATAAACCCATGAAGTTTAGCTAATACATTAATCAAACAGATTGCTTCATCTTGTACTCTTACAGCTGTTTTAGCCCTACAAGGACTCTGCTTGCTAGGAAAATGACTACAGGATTCCCATGTCTTCACAGCAGTTAGCCAGGTCTTCTATCTTCATAAAGCAGCACAAGGCTTGTTTGTCCTGGGGGTATCTCAAGGCTTTGCCAGTGGACTCTAGAAGGAAAGCAGACATTCTAATTCCTTCCACCAGAGCTTCACATACAGCAACAAACAAGGTGAGAGGATAACACTGTAAGAACGAGTGGCAGCCTTCAAACCTCGTAGACACTCGTTCTCCCTACAGCTGGCAGCAGACCACTTTCAGCCTGTTTTTCCATGTCTACAGCACTATTGAACCTTAGCAGAGAGAGAGAGCACTGTGACCCTAGTGAATCTGAACACTAGCTATCCATTCTCCACTCCTCCAACAGGTTTCTGAGCAGCCAATGATGTACTCAGCCATACTTCTTTTCTCTAGCAGCCTATCTTGAACGGTCAGCACAACCATTTCTTTTATCTGAATTTCCCTGGCTTGGTAACTGGTCAGTGTGACTGTGCAACAACGAGCACACAACACAATCATAGATGAAAAAGTTTAAATGAAACATTTTGTACGTTTGAGGCAGTGCTATGGCTCTGAGTCGCAGAATTTATTCAGCAGAGTTTCCTTTCTGAATAAAGCAGCAAAAGGCAAGACCGAAAGCAAAAGCCCATCGCCTCCTTCAGTCAAGAACATGGTTCATTCCTGATGGGACAATGCTGGGCTGTGCATTGCAGAAGAAATTTCACACCCTGCATGTTCAAGAGTTACAGTGTTACTATCAGCTCAGGAAAACGGGCAGAGGTAAAAGGTCAACCTGGGTGTGAAAGCAAGAGGAGCAAGCAGCAGGGGCCAGAGGAACAATGCCAACACAACAACTGTGGCAAGAAGACACTAGCAATTCATCTACAAACTTGGTCTGAAAGTTCAGGCATTAGGAGAAAAGACGCTGCAATTGCTTTAGCTTTCAAGAGTTCCTAAAATAATTTCGGAAAAGACTTGCACGGTTCTATGCATTTTAAAGATAAAACATAACTCTGCTCTCAGATGCCAAGACTGATCCATTTCAGATGCATTAGAAGTTGCCTGGGCAGGGATTACTTTTACAGCTATGCAGAAAAGAATACAGTCTGTGGGTCTTGATGCCTCAGTAAAGATTTAATAGGCCCTTAAGGGCAAAAAGAGATCAAGAGAGATAATGTCCCAGGGAAGCCAGATGTCTGTGCTCACACACCACGGCTAACTAAACACCACTGCAAATTGCAGAGGGTTTGAAGCAGGCAACACAATCTCCTATCAGATTGGAAAGTGTGTGCTGTTCGACCATGCAGGTTACGCTGGAGTTTAATTCTAATTTAAGACCCTGACGCCCCCACAAGGTTACCAGAGCTTTCTACAGAAGATGCCTTTGTCAGAAACTGCTGCTCTGTATTGGGCCTATCCTTATAGGCTGTCCCACGCCAAATTTTACCCTCCTCAGCTCCCTGCCAAGGAAAAATGCCATTTACCGCAACATCAGCTTTTTCTTCCCTCATCCTTCCACACTTCACAGAATCAGAGAGTAGTGGGGCTTGGAATGGACCTCAAATCATCTAGTCCAGTTTCCTTGCTAGAGCAGGATAACCTAGAGTAAAACCTCCTGGAACATGTCCAGGTGGGTTTTGAATGCCTCTAGAGACAGACTCCACAATCTCTCTGGGCAGCCTCTTCCAGTACTCTGTCATAATTAAAGTGAAGTTTTTTTTTTTCCTTTTATTTATGTGGAACCTCCTGTGTTCCAATTTGTGTCCATTGTTCCTTGTCCTGCCACTGGACACCACCGAGAAGAGGCTGGCTCCATCCTCCTGGCAGTTGCCCTTTGGATATTTATGAGCATTAATGAGATCCTCCTTCAGTTGCCTCTTCTCAAGGCTAAACAGACCCAGCTCTCAGCCTTCCCTCACAAGGTCAATGTTCCAGATGTTACAATTCTTCCCAGACTTATAGGTGCTGGTATTCAAAGAGATAACTGGAGAATGAAATCTAATACCACTTACTAATCCTTTCATCACAGTATATAAACCAAAACAAGATGACAGGCTTTATCTTGTTTCTCTTTCTACTGTACCACACTAAATTTCTGCTATGCAGTGGGCAGTTATCTCCCTAACCAGGATATGAATTTGAAGCCTGACTCAAGTTATAAATGAATTGTTTGACAGCTAGGAGATGGCAGGCTCAACCTGAGGAAACTATAGACACATTTTCATCCATCCCAGAAAGGGTTTACTGCTTTTCACCCTGGTTTCTCTCTGTGGCTTGAGTCATACCAAGACACCATCTCTCCTTTACCTCAGAACTTGTCTATTGATAGCACTACTACCAGTCATATGCTCAGTTTAAACCCAAGTATCTCTCTGTTTGTATTTGAGTTTGTATTTTTTATTACAGTTAAGTAAAAGAAAGTCATCTGCATTGTATTTGCTGTCCAAGTATTCCCCTACAGGATAACAGGTAGGCAGATACCTGATACCGGTCTTGGTTCTGACACACTACACTTTCCAGCTAAGGTGTCAGAGTGCTGGGTTCCAGTTACCCTCTCTGGAGGTATCCATGACAGAGTCACAATTACAGACTTGAAATATGATAAACCAACAACTTGGTATTGCCCTGCTGCTATTCAGCAAAAGGACTCTTTTCAGTAACATGACAACCAGACAGAGGAGTAAACAGGTCTCAGCTTCTGCCAACAGGATATTATATGTATATATATATATATATGAAAGAAACAATAACAGGGATATGTATAATTTTGCCCTTTCTGCAGATGACAGTCACGTGACAAAGTGCCAGAAGGAAAAATGCATCCAATGGGAGCGTAAATGACATTCTTCAGATGGCTTTGGGTATGGAGAGCTCCCAAAACTGCCTTTGGAAACAGCACAGGCGGCATTTCCACTGATGGGATTAAATGAAATCAGCTGCATTGTGCTGCAGCCATCCAGTTTCCTCTCTGGCTGCAAGTACTGGCATAAGCTATGATAAGCCTGAGATAGTGCTTCATTGAAATCAAAGAACCGAGACAGCTCTGACTTATTAATATTCTGTGAAACAGTGGTGACTGATTTTTAATTTAAATAAGGAGGAGAAAAAGGTGATAAAAATCTTACATTTAAAAGTGTGCTTTCTGTTTGCAGGAGTCTTTATTACTCCTTGATGACAAAAGAAACCATTAGGGGCTCCACAAAAACCTCACTGTGTGTTTGTAAAATTAAATTCTTTCAGTAAATATCATATAATTTATCTAGTTTACCTTAAAAAACCCCACATGCATTGCAATGCCTGTGTAGGATGCTGGCATGATGGTAAGAATGACAAGGTCCTCCTTCCAGTCAAGAAGGGATATGGTCTGCATCAAAAGACCTTTCTGACCACATTCTCCACAGCCCACTATGTCTTTACTCTTTCCATGGACAACAACACAGTCACACAGTGTTATTTCTGACCATAGGCTTAATTTTCACTATAATCCAACCTAGGACTTCTGTTCCTACACCAAGATGCACGGATTAGATTTGGTATGTTGTGCTTATCCTAATCCATAGTTCTCAGCATAGAGCTGGGAGTGCCTACCTTTGCAGAAGTCAACCTTATAGCTTTGCTTAATGACAGAAGATGGCTTCATACCATAATCTCTCTCCCAGCCTCTGACTGAACTTACTGTGCATTCATTACACATATATAGATCTCCAATGCCAAATGATTTCACATACCAGAGATGACCCTGCATAATCCACTCCTACTTGTGATATGTAAGCAGGAAAAGCAGTCACAGGGTACTTTTCACACTCCTGCTGTTATGTACCTCCTCTGAAAAATACAGCTGATTGCTTACATCATTTGGCATCTCAAATACAACACAGTGCTGTACACATCATAGCATGCACTTGGAAAAAGCAATAAATAAAATAATCCTGCTGATACAGTAGGCCTAGAATAGCCCTGTGACAAAGAAAGGGCTTTCTAAAAGCCTTTACAAGGTCTGCACAGACTGGAAGTGTTCAGTACAAAAATAAACAAAGATATTAAAATACCAGAGTAAAAAAATTTAAATAGAGAGGACCTGGTTACAAACAAAAGCTGTTCCACTTCACATACCGAGGCTGAAAACTGGAGCCATGTCACTAACCACTTTCCAATTAAATTATTTCAGTTGACCTGAAACGAAACTTTGACATGAAATAGCTTAGAGCTTTATTGCTTTCATTTAAATTCTGGCAACTGAATTTATAATCCTCATTGTGAGATAAAATACTAAAAGTGTTGTGGTTTAGTATTTAAATTCAAAGGAGCAGTCACTCAGTGGCTTTTGGTCCAGCAACTACTTATTAATGGCTGAAACAGTAACAAGTGTCATTAGAAAGGGGCTGATCTCTCCCCTTTTTCACCTTTGATATGCTTCATATTGGTAGAAATAGTTCTGTGAATCAAGTAATTTGAGACCATCGGAGCCAGCAACCAAACTTAAGTGTGGCTGTAGTTTTTCTTCATCTGCACTAGTGGAGAGACAATGACAATATCATCTGAATCATCTGAGTGAGCTTCATCCACAGACAGAGGAGGAGCAGGCTGGGATCGCTTCTCAGAGGACCTGGCTGAAATAATTACAAAGGAAACAGTCATCAATAAACAACATTGACAAAGGCAAGCCCCTGGGGTAAATGTAGTATTCTCTGAGCCATTAAGTTTCCAGAATTACCTCCAGTTACGAGTACATCAGATCTATCTCTTTCTGCATATGACCATTCCCATTCCTTTTAATGAAAAGGCATGCACGGGGAGCATCAACATACTGACCACACATTGCTTGTCTTACTGTCTTGGAATATGTGAGGGGTTACACACCATGAAATAAAGCAATCTGACATTGCAGCCAGCTGGGGTCATTAAAACAAATATTTATTAGGAAAAAAAATTGACCCAAGAAAGCTTAAGCTGAGAGGCAAGAATGAGAACTTCAGTCAGATAGAGAAAAGGGAAATCAGGAATGGAAGCTGTTAGTGAATGGCTTTCATCCTTCTACCTCTACAGTGCCAAAACCACCACTCTCATGCCATACCACCTTAATGACAATAAAAATGGTGACCACACCTTGGTTTCTTTTTTTGTTTGTTTCTTATTTTACTTCATTGCTATTTTTCTGGATGTGTTTCTCTGATCCCACTGATTCAAAAATCTGAAGAAACATTCAGGTATTAACAGACAGAATCCTAATGATTCCAGTGAATCAGAAGGATAAACTGGACATGTACTCATCTACCTGATGAGTAGAATCCCAAAATTAATGTTAGAGGTTGGACCTCTAGAGATCATTGAGTCCAACCCCCATACCAAAGCAGGGTTCCCTAGGGCAAGTCACACAGGAACACATCCACAACCTCTACAGGCAACCTGTTCAGTGTTTAGTCACCCTCACTCTTAAAAAGTGTCTCCACATGTTGAGGTGAAACCTTCTGTGTTCTAGCTTGCACCCACTGTTCCTTGTCCTCTCACTGGGCACCACCAAAGAGAGACTGGTAGCTTCATTTTGACACCCACCCCTCAGATGTTAATAGATGCTGCTAAAATCCCCTCTCAGCCTTCTCCTCTCTAGACCAAACAGCCCCAGAATCTGCAGCTTGTATCTCCTCCCTGCAAGAGATCTATAAAATTAAACAGTGACAGCTTTTAACACCTCCTAGCACAATATTCTCCCCTGAGCTCCACTTATTTCTCAATTTAAAATATCAATTCACTGAAGACACTGCCTCCCAGAGAAGAAAACAAATTGAGACAACCCATGGTAGAAGAGGAAACAGACAAATAAGCAGCTATACACAGAGATTTTGACACTGAAATGGAAGGGAAGATGCAGGGCACAGAGAATATCACTTAGGGAGAAGAACAGACATGCCATGGACCTCACAGTGAAATAAGAGACTCCCGGCAAGAAAAAAAAACAAAACAAAACCCCAACAAACAACTCTTCTGGCATGGAAGAGGAGGAATGTGTAGCAACTGGAGTGTGGAATGAAAAAGGAACTGAAACCTGCCCAGCAAGAGTGACAGACAGAAAGCATGTGAATGGAGAGGGCAAATGCAGGGAGGCCATTACATCAGCCTCAACCTACAATGAACAAGAACCACATGACCTCCTAGTTAAGTAAAATACTTCTCTCCACCTGTCAAATAACAGAATTTTTTTAGAGGCAGATTTATGAGCCAGTGGTTCTGGAGATAAGGAGGAACTGAAAGAACTTCCAGAGGCAGGCATGGTAACTAGAAGATGCAATGCCAACGATAAACAGGTATTACATGTGCACAAACTTAGTTTCCAAATCATTCTTCATTATATCCTGGCTCTTGATGGCTGAGATATTTTTGTCCTCATCTTCAGTTCAGTATACTTCAGAGTGCCAGCTTCATCTTTGTGCTTGTGAAGGGGTAAGCACTGATGGACTTCAGGGTTATAGATGAATTCATTATGATCACAAAAAAAGCCTCAAATTAAGCTAACATTTGTACCCAGAGTGGCTAGTGAGACACAGAGAGAAATGCTGCCCTTGTTCAAGATTGCTGTGCATGTACAGAACATTTTCTTCCTTCCTGCCACTCCCCTGACAGAAACAAAATGCTGATTTTCGTGGGCTGAACTGTTATTATCTGTCCCATTTCATGGGAAGCAACAGGAACAGCTTTACAAATTTTCTTGCCCTGTCCACATTCTGAAGACAAGCAAAGCAGCATTGAATACTACACCACTTTTGCTATGGGGTTTTTTGTGGTTTGGTTTTATTTTTTAATCAAATAAGCCTGCAAAGCTAAAATCAGAATTATATCAATTTATTCTAGCAGATGCATAAGGTTCTGCTGGAGTGTGTCCAGAGAAGGACCACGAGGATGATCAGAGGGCTGGAGCACCTCTGCTATGGAGACAGACTAGAGAGAGTTCGGAATGTTCAGTCTGGAGAGGAGAAGGATCCAACGAGACCTTATTGTGGCCTTCCACTATCTGAAGTGGGCTACAAGAAAACTGGGGAGGGACTTTTTAGGATGTCAGGTAGTGATAAGGCTAAGGGGAATAGAGCAAAACTGGAAGTGGGTAGATTCAGACTGGATGTTAGGAAGAAGTTATTCACCATGAGGGTCATGAGACACTAGAACACGTTGCCCAGGGAGGCAGTGGAAGCCCCATTCCTGGAGGTATTTAAGGCCAGGCTGGATGAGGCTCTGATGTAGTGTGAGGTGTCCCTGGTATAAATTCTTCTGGACCTTGGTCATTCATCACTGTCATGATAATCTGCACTAGAACTTCTCTTTGGAGACTTCATAGCTAAACAGTGACTGTGCTCTATTAGTATTCATAGTATTGTGTTTACTGCACTAGCTTCATCTTGAACCCTTTGGGTCTTGGAAGCATTGCTTCAGAGGTACAAAGTATTATTTAAGTAATTCTTTCTCTTCCTCTGGGTTTAGATTAAGTATAAAAAACAAAAACCCACAAAAAAAACCTCCAGTACAGCCCAGGCAGAACAGGATGCTGCAGCATCAAACATTTTGGGAAGCAAGCACTACCTACTCCTTCACAAAGTAGAATATCATCTAGAATGTGGAATATAGTTAAGTTTTTCAATGTACTTTCCTCCACTAAAGGGTGACTTCTCTATTCACAAACATTGCAAATCTGACTTATTCCTCAGCTCCTATCTTCAAGAAACAGCCCCAGCTGCTTACAGCATGCTCCCTTTCCAAGCAAGTCTGCAGGGACTGGCAGTTTTCATTGACAAAAAAACAAGCTAATGTTTCTCAGGTCACTCTCAAAGTTTTTTCTCCAACTGGTCCATAAAAGCATAAAATACCCCACTCTGGATAGAACCAACCCATTTTCAATTTGTTTTTAACTCCTTTGAAGCTGCATGTCTAAAGGCTGTCTTATCTGCATTATTGTTTTGCCTTTCCCACCCACTACTTCTGACATCCTCTTAAAAGCCTCTTTGGCTTTAACTACATCTTCTCAAGAACAGCAATGAGGAATTCAAGAGTGAAACCAAATGGCATAAGAGCCATAAAAGAAACAGGCATTTTCCCAGTTTGTATTACAGTAGTGCTACTTGGCAAGGTTATCCAGGACTCTATTTTTCTCCTTAATGCAACAACAGAAGACTGCTGAAAAAAGGCGACTAAATACACACAGATGATTTGGATGGTTCTTTTCACCAGATGTCTGTCCCCTTCAGAAACTAAGTCACAATGGTGAAAATGTTCTCACTTTGTCTATGGCTTGATGCCCAAAATGTAGCTAAAAGTACCAAGCTGCAGCTCCAGGGCTAAAGGGATTGAAAAAAAAAAAAAGTAGAGAAGCAATACAGGGGGATACCATGTTCCTTGAATAATTACCACTTACAGGGAGAGACCTTCCAAAACCAGTTGAGATAAAGACAAAGCACTGTAAGGAAGCTGACACTAATACTGTCACAGCTTTTGGTTAGGCCAGGGACTGTACTTGTCAGCATAAGCAATATGTCATTAAATTAGTAGATGACACACAGAGTTCAAGTATGTATTTACATATTTGTGCAGATGTTCTCTATGAAAGCGTGTGTCCCCACTCAAAACACATACTTTTGAACAGAGGGAAATGAGATTACCAGGAAGAGGTGACATGAAGTCTGAAGGTCGTCTCTGGAGTGCTGCTGAGACAGGTTTTTTCTCTGTAAAGTCGACTGCAGAATCTGCTTTCTCACTTGGTGCACTAGACACAGAGGGCCTGCAAAAAGACATACTGCATAGCATAAGGCACTGAGCAGTAACTGCATTCTGCCTTCAGTGGGTATGCTGAAAAGCTTCTTATGTTGATAGCCTCCAAGAGACAAAAGCTTATCACCTGCACAAGGTAACTCAGACACTAAGTGAGGTGACAGCTATGTAACTCTGTGTAACCATGACAGTCAACATTACAAACTTTTACAGCAGCAAAGCCTGGAGAGAAAGGAAGAGTTTTTCCAAGATGGGGTCACCATAAATCTAAGCACCGTATCACTGTGCTCCTCCTGAGCTAACTCACTAAAGGGTATTCTAGCTCCCCTCCTGTTCTTTCTCCACATAACCCTTAACTTCTACAGGTCAGGGCTTCAAAAGCACTTACATTGAGTGCACTAGCTATCAGTTTGATAGCAACTGGAGACTGAAGGTTGGGGTTTTTCCTTTGTTTGGGATCCTTCTTGTGATTTTTGTCTGTTGTTGTTCTGAGTTCCAACCCTATCCTCCAAAGAGTAGTTATTTTACTTTACTTTCCCTTGTTGATGAACACATTACAGAATATGTGAGGATAACTGCTGCCACAAGGAACATTTTCAGTTGTATGTTGCAGAAGTACCTATTTCTCACATACCTCTCCTCAAGCAGTGCTGTACGTGCTAAGTGAGCCCTGAAAATGGACTGGATGAATGTTGCAATCTCATCTTTCTCCTTGCAATCAGAGGACAAGTTCAAGGAGTTTGATGTGGAAGGAGTACAGGAGTTCTGCAAAGCAATCAGATGAAAGAAAACTGACCTTTTACAGACTGCACAGAAGCCTGATGGAAGCTTTCACAATCTTACTGCTTATCATGACAGTGGTAGTACAGCAAATATTCTTGTCTTTTGGTCTGCAGTCTTTAAGGTTCTAGAAGACTAAATCAGCAGGAAATGCAAATTTGATCATCATACAAGCTTTAAAGCATCTGTATTCCATTAATGAAAGGGCAGACACTTGCAAAGAAAGCTCATTTCTTTCAGGAAGGAAACCTTTTGAAGTCAAAGGAGGTAAGGCAGCCTTCAAATTGGATATATCTGCTGCTTTTATTAAGCAGAAGTATTCAGTCCAATGCTGGGCCAGTGCACTGACATGTAAGTGATGGACAACCAGATGGAGAACTACAAATTACCTTCAGCCTGCTAAAGGTCCAAATGATGTTTACAGAAGTTGGCAAATGATTTACAGAAACTAAACGTTTAAATGCTATGGAAATTTCATTCCAGTTCAGAACTGAACAATCTGGAGAGAGTTTGATGTGACAGAGGACACTACATGTTGTTGGCTGAGCATGCTGCATGCAAGACTCCATCATTTTGCAATCCAAAGAGTCTTTCCAAACTCGGATTCATGAATTTCAGTTCCAAAGGCTTGTCTATTACTAGAATGATTCAGAAGTGAACACTCCAGAGCAAGCAGAGCTTCAACAGCACTCCAAATGAAAGGGGATGTTATTAGCTAATGAGAGAACCAGAAAAGAGACCTGGTTACAGTCCACAACAGAGCAGTTCTAGCTTGACCTCTAAGAACTGTGAACTAAAGAAGATGGGAAGGGAGGCTAGAGAAGGAGCTCAATATCTTTCTGGAATTACAGTGGTGTTGCCAACTAGTGCATTAAAACATCACCAGGTTATGCAGAGAATCAAGCCGGGAAGTACAGGACTTCACATCAAATACTAGGCATTATGGGACACCCACTTGTCCCAGCAATTACCTTGTTGTTAGACTTTGCATCACACATCCTGTTACTCTGTAACAGTTTCTGGCGAGCTAAATGTCCTCTGAAAGCTGCCTGAAGCGTAACAACTGCCTAGGGTGGAAGGAAAGAAGTAGATGTTAACTCCCTTGAAAGATGGCAGCTATAAATCAGAACAGGAGTCTAGAGGGACAAAGCACATGGGGAAAATAACTTTTCCCTGTGCAATAGGAACTCTTTGATGTCTTGACACTTCTGTATGTTTGAGGGATATACACATCCTCCTTACTTCACAGGTATCCTGCTGCAATCTAGAGAATCCCCAGGCTGTGACAACCCATACATATGGTTTAAATTCAGTCTGGGAGGTGTTCATGGTTAAGCTCATCAAATGCAGTGAAGTTCCAGCTGCCAACGCTAGCTTAAATTTCACAAACAGAGCAACATGTTCCCATATTAGATCATAGCAGGATCTGTGATGCTCTGGTGCAATCAGAAATGAAGCCAAGCCTGGCAGACCTCTGTGGTGATTACGCTAAACCTAAGTCTTTCCTCTCTGCTCAGATTTTACTGGGTTCTCTCCAACAAAAAGCATCTAGATGCAAAACAGAACGTTTGTGTCATGAAGAATTTCTTGTAGTTTCTGAAGATAACATTTTTTATGTTCTGGAAGAAACAAACCTAAAATGCTACACTGAGCTATTTGACAAAAAAAGAAAAAAAAAGCAAAACCCAACATAATACCCAGCTTAAAAAAAAGTCTTTGTGCCAAGTGTTTGTCAAAAAGAGAGATGTTTGTCAAAGAGTCAATTTCTTCATAACACTTAGACACTTCTTCTTAGCAAAGCTTCCTACTTCCTGAAAACTCATCCTGGTGAAAATGAAAGCATTATTAGAATTACTTAATACAGAACAACTATTTCACCTCTATCATTTTCAGTATTGTTCACCTTGCAGAAGGCACAAGGAACTGAAAATTAGAGACCAAAAGGGCCTTTGAGCATGAGGCAGCCTGAAGAACAATCTTAGTACAATAGTTCATATTACAATAAAATCTCTTAAAACTTTATTTATGCTATGATGCAAAGTAATGATGCAAAGTAACAGTGATTCTGCTGTTTTCCTGGGCATCATAAACACACTCACCTCATCCAGAGCAATTTCTTCTTTCTGAAATGATAAATACCTAAGTTAATGCCACAAATATATACAAATTAACTAAGAAGTATTTCCCAAATTTTCTCCAATGATGAAAACAGAAATACCTGCCCCACTTCCTCATGAAAACTCAAGCAAACTCAAGAAAAAATCGTTTTACCTTTGAATTTGTAAGTAGTTGTTTTGTCTTTAATGTCCTAAGCAGCACTTACAAGACTCACTTCACATCGTATGTGCTACACATGGAAAAAGCAGCATTATGCTGTAGCACACTCTTCAGGTTAATGCATTTTTTCTAGGTAATTTTGTCCTATCTGAGGATATATCCATATACTAAACTTTCTCTGTAGTTTGGAGGACTTCTGGAAGGGGAATTCAGCTTCAGTCATACTCAAAGGAAGCAGCAGCACCACTTCGACCACTGCTATACTTGTCCTTGGTTTTCTGCTCACCTATTCAAAAAAGTGGCTATCTCACAGCAGAAAGGGTACTAGGAGGCTAAAGCAAAAGAAGCAGCAGCAGGACTTGAAAAAGCTGGAGGAAGAGAAGATAGTGGTAAAAAATCACACTGGGAAACACTGCTGCAGTTCCTGGCAGCAAGTTACTGTAGCTGCTTAAAGAAGAGGAAGTTGTCCTCATTGTCCCTGATCAGAGAATCTCACCTTGTTTTGGTACATCTTCCAATGTCTCTGGATGATTTTGGCTGCTTGCTCCTTCCTGTTATCTTCATTGTCTTTTACTGGACAGACTGGTGAAGACTGCAAAAGAGAATCTTTGCATTTAGTACACTGACTGAAGTCACGAATTGGAATCCTATTGAGGGAAACAGGTGACAAATGACTCGGAAAAATCAGCACCAGATTTGTTAAATGTTCATCCTGCCTTCAGGGTGGAAGTAAGTTATAGGAAACTTAGTTCAGAATGCTGCTCATGTTCAAACTCATTTAGATGACTGTTAGAGCAAAACCCATCCCTGTGTCCATTTCAGAAAGGTTTTCATTTAAACGTATTTCTGTTTCTCTCTGCATTACTAAAGCAACAAGAGCTCCACCAGCAGAACCCACTGCTTTTGGTAACAAAGTGGTTTGAATGGTACCAACAGACAGAGGACAAATCTCAGGATACTTGACTTTGCAATTCTCCTCCAGGAAAGACTTGTATAAATAAACTGCGGAGCATTCATGTTTCATCCTGAGACCAATCGCCCCATAACCATCTCGTTTAAGCTTACTCATGAGTTGACCAGGAGGGAGGGCTGGAGGGAGAGCTTGCATAAGCTGGCAGAACTCTACTCTCTAATCTTAAAGAAATTCGTTAGAGGAAAAAGAAAGAAACCAAGAATAAACCAAATTTTGCTCCAGTTACTTCTTCTGAGGTGTGGTTGCATCTTCCACCCTCACCACCTGATTCTTTTGATCCCTAATTAACCCATACTAATTGTCAAGGTCCACTTGCCAGACAAGTTAGCTGCAGTTTTAAAAAGACTAAATTTAATTTGTTGGTGTAAAATTCTAAGTAAAGGAACAAGAAATTTTATAGACTCTGAAAAAAAACCCCTCTTGATTCTATGAAAAGGATTTATTTATAACCTAAAAACGCTGAGTTACAGGCTTAAGTTTAGCAAATGGATCATGTTATATTAAAAATGACAACCTACTATTAAAATGAAAAATTGGTAGGAACTTAGTGATAATTACAAATAATGGGAACATTTCAATAAATGGGTGGTTGCTTGCCAAGAATATATATAGTCTGCAGAGGGAAAAAGGAGCTGTTTGTTGGCTGTTTTTTAAAGACTCAAGTTATTTGGTATTCAAAATACCATCTAGCATCTATCAGTTTATAACACATAAAAAAGAATCCAAAGAATTGCATAGTATATTAAAAAAAACCCCCAGCACCCTCTTAAGCCAGGGGACATTTTTATTGTTTGCTGTTTTGTTTTTAACTACCTGTATTTCAGGGTCTATTTATTTTTAAGTTAAAAAATTATTAAAATCCCCAGTAATAATTTTCAACTAGTTTTTAGTGGAATGAGACTAACATGACCAGACAGCCTCTGAAAGCATGTCTGTCAGTGCCCATTCATCTCCACTGGCTGGTTACAATATTTGGCAGTGGGATGGAAGGTTGCAAAGTTAAAGTCCAGCCATATTTCACAAAAAAACCCCACACCAAACTGATGACCCCATTAAAGACTGTCCAGGATTAACAGCTGCACAAATAGTTATCAGATCCTGGAAAATCCAGAAAAAGAGAGGTTATGAATATCTCAACTCCAGAAAAAACGGGGAAAAGACTTTATTCTATTGTACTGGCATCTACTCCTTACTCAAGTATTGTGCTCCATCAGCAATGGAATTTAAAACACCCTACATTTTTCCTGATGATTACTGCTTTGCATCCTGTAAACCATCCCATGGAAAAGCACCCTATTTTCTATCCAAACATAAAACACAAACAGTTTCTTACTAACTGTGCCCCTACTGTTAATTTGACCAAAATAAAAACCAAGTAACAATTGAAAAGGGATTTTTAATTGTTTTTTCTAGTCTGGCAGTGAGGAAACTTACCTGCCTCTCTAACTGTCAACTCACACAAGCCTTCCCTCCCTCTACAAAATTGGACTGAAATTAACCAATGGGTTCAGATGCACAAATGTTTGTGTGTTTGAGGTTTGTTTGTTTCATTGCTTTTAAGTAACACAAAAAACTCAAATACTTAGTGTGCAAGCCTCTTGCAACATCCCACTGATTAAGAAAAAACAGAATTGTGAGGTAGATAATCACTAAGAAAAGCTCCCAAAAAAACACCAAGTTGCAGTGGTAATTATTGAAACAGCTTATCAACAAATGCTGGGAATTAACCATCATTCAGAATCTCTGAAAAGATTCAGCTAGCAGCTATTTAGACTATCAGCTCAATTTGCCATACATTAGTTAGATGCAAGGGACAAAACCCCAAACCAACAAAACATCATGTCTTCGTACCTTATTTATCTCTTCTGTTGTATCTTCTGCCATTTGTCTCTTCTCTTCCTCCCATTCCCCCACTTTCTGTGGCAGGTTCTGGATTTCGTCACTATAGTTGAAAAGATATCTATAGCTAGAAGTTATCTGTTGTTGTTCCTGATTTGAAAATACTGAACCTCTTTTACACAATTAGGTTGCTTAGGGATTTTTTTCTAAGGCCAAGGTGGGAAACTGCTCAGGACAACATGACATTCTCACAGTAACAGACATGTAACACCAATTCTTAAGTTCTGAAAGGACAGCACTATAGTGAAAATTACAAGGTCAAGGTTGCAGTGGTTTCCTTGATACCATTAATATTGCATCTAGATCTGCCACGGTTTCACGTTTGGCCAAGCTTTTTCCTACAAATCAATAATGAAATATTTTTTTTGCCACCCTTGCACAGGATGATTATCCATGGTTATACAGAATACATGAAGTAAATGGAATGACATTGGCAATGGTCTAGATGCATAGGCTGAGATGGAGAGGCTAAAGAAAATCTGAGCCAAACATGGCAGCTTTCTTTTTCCATTTATCTTATTATTCTTTATTATAGTTTACTTCATATTTTCACTATACTTCTCAGTCTTCTGCCTCCTCTAACACCAGCCCATACAATTCTTCCTCTAATAACTTACTTTAGTCCTTCAGAACAGTACTGCTCAAAACAATTCTCAAATTCCTGCATGGATTTTGAGCCATTTTAAGAGAGAATCACACTTTAACAGGTACTTTTATGGCTCTGAAACGGTCTACTAATATAAAAGGGCATACCTTAAAGTCTGCTCTTCTGTAGTCACCCCTTCTGCCTTCTTCCGCCACTTCTGCAGCTCCAGCTCCACTTCAGCCTTAGCCTGCAGTAATTGCTTGATATTTAATCTACAAAAGGTATAAGGAAATTTAAGCAATAAAGAAATTAGTATTTCAATAAGGTAGTTATTTTTCTGTTTAAACTTCCAAACAAAATAGGTTCTCATATTCCTAAAGTGCCTAGAAGTTTAATTTTTGCCTTTTATGTAAAATAAAATGCAAGTACACATCGCTTAGAAGCAAAAAGCCTCTTTGCATGTTCTTGCCATGTATTTTTGTTCAGAGGCAAGCTGACCCAGGAGGCAGAGCCTTATCAACAATTTGTAGCTGTGTGCACAGCTTTGCTCATGACAGGATTAACCTGCCTGCCCTCGTGCACTGGCACACCAAACGAGTCCAAGCAATAATGGCAAATCAATTCCCTACTAGGGAAGAAAGAACACACAATGCACCACATAGCAGAAGGCAGGCTGGAACGAGGAAAGGGGCAAACTGGGGCAAAAGCTTGCTTAAAAAACAGGGCAAAATTTTACAAGGAAAATACTTGTAAGCAAAAAGTGCTGCATCAAGTGATACATAACCCTTTAAAAGCTTCAATATGAAAAAAAGTCTTGAAAGATGTGTTAGGAACCAAGGGAAATCCTCATTTTCCATCCTCTTGCAATTTTCTGGTGTGTAATTTTACAAGGCTGGAAGGACTAAGAGAAGCTTTTGAAATAAAAGCTGGAGTGACCAGCAAAATCTTACTGCTGCAAATGGGAATGACTTAGGACATCACTTCATAATGCGACAGGAACTAAGTAATTCACACTTACAAAAGAACAACATCTCAGACAAAAGTAGAGCTTACTCTTTATTGAGTAGGAGATTTTGAAGTGCCTTCTTATCACTCTTCAGTTTCTTCACTAGGCCTTGCAGGCGATGACATTCCTCAGCGTGGTCTAGGTGTGGAGGAGCTGGATGATCCTGCTCCACAGAAGGCGAAGATGACACAGCAAGCAACTGTGATGACTCACTATCTGCTGATGATACCATGGTGCTCTCCATGGCACTTACTTTCTAAAGAGGAGAAATTCACACAAAAATAAAAAAAAAGAAAGAAAAAAACGAAGAAAACTAAATTTAGCATAAAAAAGATTTTCTTCAGGCCATGAGAAAAGATCCGAGTGGAATTTAACTGTAGAATGTGCTTCTATATGTAATAAGGGTGAGAAAAGAACAAAAAGGAGGAAGGGCACATGGTGCAGACATAAGTCTACATGTATGAACCAGAATGAACATGACTGATCTACTGAAGGACTAGATGCCATGAGCACAAGCCAGTGGTTCTCCATTTCACTCTCAAAGTCAGGCCATGTGATTATGATCACTTACTTTTTCTAGTTCTGAAATCCGCCTCACCAGCCTTTGTCTGCTCCACTCACTGTAATCTAAAAACAAGAGGAAAAAAAGCTTTAAACATGAAGCTGTATCAGCAAGTCGGTGCTGTTCTTGGGTTCTGAAACTTGTCCATATAGAAAGACCACCTAAAGACCTCTGAACACCAACTTTAAAAACAAGACTGATATTAAAATACCTGATTTCTACATCAGTTATGTCAGAAGTCAATATAAGCCACATCCATCAGTTTCCCACAACTGAAAAGCAGTTTTCCAGCAGAACACTAAATCTTCAAGTGATTGCAGTCCAAAATTCTCAGGAATAATGATAAAAGAAACTCAAGTCTGACTGAAGCAGCACAGCCAGAAATCATAGAGAGACTCCTGTAAGAAAGTGCTCATTCCAACATCTGACTCTACTGAGTCTTCACTTTTGTAATAACTTCCTTATTTTCACCATTGTAAGGCCCTGCTCTCAAACACATCTTTTCAAATGTACCTAAATCCCTTGCCTCATGTTCACCAGCCTCTCAGCACATACTTTTTGTTTTACTGGAAGGAGGAGAACTGCTCAGTACATGATCTAGATCTTCTTTTAGTCTCCGATTCTCAGTCTGCAATTCTTTGATGTTCCTGGATAATCTCAGGACAGAAGCATTCAGTGCCTTCAGTCGTTTTTGGGTATCTCTGTCCTCTGTGCTTGGAAACAGGGTCAAAAACAGTAAGTTAACTTAAAAGCAGAGAACAAAGTAGCAGCATTAAAAAGAGCAGAACAGCTTCATTATTCAAGTCAGCTGGCTGAGTTAACTATCTCAGCTCCCTCCAAACAGGATTCCTCAACATTTTTACTTACTCTTTTAGGGAACGAAAAATACAAAGGCCATCTTGCTCAACACTGTCACTGTCTTAATTTGTGGCACTGAAAGAAGACATTCTGAAACTTTTACTTCCTCCCTGCTTCATTAAGGCACAAACAAGGATCCTGGTACGAGTTTTACTTCCTTGGTTTTCTATTTGTTTTGTTAACCAATCTCACAAGGCTTCGGCAGCACTCAGCAGACCCCTGACTTACAAACACTCATCTTTAGCCAATTACAAGACTTCAACAACTGTTCATCAAGGAAAGCTATGCTGCGTGCTCTGAATTTCTTTCTTTCACTTAAGAAACAGATTGAAATTAGGAGAGAAGGCTGCTATACATGGAATAGCTCTCCAACAAGTCCGTCACAGAAGTGTATTTTCAGATCACTCTGAATGCTGCTTTAATGCAGAAGAAACTATTCCTGTGAAAGTAAACCCCAGAGAAATATGTTTCTTCGTTTAAGGTATATTTCAATCAATGAGAGACTTAAAGTGTACTCTTCAAATCTCTTTTAACATTGATGTGATGAGAACAAAAGGCATCAGAAGAGGGAAAAGCCTACTATGCCTTAAAACTGTTTAGCGCTATTACAGTGATTTGGCCTTTTTGAACCGTATAATGAAGGGGGAAGAAATCTCAGCTTCTAGATGCACAAAGTTGTAGAGTTTGTTCACAAAACAGGTATCTAGTTAGATTAAATACTTGTTCAAGCTTACTTTTGGAAACAAAAATCTGAAGGAACTGGTGGGCCTACTTTTGAACAAAAGCCACTGCTGGTGACAATCACAGAACAGTTTGTGAAGGAATTTTATGTCCCATCCACTGAAATAATTACAAGAGGGAGGCAGTCTACAATTAACATATAAGTGTGAAAAGCTGAATCTAATCTATGTTTTAGAAACTGAAATGAAATGAAGCTATAAAACCAAAGAAGGCTGCCCAGACGTCATTCAGATGTCATTCCTCCTGCTGTCCCAAGCAGGAGGAAAAAGAAAAAGTACAACCAAAATTACAATATAGCAATAAAAAATGGGAATTGACAGAAATTACAGACATCATAACCATATCACTCGAGGGCCATTATTTGAGATTCATCAAAAGCTAAATGAAAGAGCTGCAAACCATTCTGAAGACTTGAAAGGTTACCTAGTTTCTCACTACTATTGGATACTATAGATTCACACATAAATAATCATGTTTCAGTGATAACACTGAAAAAGAGGAGCTAAATGCCATTCACTCCAGCCAGAAATAATTCAGACAAGTATCATGAAAGAAACACTCTCCTACAATGC
Source organism: Psilopogon haemacephalus (assembly GCA_013396835.1). NCBI lineage: Eukaryota > Metazoa > Chordata > Aves > Piciformes > Megalaimidae > Psilopogon > Psilopogon haemacephalus. Next base: position 519,672 of record VWZI01007799.1, read on the forward strand.
TTTCTATGTGTCAGTGTCCTGACCTTCAACATCATTTATTATTTCAGTGCTCAGCCTCTCAAGAAAAGATTGACAGTCACATAATAGACAGAGACTGCCCTGACCACTGCTTTTTGAAGCTATGAATAAATGAGGACAAGGAAGAGACCTGATGACTCATTCTCACCTGTGCATAAATGAGTTGTGATGGCTTACAGCCTGGAGAAGCTAGTCACTGAGCCCAGAGATACTTTTCTTTTTCATTTTCAAAGCAGTGACAAAACAAGTTGCAGTTTCCAATCCACAAGAGACAGTGAACTAGTGAAACACAACTAGTATACATAACAGCCCATACAGATGCCTAACATGTTTCCATCAGTCTAAATAATTACACCCCAAATTCAGACAGTTGCCTGTACTTAACACTAGGAGGGCAAGCATATTCTCAAGTGGCATGGTTAGGAGTTTTCCTGTCCCAAAAGACTATTACCCTGTTCTTAGCTCACATAACACTTACTTACACAGATGCTTTTGATCTGTTCTCTTACTGGAGCTTTGCCCTTCGCCTTTGTGCTTCGATTTTTGTTTTCTCCACAGACCATTCACCCTCACCACCACTTACATGCCTGCACTCTAGTGACAAGCACAAGTACAAGCCTCTCCAACAGTGTCTCACTAGTGCCACTCATTGGTATCTCAGCAAATCTACCCTGATCTGCAGATCTGACACAAGCAAATGTTGACTTCAAAATACCTTCTTTGCAGCACATACTCTAGAGCAAGATGCAGAACTGACTCAGGAGTAAAGTGCCAACCACCTAGTCAGTTTGTTTCAACCACCAGTGATGTCAGAACATGTGATCGTGGAGGAACATGGATTTTATTTAACTGAGAGAAAATTTCAGAGCTCTCACGTGCTTTTAAAATAGAACTAGGATTTTTTTCCACATCCACAAAAATATCTACAGGAAAAAAAAAGACCAAAGAACCAAAAACGTGACTAAAGCATATGCCAAAGCTACGAAGCCAAGAGCAGCATTATCTAAAAGCAAATCCATCACTTAAAGTGACAAAATAAACTGTTCCCATGTAGTAGCTTTCCATCAGTTAAAGCAGCCTAAGAGTGCTATATCAAACATACACATGCAAACATACTTTTTCCTTATAGTCTCAGATTTTGCCAGGAGACGATGAACCTGTGAAATATGAAATACAGATTCCATTAAGGAGCTAGCTGTGGAAGCTGACATTGCTAATGCAACACCTTGGAAAATTAGGTGAAAATCAGAACAAGACCCTTGAAGTCCTGTTACTACTGCAGAGGCAACGATGCCATCACCAAAAATCAGAGTACTGTTGTATTGGCTTTCATCTACATACTACACTTTGAGGTATACATTGTATTTCCCTTTCTGGTTAACACACTCAGTGAGTAAAAGAGCTATGTGTGCTAGGAAAGCCTGGAGTTACGAGAATGCCTATGAAAATCTGATTCCAATAACAGGCACAACTAAGCTGTAGGAAACCTAACTAAAACTTTCCATTTATACTTCAACTCAACAACTGAGCAACTTCCTCTCCTGTATGCACAATTAAGGACCTGTGTGATGTACCTCTTCAGAGTAGGCTTCCATAGCTGTCCTCATTTCTTCCAAATTAGTGTTCTTCATCTCTGCCTGAAATTTGCTGAAAATAAAAAAGCATTAAAAAATAATCCTATCAGACCAGCAAAGACATTGCAATACCTGTTGATTTACATTTTCTGGGTGAGTGGTTTATAGTTGCTAATATGCTCTCAGAGTTCATTGAAACTTCTTAAAGGAACAGAAGAACACAGATGAAAACCCAACATGAATTTCAAATTCCTTTCATTATCTCATCCAATACAAGGCTCTATATCCCCCAAAGTCATACTTAATAGTGTTGTCTTTCTCCTTGCACTGTTGTTCTAGCTTGAGAATCTTCTCCTTTAATCCACTAACCACCTACAGAAAGAACAAAATGCTTATGAGTCCTAGAATAATCCATCTCTTCCAGAAGTTCTATTTCTCTGTAATCTTGCCTTGTGTCTTTATAAACTGTACCTAATTAGATATACTGATTGCTACATACTTCAGTACTTAGGGTAGCAGACATCTACTGCTGTGACAAAGGGAACACTAATGAAATCAGATCCCTGAGTTAAATCTATGGTAACATCTTAACATTTATACACAATAATTAAATAAAAACAACTCTGTCCATTACACTACTAAATTAAATGCAGATAATAGGAAGAATGCTTCCTAAATAGATTCAAGACAATGATAATGAAGATTCCCTAAAGCCTGGGATCTTCATTGCTGGTTTCTTATCTGACTTAAGAAGGAACAGTTAAATGAGTCCTTAATAGCTTATTCGTTTTTACTTAATTTTATTATTTAGCTGTGTTTCATTTTGGCAAGAGGAAAAAAGGAAAAATGAAAGCAAAAGGTAATGAAGACACTATTACCCATCCATTATTACTCATCTTGTCTGACAAAGCTCGTGCCAGCTCGGAGCCCTGCAAGATAAGACAGAAGAGGTGACCAACCTTCCCACTTCATTCTACTGTCAGGCCTTTATAGTTTTCTAACCTACTCTAATGCTCACGTACAGCTCAAGTTCTGAAGTCCCTACACACATATTTGTGCAGCACAGGATCATTTTCCTTTGAACTGTGCTGGACTGGTGAGCTGAGATACACAAACCAGGAATCCCTGCATGCCATACAGCCACCTCTCCCATTCAACCTCATCCTTCCTAGGAGCCAACACACTACAGAATTGAAATCTAGAGACAAAAGGAGGATCACAGTGCTCAGTACTTTTGCCCCTCTTTTATTCCTGCAAGAAATAGTCACCCTGGAAGGATCCAACAGTTGTTCAATCTGCTTATCCTTCCGATTGTTTTCTTCTTCGAGGCGACGCAGCTTAGTCTTCATTCGATCTCTCTCGCTCTTCTGAGCTTGTATTGTCTAGGAGCAGAGAAAAATCATAAGCACACCTCAGAAATAAAAACATACTGAGTTTTCACATCAAAACATTTTGATATCAACAATCCAATTACAATGGTCAGGATGAAGGAAAAAAAAAAAAAAAGACCAGGGAGACCATCACACTGGATCAGAGCTGACAGGTAAGGGAGGTGACAGGGCAAGGATAAAAGTATAAGATTTAACAGAAAGGCAGTCTTACACAAATGATCTACAACAGTCAGGGTGTCTGTCTATAGGCATCTGTAATGTTCAGCATGTACAGTCCTCATCTTTCATAGACTGCACTAAATTCAACATACAAACTGTTAAAATGTGATGGGTAACAGCCAGGTGATTAAAATAAAAAAGGAGGTGGAGGGACAAAAAACCAAACGCAATGAACCTTTTCAGTGTCCAACTAGGGCCATGGCTGGGGTTCAGGACTGGGTATACTTCAAAGCTTCCACATCCAGTACTCAGAAGTATCTATCACACCATAAGAACAATGCAATTGCTTTAAACAGGCACAAATTTAGTTTAGCCTTACATTACAAATGCAAAACAAAGGGGGGAAAAATTTGCTGAATGTCCCAGTTGTAGAAACCAAAGAACTCTGAACCAACAGAGTGTGGACATCTACAGGAGGATGGAGCTACACTACAACTTCCTAAGCTAGAATAAGATACTGTACCTTTTTCAGTTCTATAATTTCATCATACATATCTTCCTTTTCTTTGTAGTCAGGAGTTCCAGGAATATAGCCTGTAGAAAGAGGTATGGAAAGTAAGCAGAGCTGAAAGATGCATTTTTAACTAACCAGAAATCTTACACTTCAAGACAAGTATCTAGGACAGCACCAAACAGGAAAGTAGACTTTTTTTTTTAGATGAAAAAATCAGCAAGGGAATTAATTTTAGAAGTGGAGGTGAAATAGAAAAGCTACTGTATGAAACTCCTGCCAGATTTTACAGCAGATTTCTCCTAATTCTCTCTGGTGCTAGGCTAAAATATCCATCTCAACAAAAGACATACTCCTCTTCGCAGAAGACTGCAGTCATCTCATCCCAACAAATGAATTATTTACAAAGATTTCTAAAAGATAACCAGAATATGTTTCTATCTCTCCCTATGTAAAAGTCTACACTCTTAAAGTTGCCAGAAGCTGTGTATTAGCAGTAACAGCATAGGTATCATTTTAAAGAGAAGTTTAAAGCTCTGCTTTAAAGAAAGGCATAATAGAAGTTTTAAATTCTGCTCCTCTTCTAGAACTCAATTGATTTTAATACCACAGCCACATGATAAAACACTTTCTAGAGAAGTAAAAGGAGTCAATTACATAGAATTTCAGGCGAGCAGATGGTTTCTATCAATGGTTCCCAAACTATGTTTTGCAAAGTCACAATAAATTGTCTACAGCTGGCCCCATTGAACCATATTATATTAGCAACATTTTCAGCTGCAAATGCAAGGCAATTTGCAAAAAGTTCTGAAAGCTAATAGTGATTCATTTCTCAAAAAAATTTGGAACTCTCCATCTTATTCAATGTAGAAATCTCAAAAAGTATCTCATGGATCATATATTGACACATGTATTTTAATACAGGCTAAGCTGAAATGACTCTTGCTTGACTAAAGCCAACCTTTTCAGCAGTGTGTGTTTCTACATGAAAAAAAAAAAAAAAATTAACATTTATCTGCCACACCATTGCATCATTTACCATTGCTAGAAGAACGGGAATGTTTTGGCTTCTTCATTCCTAGAGCTTCCTTCAAATATTCTGGAGTGTGACTAGAAAAGTTAGTACGCATAAGCCGCATGTCAATATCTAACTTCAGAGGATGGCTTGTTCCTGCCAACAAAAATGGAACAAAAATACAAAAATCAGGAGTAACTGTAAATTAAATGTGTAAATGGGTAAACATAACACAGACAGTTACTCTCTCTATAAATTCCAATGTTCAAGATCAGGTAGTTCCAAGCACCCAAAGAAACGGTAGTGAAACAGCTTCTTATGTAGCTTATAATCAACTACAAATCTGTTTTCTAAGATTTACGTTCAGCAGTCCACAACACTGAATGCTATCCATATAAGCAGATAAAGTTTCTATACTAATACCTTGTTTCAGTGATCCCAGCCACATCTGCCTTGGGTTTTTTACAGCTGCAGTCTCCAGACGTGCACTGTCTGTTCCCTGCAGAGTTTGCCAAGCTGCAGCTCTTTTAGGATACAATTGTGCGCTAGAGCTGTATGGAGACTCTGTAACAAAAGAAAGTATCTCAGCATTGCCTTAAAAAGTTTAGGTCGCAGCAGTTCTTCCAATCTTAAAGGTTCCCAGGCAGTCTTTTTACTTAAACCAGAAGAATTCAACAGCAAAGTACATATTGGTTTCTAGAGCAATAGGACATTGACCTAAAACAAAACCCATGATAATGAAATAAAAAACCCAGGTTCAAAAAAAAAGAAAAGCAACATTAGCAAGTTTGCAGATGACACAGACTGAGCAGGAGTGTTAATGTGCTCAAGGGTTGGAAGGTGCACCAGAGAGATCTGTACAGGTTAAATTGATGGGCTGAGGTCAACGGAACAAGGTTTAACAAAACCAAGTACTGCCCAAGGAGGCAGGAGTCACCATCCCTGAAGGCGTTCAAGAAGCACATAGATGGAGCTCTTCAGGGAATAGTTTAGTAGTCATGGTTGGACTTGATCTTAAAGATCTTTTCCAATCTTAATGATTCTATGATTCTACAAGCATCAGTGGATAATTCTAAGGAAACAATAAGATGTTGGTTCAAGTTAATATTCCAGTTCCTGCATCCAACCAATCTATTTTGTTCTGCAGTAACAGAAGGAAAAGCCCAGAGCTTTAGAACACTTACTTGGTGATTTTGGAGGCTTGTGAAAAAATTTTTTCTTCAGCTTCTGGAAGAGAAAAAGAATTGTTCATGCATTTAAATTATCACACTCTTCAAAGATTTCATCATATAATCTCAACATTCACTTCAATCTCCATTTTTAATTATTTTTTTTTCCTAATAACACAGAATCTTCTGCTTAGAAAACAGTAGCATTAAGTATGTGCAGATTTGGCCACACCAACAGTCACCAGAATTAAGGTGGTGCCTGCTGAAGTTTTATGCTACAGCTAAAAAGTAGTCTATTCATGCTCAGAACACTAAGATCCTCCCCATTTGCATTAAATATGAGGAGCAGCAAATTCAAGATGATCACAGAGTAGGGGGTGATCTGCAGAAACATTTAGCTAAAGACTTATTTGATGCCATTACATCTCTATAAAAAGATTACTGAGGACTGTAACTTGACAGAATAGCAAAATGAAGCCAAACATCATTTTCAGATGGCTTTATAAGGCAGAATTACATCTGGAATTAGAGGAGGTTTTTAACCAAACTGCACTGCAACCACATTGCCTGCATTGCATGGCTGTAGTGTGAGAACATGCTGGGATGCCTTGGAGAGCATGCTGGGATGCCCAAAAGGAGAAAAGCCATGACCATTTCCCTCTCCGACTCACAGGTTATCACAGACAGGCTGTCCTCCCCCTGGGAAACAGACATCAACTGTCACATTTGGTACCGAATAAGTGGATATAAAGCACATTCAGAAAAATGTATATCCTTTCACTCTCATAATAGTGTGAGCACAATAAATTAAAATGGGAAATGTGTCACCACTGTTGTAAAAGCCAGCAGAATTTGCTCTAACACAAACTTCAGTGCAAGTCACTTTGAGCCACAGAGGCATGCACTTGATGCACTGCATTACAACATATCAACGTTCAGGTACCTCACTTTACAGAGTGCTCATTCTGCATGAATGTCTCCACCAGTAAGAGCCAAGCAGCTACTGATCCATCTCTCTGCCTCCTTCCTCATTCACTTGTTTCTATTCCCTGCTATGCTACAGGAAGCTTGACATAAGCAGCGATCAGGCCGAGAAGAAGAAAACAAACCAAAACACCTGTAGAACTAAGAAAAGTGTTAATTTTTCCTCCGACTGAGCTGACAACCTTCTCTGCTTCCGAGGTGTAATCATATCCACAACCGAAGGAAAACACCCACTCTGCTTCCAACTGATCTGAACGCATGATGCCCTCAGAGGGAGCATTTCATCTTGCTGCTGGCCCTACGGTGCTCACAGCTGTAGCAACATTATTTGGACACATGCGGATATCTGTCTGCAAGGGAAAGGGTGAAATATTTTTGGCAACCCAGGCTGACAGAACAGGAGCTGGGACTGAGAACAACAGAGCAGGTAAAGCAGCTCTTTTTTTTGTAACCTGCTGTGGCTGAGAGCAAGCAGGCATACATCTCACACACCATGCCATACAGTTCTTAATTTCCTGAGGCGATGTCCCTTGAAGCACACTGATTATTTTTGTTATTTTAAGGCCTTTTTAATCGCTCTGGGAGATCTATCTAACTGCTGCTATCAAATCAGGAATCGGAGAACACAAAAGGCGCCCAGACTTGATAGATGGTACACAACGAGGTCTTCACCAAAACATAAACGCGTAATAACAAAAACATCACAGTCCTTGGACACCTTCACAGTCCCTTCGCTCTCGCAAAACAGGCCCGATAAGAGCCACCTAGGACAGAGAACAGAGCTTGGCGGCTCCCCACGAAGGACCTGCCGAGAGCGAGAGAAACGAACCTTAACACACATACACCGCCATCCCGCTCCTCCCTCGCTGTACCGCTGGCTAGCCAAGGAGATACGGGAACTCGGCTAGAAGCGGACGTAGCCATCCTTCACCCCCTTAGTCATTGCCTAGGGGAGACTGAGGGGGCCCCGAGTTTTGCCCCTGGCCCACAGGCCATGAGGAGTGTTTTGCAGGCCGGGGCCTTGCCGTCTTCCCTCCCACCCTCGCTCCTTACCAGCTCCCCACCCGCTGCCGCCTCGCCGGCATCCCGGGCCATGGCGGGAGGGTGGCGGGGGGACCTCAAGGGGTGTCAGGGCAGGCGGAGACGAGCGGGACCATGGCGGCAGACACGGGGCAGGGGGCAGGGGGCGCCCCCCTCTCCCGCACCGCACTTCCGGGTGGCGGAAACCATGGCAACCGGGCGCGCGCCGGGTGGCAGCAGCGGAGCCTGCGCAGTGCCCGGGGGAGACTCGCCCAGCGCAGAGCCAGGCGGGCCGGGGCCGTGCCGCGGAGCGTGAGTGCCACCAAGCGGTCCCAACAGGCAACGAGCCCGGGCGGGCGGCGCAGGGCAGCCTCCGTCAACAGCTTCTGACCCGGAGCGCAGGGGCAACCCTAGGCGTGCTGCGACCCTTAGAGGAGCCCCGCTCAGATATGCTACCTCTGCAGCAACCGCGGGGCTCACCATCATAGCCCCGCCACAGCTGATCCAGCAGGGGCCCGTGAGCAATACCGCCTCCCGCTGCGCTGCCCGCCAGCCTTTTGAGCATCCCCGGGACACGCCTCTCGACCTCTCATCCCCCTCGGCCACGCCTCCCCCCTTGCGACACTCGCTTTGCGGCCGGGGCCGGTTACACCGATCCTCGCCGGTGCCGGGACGGGCGCGGAGATGCCGCACAGCCGGCGCCACCCTGCTGTCTGTGCCGAGAGTCCGTTCGGCGCTGACCGGGCCCGCCACCGCAACGCCATGACCCGCGAGTGCGCCCTCCTGCTGCCGCGCGTCTGCGCCGCCCTGGCCGCCTCGCAGCACCACGGCTTCGACGACACCTACCTGGAGAAGCTACTCGACTGGTTCTACCTCTTGACGGAGTCTGGTGAGTGCTCACCGCTGGCAAGGCCCTCACCCCCCAGCTCTGGCCGCTGGTGACCAGCAGAGGCTTCTCCCAAGAGATGGGAGGCCTGCAGGCTGGGGCCCTGGGGGATGCTTCCTCGGCGACACCTGAAAATGCAGGTCAGTACCTGAGGCCGCTGCCTGGGCTTCAGCTGAACCCATACACGTGCCTAATAGTTGTGAGGTGTTACACTCAGCTCAAACAAGCAGCTTAAAGTTAGGAGAAAGGGTAGAAGTGGCCAGCAGGGCAAGGGAAATAATTCTGCTGCTCTGATCTGGTGAGACCCCATCTGCAGTGCTGGGTCCAGCTTGAGTCCTCTGCACAAGACGTAGACCTGTTGGAGCAGGTCCAGAGGAGAGCGCAAAAATTATCTGAGGGCCGGAACCCCTCTGCTATGAGAACAGACTGAGAGAGTTGGGAGTGTTCAGCCTGGAGAAGAGAAGGCTGCAGGAAGGGGCATACAAGAAAGATGAGGACACTCTGTTTAGCAAGGTCTGGTGTGGTAGGACAAGGGGTGATTGTTTAAAACTAAACCAGGGGAGATGCAGACTAGAGACTAGATCTATGGAAGAAACGTTTTACACTGAGGATGGTGAAACACTGTCCCAGGTTGCCCAGAGAGGTGGCAATACCCCATCCCTGGAAACATTCCAGGTCAGGTTGAATGGGGCTCTGTGCAGCCTGCTGACAGCAGTGGGTTGGACGAGATGAGCCTTGTAACCCATACCAGTCTGTGATTTTACAATTCTATGAAGTGCTGTCAGTTACCCTCTGTTTTCTGGCCTCTTCTTGGGCAACTTCTGGTCAACAGATCCTGGTGTGGAGCTGCTGCAAGACAACCCCTGTCTAACAGAGTTCATCACCTCGGTGTTGGCCCTGCCAGAGCCCAATCCAAACATCCTGTCCTTTACTCTGCAGCTAGCTGGGATTCTTGCCTCTTCTGAAAACCGCTTCCAATACTTGCAGGTGAGTCAGCTGTCCAGGTACCTGCTGCCATGTGTTTATTTCCTCCTTCTGTATGGAGGATGCCTGAAAGTGTGTGTAACCTGCTTACAAAATTTCTGGCAGACATTGAACAGCTCAGCAAACAGTGGTGTGATAGTGAAGACCTACAATCATACAGTTCCTTTTCAGTTGTAATGTAAAGATGCTGTCTCCTTACTTCAGCCCTGCCATGGTACTTTGGATGTTAGGATGTCTTATTTTCAGTTCAAAACAGCATATGGATAAAAATATCTCACAGTAGCTATTGCAAAATACTGTATCCCTGGACAGATGCTGTAGATTTAACTTTGCTAGATGCTGTAGCTTTACCTCCATAGTAGCTTGGCAGGAAATCTCTGATCCCTGAAAAAATGTGAGCCTTTTTTCAAAGCCCTGCTTTCTACAGCAGAATTCATTTTATGGTACAGAGCTCAACCCCCAAAAGGCTTTCTTCAGGGAAGAGATGCCTACGACTACATAGAGCAGTCTTAATGGAACTGAAATATACATAAGTTGTTCCCAGCATCTTAGAAGCAAGCAATTTTGGTTAGTCTCTCCTCTGTTGCTTAGTCCATGAAGGAGATACATGTGGAGCGTAAACATGAGATTCAGATTTTGAAATTCTTTTTTTCAGTGATGACTTGTGAAAAGAGAAGTTTTCACTACAGTATTGATACTCCTGACTAGGATGACAGATCATCCTCTCCACTCCCCTTGAGCCCTCTTGCTTACTGTTTCTTCTGTGTTCTGCTCTGGTCTCAGCAGGAGCAGCTGTTGGTCAGGCTGTTTGGCAGGGATGGGCCTCTGAACAGTGCCTTGTGGAGGGACGCGTCTGTGCGAAGCGGCTGGGTGAATGGTGTGCACAACATGATGCGGCACCAGGCTGCCCTCCACTTACTCTACAGTGCTGGTGAGTATTTGTAGGATTAGTAATGCTCCCGGGTCCTCTGTGTCTCTTCCATTCCAGTCCATTGCTTAGATGTCCAGTGACAGAGACAGGAGTTTGCATTTACTTAAGACAAAACCAATGCCTTTGTCAGAAACACTGTAGTCATTAAAAGATGGTGGGGTTTTGTTAAATTAATGACTTACTTAGTGGTGTCCTTTTTTCCCCCAAACAGTACCCATATGAGAGAGGAATGAGGCACATCTTACTAAATACATGAGACAAATAGCTTACTAAAAGCATTCTGTGTTCTTATTTGTAACTCTAACTAAAGGATACATTTTGTTTTGATTTTAGTGTAGGAAAACTAACCAGGCTGGAGTGCAACAGGGCTCCACCTCACAATAGGAAGACTGTTTTGTTTTTAACTCTGCTGGCTTATTCTGTTTTCACACAGGAGGCATGGATGTGATCTTCGCTCTGCAAGGAGATCCCAGTCTGTTTGTGGCTTCAGCTGCCAGTCAGCTTCTGGTGGACATGCTCACACTCTCTGTAGAGACTGAAGCGACCAAACCACTCAGTGCGAAGGACTGTGACTGGCCAGCATGTGCTCAAATGATCATTAAACATATAGAAGATTCCCTTCAATCCAGCTCTGCTGCTCAAATTGAGCAGTCATTAAAACTGTTAACCAGTTTGTTTGGCAGTTGTCGTGCTACATGGACTGAAGCACTTTGGTTGGGTGTCGCCAAGCAAGTGGAATCCTTTCTGACAGAAGAGACTGTTCAAGTACAGTGTGTGCTGGCAAAACTTTTGCTTGAGATGGCATGGTAAAGAACTTCTGGATGCAGTGGTGAAGTATTTCTGTTTTCCACTGTTTAAAAGGACATACCACTTACACTTCTTTCTTTTCAGGTCTCCCGTGTTTTATAACACTGAAGGCAGCTTTTGGATGTTAGTGACTTCTGCTCTAGCACACTTAACCCCAGTACAAGCAGGTCCTTTGGCAGTTGGTCTTCTAAAGCTCTGCAAATGGTAGGACTTAACTTCAATGAAATTTCTGCACTTTGCAGATATCATTGGTGTCTTTCCAAGAAATGCTTTTTTCCCCTCACTTCATTCTCCAATACATTCCTTAGCATGTAAGACTGTCTGGCAAGAACCATGCCACTAGCTAACAAGCTACAGATACTGATAATAAGAATAGTAATTTCCAAGAGAGAGGAATGAAAGGAGCCAATATCATATTTATGTGTATACACTTGAATTTTGCCTGCAGCCAGCCAATTTCAGGAAGAAATAGCAAGCTCCTTTAACTTCATAATGCTACAGTTGACTAAGATGGACACAATTTTACTGCATGGAAAACCCCCTCTTATACAGAATGCAATTCTATTTGCATAGCTTGATAAGGCTGCTACTACATTCCACAGCCATTTCTCCTCTGCTTTCAGTTGGCCAGGAAAACTTGGAAGAAAGCTTGGATTGTGAGAATACTTTCATTGCTCTGTCATTGCTGGCTTATGTAAAAGCCTTCATGAAAAATTTGGCTCTGCTCAGCATTTGGGGCAGATGTTTGGGAAGGAATTTAAGTGGTCTCGTTTTGGTAACTGCTGTTTCCTCCTTGAAGCCCACAGGATGTGAGGATTCAGGCACTGACTGTTCTGCTTCAGCCAATGGATTGCATTTTGAGAGCAACCTCCCAGCCTCTGGAATACGCAGGTACAGTTGAGATAGCTAAGTTAGAGGCTAGTCTGCTTGCCAGGGTTTTAAGTGTCTGGTGCAGACAGAAGTGGAGGAAAAAGAGTAAAAGTCAAGGACATTGAGAGTGTTGATGAGAAAGTGCAGCATTATACTCACAGTTGCATTTCAAGGGGTGTTCATACTACATCACCTGAGTATCTTGGTTAACTTTAAAAAATCACAGTCCTTTGTATTCGCTAACAACCCAAGCTCTTCCCTCCTTTGGTGTTCCAGGTTTGCTGGATGAGTCTGTTAGTGATCCCGTCACTGTTGAAGGTCTTCTTTCCTCCAAGTCATCTTGTGTTAGTCTCCTGAATCAGACTCTTGCACATCTGGAAGAACTGCTGTGTCGGGTAATGTTCAGAGAAGGAGAAGTCTGGAAATCAAATAGGTCCTTGAAAGATAGCATTAATATGGGTTGCAGACTTTTGCAGATCTTAAAGCATGAGGAGGAGTTGACAGTGAGGTCTTCCAAATGTTAAAGGAATCTAGCAGAGAAGACTCCAGATAGAATTCCAGAGTAATACTGAGGCCTGTAAAAATAAACTGTACTTAGTTTCAAAGCTGTCCTCACAGGCTCTGTTACTGTACCTTATTTCTACTGCACTTATTGATCCATTGAGAAAAACAAGCCCATGAATTAAACTGCTTTCCCAATCAATGATACTCTTCTGTGCTATAGCTTTTGGGAGAGAGGGAGATTATTTGTAGTCACTAGCATTGTTGTCCCTTAAGGGCACACTAGAAATTGCAGTTTTTACTGCCTTCTGCCCAAGAGCTGCTCTGTACACATGCCTGAGACTTTTGCTGGAAACTTTCCTCTTTTTTTTTCCTTTCTCCCCTCCCATTAGAGTCGTTTCCCAGTGGATCTACCCAGTACACCTTTGCTACGCTCTCTCGTAACAATACTGCAGTTCTGTAATGGACTTCTGAGCCCAGCTTCTCCTCTGGGGAGCACCATAAGCCGAATCTTGATCAATAGCTTCAGAGTACAGAAGTCAGCCCTTGCTGTCCTAGCAGCACTCTCAAACCGAAAAGGTGAGTTAATCTTTGCACTCTAGCTTTATAAATACTTTGGAAATACTTGACTATGCTGTCAATGTAAAACCTTTGCTGATCTTCCTTAGTGAAGAGAGCCACTTCCATTTCTGAAACGTCTTAATTTTTTTTCCTACTGTCTTGGCTGACCTTTCTGTCAAAAGAGCCAGGGCAGGTAATACTGTAATTGAAAGGGTTTTAGTGGTTGTAAGAAACAAGATGTTCCTCCTTTACTGTGAGGACTGTACTTACTTTTTTTCCAAAGCAGTTGTACAATCCCCTGTCTTGCAGTATTTCAGCAGTTGAATTGTCATTCATCTTCTCCTTCCCTCAGTATTGGCTTTTTTAGTTTTCTTTTGTATGTTTCAGTTTGTGACACGCTCCTAGGAAGTCTATTTGATGTCCTTCTGGCATACCTGGAGAGTCCAAACACCAGCCCTACTGTGAGTATAGCACTAAGGAGTGATCCAAGTCCATTAGCAGGATGTAGTTCTGAGAAGCTGCCTGACAACAGTTGTTTCTTAGCACAGTTTGGGTTAGACTTGCTTTGGTTCTGGGTGCCTTGCAGGAAATAGCTAATTTTTTGTCAAAGGCCTCTGATGATACCTGCAGAGAAAAACCTGGAGGTACTAAAGACTTGGTACTATGAAGCTGAGAACAGACATTTTGTAGATGTTTGTTAGAAATTTTATACAAGCACAGATGATTTGTTACTTATTTGCTTATTTGTTACTACTTCTTAGTAAGGGAGCATATGTACTCGTTTAAGAATTTCTCTGCAGGTTTGAGGCTATAACAAATTTTATCTAGCATAAAGGTAACTGTAGTAAAGTACATCTGCTTTATATTGCTCCAGGTTCTAAAGAAGACATTTCAAGCTACATCCAAGTGGCTGGTGCGCATGCAGGAACTGTCCTGCTCCAACAATCAGTGGCAAAAAACTGAGAAGATTTTGGAAGGTAATGAAGCTGTTCAAATTGGGATAAACAGCAGCTGGTGGCATATGTGAACTCTGCTCTTGCCTGCCTTTCCTACTCAAAGCATTTTGTTTGCAGTTATGCTGAATTTAGGTTTAGCTGGCCGAATAGTGCTTGAGGAGCTCTGGTTGAAGCAGATAGCAGCAGCAAAAGAAAATGCATCAGATAAAATGCTGCAGAGGTTGTACGTTGATTGCTTCAGGAAGTCTCTGCCTTTCATGTCCATTGAAGCTTGTCACTTGTTTTTTACAGATGTCTTTCTGGTACTTCAGAAGCGTATGTGCAGTCCTTGCTGGGAAATAAGAGATTCTTCTTTGGAGTTCCTCACTGACCTGATTAAATGCTTGAGAGGTAAGTACAGAGATTTAACAGTTCAGATTGGAAGAGTATTTCTTTTAATGTTATGAAAGTCAGTCAGGCTTGTGAAGCATCCTCTGACCTGTAACTGGAGGGGTGAGAGAAGAAAGATGTGTCAAGAGATTTTCACTCAAAATCTGACAAAAAAGCTTAACAAACTTATCCTACATTTTGCTGAACTCTAATTGTTGTGCCCTCCTTAATAGTCGCTTTGGTGTGTTAAACTGAGGAGTAGTGAGGCATGGATGTCAAGGCAAGTGACCATACTTAGTGGCAGGTCATACCTTCCCTTTTTTTCAGTTTGCTTTGCAGTGGAGTCTCTTTGGTTTCACTCAGCAGGCTGGGGGCTGAGATTTAGGAGGCTGAAAGCTTAGATCTACATGCTTTGGATTCATTACTGACTTTCCACTTCAGTGGTAGCTCAGGTGTTGCAGCAAGTTGCACTAAGACAATGTTAATTCTGCTAGAGTAACTATGATGTTGGAAGAGATGATGTCAGCAACTGTTGTCCCCAGGTCACAAAGAAGTACCCAGCACGGTTAGCTGCATTAGAAGTTTACCCTGCAGCTTCTCTCAGTGCTGCCATTGCATTCTTTTTCTGCCATATGTCTTGACAAGAGGAAAGGAAGACTTTTTTTTTTTCTTTAAGTAAAGGCATACATTTGAGGCTGAAACCATGTCCCCACTTGCCCAGGGCAAGTTTTTCTTACCCTGGAAGGTAAGAAATTGTTGCCTTTGGAACAAATGTAAATGGATTTTTCCAAGTTCCAGTATCTAGCAGGGCTTTACTTAAAGTGACCAAGCTGCTGGAAAATGGGGAGCCTGACACAAGAGTTTCTGTGCTCTTGTGAGCAGCTGCCTGGTGTCTTCAGAGGCTCAGCTCATTGGCAGCTGTCCCTACAGTCAGTGGGCATCCTTGTATGATGTGAAGAACTGTTTGCATTGGAAACAGCTTCATGCTCTGAGAGAATAAAGCTTCACTTCTTTGCTGTCTTGTTTACAGAGCAGGATGAGTTCAGGCAGTCTCTCCTGTCTTCAGAGGTGCCGAAGCTTACAGAAAATCTTCTCGAGGACCCAGAAAGCTACGTGCGAGCAAGCGCTGTGACTGCTGTGGGACACTTGGCCTTCATTACTTGCTTTGCTTCAGAGTCACCAGCCATAGGAGATCAGTATAATAAAGAGGTATGATGCCCTTGTGTAGCCCACTGCAGAGCCAAGCAAGACTACACATCTAGTTACTGCTATAACACTTAGAACGTTTTTCACAAGTTATCTGTAGTCTCAGGCAGGCAGATTTTATGAAAGTAATGCTAGACTAGACTAGATTTATTTACTTCCACTGCTCTTGTTTCTTTGCATGTTCCTCTTCTCATTGTGCTTTCTTTTTGTCTTTTTACATTTAGAACATCCTAGCAAAGCTTCAAGAAATCCTGTCAACAGACTCAGAGGGCTTTCCTAGGAGGGCTGTGATGAGCATCTTCACTGAGTGGCTGAGGCAAGGCTGCACAGGTCAGCTGGAAGAGACAGGGCAGTTTGTCTCTCGAGTGATCCAAACTGCAGAGCATGACTTAGACTGGGAGGTCAGATTTGGTTGTTTGGAGCTAGTTCAAGCTTTCTGTAATCAGATATTTTGCCAGCACGTCCCTCCTAAATGCCCACCTGTCTCATCTGCAGTCACTAGTTCCATTCATGAGAATAAGTCGCTGCAGATACTTTGCCAAGCAAAACTGTTCAGCTTTTTGTTTCGGTCTTTGTGTGACTGTGACAAAATATTAGGTCAGAGAGCCTGTGATATACTGCTGGGCTTAAGTAGTTATTTCTATCCACTTGGTACCCCGAGAAATTTGGACAAGCCTGTAGACTTACCTGCAGAACACAGCATTGCTTTGCTACAAAGAACACTAAGGCAGGGTTCTCTGGCCCAGAACTTCCCCACAGATGGTGTTAATGGGGTAGATTTTGAAGATCCAGAGAGCATGATGCTGGCCTTGGGTACAATAGACTTAATAGAGTTACATGATGAGCTAAATAAAAGTAGTGATCATGTGGAGAAAAGCCCTCAGTCCCTCTTAGAGGACATCCTTGCTACTGTGGGGACCATAGAGGAGAATGAAGCCGACTGTTACTGAAGACTTCTTTTTGTTTTGCTTAAGCAGTTTTATTCTGGAAGAGAATTCTTTTTACTACCAGTTGTGAAGTCTTTGTTTGTTAAGAGAGAATAAAAATAAGTCCTGTGCTGAAGGGAAAAAAGGAAGGTCCTGTTTGCTGTTAAATGAGTTACAAAATCTTTGCTTTTATACCGATAAAGTTCTTGTTACCAAAAAAGTGCTCTTCAATAAACTGTGGTTTGTTTTTCAAAGTGAATACATTAAGAAACCCATTTGTTCTTTTTTAAAGTCCTGTGTCTTTTAAGAAAGCACCAGACCTACATAAGGAAGCATTTCTGAAAAACAGTGGCTGAAAAGAAGTTGTTGCATGCTCCCTCTAGAGCCAGAGCAGTTAAAGCTGATGAAGACTGCTTTTAAAGGACACTTGTTTGGGCCTTGTCTATGTCCCCATTTTGGAAAGAGACTTCTCAGATTGCTTTTTGAGATCCAAAGCAAAAAGTGGCACTTAAGAAGTCAAAACCTGATCATAATGTTATAAACTTTCTTCTCTAGATAACATACTTGTGTGAACTCAGCATTGACATTAAAAAGCTGACTTTGTTTATAATTGAAGCCAGAAGCAAGTCCATTTTGCTGAATTTTTCAAGTGCTCTTATCACCATTCCTAGCTAGGATAACTTCTAACTAGTACAAGAAACTCACACCTGCAGCTTTCTCATGATAAAAAAATATCTCTAAGCTTAGCTTTAGTAAGCAGAAAACAGCAGGTACAATGTGAATGCCATCACTGTTTGCTGAGAAAAAAAAAATGCCCATTTTTAAAAAAGCCAGGGAAGACTGTAGCTTGCAACCAACTCCAATGTCTTGCTGTGTGCTTAGAAGCTTTCTGAAACCTCAGGGAGAATTTAAAAAAAATAGAGTACCTTAACCAGTAGGTCAAACCAGGTTTTATTCCTGAGGTGTTCCTTAGGATCCTGTATCCTGCAACAATACTCATTTTAGGCTAATGGAAGCTGTAGCATTAAATGCAGTGAAAGAACTACAGCCTCCTCTCAATATCATTCCTGCAGCAGCACAATAGGGTGCTGCTGAGGCTGAAGATTTACTCCATGCCTTTTAATGGAGCCAGCACATTTACCTACCACGCTGTGCTCAGCTTTATGTATGATAGAGCCCTTGGGTGTTGTTCCAGCAGCTGTTACTAGGAGAAAGTAGCTCTGCTTCTGAGACACAATTGTATCTGAGCAAGGTCTTCATCTGGCAAAAGACAGAAGACACTAAAAATCAGCCCATTTCCTGCCCCTGTGCTTTTCTCAGAAATCAAAAGGGCTAGTGAGAGAGAAGGGATTTGCATTTAAAGAGGTATGGATTGTTTGTGGAGTTTTAGCAATCATACCTGGTGCAGGAATTGCTGTTCCCCAGCTAGCATTTAATGATGGCAATAGGTCAGATGCACTCCAGGAAAAGAGACAGCAGGTTGCTGAGTAAATGTCTTCCTCCCATTCAGCACTAGAACTCCTGTGATTTCAGGGCTGTGCAGCTGAGGAGCCTCAAAGGAATTACTCAAACATCAGAAAATTGAAAAAAGTGACTTGCTACAGAAGGGAAAATCACTGCTTATTACTGAGGTTTCTGGGCTCCCAGACCTATTAATTTTTAATGGAACTTTTTAATCAGCTGGGGTGATGGTGACATTAAGTTTATACTGTTTGCCTAATTGCAATCCAAAGCCTTGTTTATACACAGATAGCCTGTACACTAAAGCCCAAATATGCAACAAACTGGGAGGGCTCCTTATCTTCAGGAGGAATTAAGGACTCCTTTCATCTTTCATTGAAAGCAGGTCTTCACCTCCAGCAATTAGGTGACACTGCTGATTCTGTACTTCTCTCTCTTCTGAGTTCACTGCCTTGCCTTACTTTGTTTCCTCTGCCACCCTGGTTACAATAGAGTCTTGTTAGCACTGAGATGCTTGCACTGACATCCCACACCTGATAATTGGGAGAAACACAAAGGGTCATGAACATGTGAACAGTGTGAGGAACAAATGCCAGGGACTAGGGAGATTAAGGGAGATGAAAGCAAACTAAACCCCCAAGTTTCTTTCTACGGAAGGCAATGTCAGTGGGATCTGTGAGATGAAAACTTTGCTACCAAATTCGTAAACATGCCCCAGCAGCTGCTACTGTGGGACATCCCTCATGCTGAGATACCCTCTCCAGAATGCTCATCTTTGCACACTGAAGGACTCACACAAGCCCTAACTAACTTAACACTGCTAACTCATTCACAAGCAATTTCTTAGCTCCCAAAGCTTTTTTGGTACCTCCACAGGATCCTTACCTCAGCCACACAGCTTTCTGCTAGGTTAAGAGTTCACACCATGTGGTATGTCTTGCCAAGGAGCTGTGGTGGAGATTTACATAGGGGGTAGGTTTAACTCTCAAGGAGAAGGACTGGTGTGCATACTGAGCATTTACTTCTGCTGTTGCTACTTACCACTTCACAACGTGGCAGCAGTAGTCCCTCCTTAAGCTCTATACACCGAGGTCACTTCAGTCACATGCTGAGGGCTCCCAGCAATGTAAAGAATGAGGTGGTCTGCCTGACCTTCTCGATGTAGAGAATGAGGTGGTCTGCCTGACCTGTTACGGACAAGGGAGGAAGTTCAAAGCTGCCTTTTGGGGATAGGTTTCTGTGGAAACTGCTGCTTTAAAGCCATCAGTGCTGTAGGTGTGTAAGGTTCCTGCAGGAGGCAGGCACACACACCACAGCTGATCTCGGCAAAGGCTGTGGCCAGACAGGAACCTCTTTTAATGCAAGAAGAGCCTAGGCTCGGGACTGTCATTTGCTTTAATGGGGGCTGCAGATAGCAGTGGTACAAGCGGTGTCAATGCAGAACATAGCAGATTAGAGAAATTCATGTCTCCAGTGGTTGCTACTGTGAAAGAAGAAGATTACAAAGCTTATTTCAGCTCTTTATCTCCACAGGGGCAATGTAAGTTCTGCTGCCTGATCTGTAGGCAGGTACGAAATTCCTTGAGTTGCTTTCAACACATTTCAACAAAGCTCTGAGGAAAGGATTTATCCTTTAACTGCTCAGGCTCAGACATGGGAGATAATCCTACACCAGCAACAACTTTATAAAAGCTGCTGGAAGAATAGCTGCTAATTTTCTGGACATTTAAAATCCAAAGAATATTCTTTGCCTAATTAGTACTAATTGCACAGCTTAGTCAAAAATGGTCCATAAATGTCTAAGGCTGTTGCTTTGGCTTAGACAGATGTGATCTGTGATTACAGACCAACTCATGTATTTCTTTGCAATTTCTTTTGTCCATCTCTTGATAAAATTTGCTCTACCTTTCAGTACATACCCACCAAGGCATCTAAAAACTGCCATGTGTTTGTTGATGGGAGGAAACTCAAACAGCTTCACTGCTAAAGTTCTCAACTATGTATGGTGGAAAAATATATCAGTAGCAGCAGTTCTGTAGCCTGTGTCATTTTCTTTCAGAGCAGCAGGTTTTGTGCTCTTTTGGTAAGCACCACTAAGATGGCCAAACCTGCATAAGATGTGCTCCTCCACAGATCTTGGCTACAACCTTGTAAGCCAGCACACAAAGAGACAGAATAGTTTCCTTTCTGACCAGAAACATGTCTTGTCTGAACTAGATGGAACAAAGATGGTGTGGTACAGATGTAAGACAAGCTTTCATGGCTCTGCAAACACACATCATGGATACAACTCATCCACAGATGGAAGGGGAAAAGAGCACTGTGTGACAAGAGTCCATGCAATGCTACAAGTGCAATTACACAACTGTTTCAATTAAAGCAAAAATTAAGCTAAACCCAGCACTCCTATCTGTATTATCAAGTCTCTGCTTAGAGCACAGCAGCTTAAGGTGTTTATTTACTGTAAACATGTAACAGGGCTGTGAAGATGTCTTTGGTGAGGCTGCCTCCAAAACAAACCCATCCAAACAAGTTGCCCAGTTGTTAAAAACTTCATGCAAGGAGAGGAACATGCTGTCTGGGACAGAGGTTGCACCCACTCTTTTGAGGAACACTGCCTGAATAGATCAGATCAGGTATAAAGTAAAACCACAACCTTAAAGAGCTTCTGTAGTGCGTTTGGGCTTGAACCATGGTAGGTCTGCCCCTTTTTGCTCCCTTTCCATGCAAGGTAGATGGGAATTACCCTCAAGAGATAGGTACACTTTCAGCTCTTCAGTTCTCCAATTTATCTTCTCTTGGTTTTCATATTTCCATTGACCTCATATTCCCTGAGCTTTCAGGCTAGGTCAGTAGAAGGCAGCAGGGAACTTGCACTGCTGTGCATAGGGACATCAAGGCTTGCTTTCTCACCACCACTGTGCTCAGAGTTTTGTCCTGGAACCAGATTCTGGGCTAGGCTGTGACCAGCACAAGGAAGCTGCAGAGCCAGGTCTGGCAGATGGTGAATCCATCTAGAAACACAACCTAGCCCAGCCAAACCAGCTCCAAAATTAACCCTTACTAAGCTGTGTTAGCTATCACACATTAGATTCTTTTGATTTAACCCTTACACAGGCTGGGCAGGGGCAGAGGTGAGCCTGGAGACCATCCCTGCCAAAACTAGATAACCTTGATGGGACTGAGACTGATCTTCTGATTACAACTCTCATTATGTGCCAGCAACAAAAAAAGCTGCAGCTAAAACACCAATGGCAATGGTTGCTAAGTGACAGCATCCATACAGGCTTGTCACAACCATGAGACAAACAGCTGTGGTTGCACAGCAATCCCATCTTGTCCATGTAATTGAGGATAAAATTGCTGTTTTCATTACTGTCTAGTAACCCTAGCTTTGACCTGTCAGAGTATTTTATATTTAGCTTCTGACAAAGAACCCTGTGGAAAAAAAACCCTTAAAGCCTCCACTGAAACCAGTGTAAGTGAGTTTGATTAAAGACATCTTTAATATTGCATGCTCTTTCAACATCTTTTTTTTCTTCACAGTAAACTTGTGCACAGGACAACACCACAACATTCCTGGCTCAATAGTCCATGTCTGAAAGCAGTATTTTCAGCGAGGGTCATTAGAAGAAACAACCATAAAGTCAAAAAATGCACCTCTTGGCATGTAAAGTAAACCTGGGGGCTAGGCTCAGTGCCAAACATTTCTGTAATGTTTCAGATAACTTTTGCAGAGCTGCCAGTGACATATATCCTTGTAAATAAAGTGCTTCAACTGGAACTTTAGAATTACAGAAAGTGATGGTTGAGTTTTTAAGGAGTCTTGCTCCAGTGACAGAAGCCTTAATAGACACTTAAGCACCATTCTGCCTGGGTAGAGCATTGGAGACCTCTAGAGAGACCCTCCTGAGCAAAATGCATCCATGGAAGATAGATTATTTTAGAAGTGGTGGAGAAAAAAAAGAGTATTGCAACAGGCTGTATCCAACAGTTTGCTCACTCTATGTACTCTTATGTGCTGAAGAAGAACCTGTTTGAGGCCATGATGGTAGCAGAGACAAAGGGACAGATCTGTCAACGTCCAGTGAACAGATCAGAAGTGACCAGGAAAAGCCACCACACGGCTGCCAAATGGAGCGAGAAATGTACAAACAGGCACACACAGCCCAGCACACAGCCTCATACATGGCCCAGCAGAGAGCCCAGCTCAGTACACAGCCCGGAACATGGCCCAGCACACAGCCCAGCTCAGTGCACGGCTCAGTATGTGGCCCAGCACACAGCACACTGCCCAGTGCACAGCCCAGCTCAGTGCATGGCTCAGGACGTGGCCCAGTGCACAGCACAGCTCAGTGCATGGTTCAGTACGTGGCCCAGTGCACAGCACACTGCCCAGTGCACAGCACAGCTCAGTGCATGGCTCAGTACATGGCCCAGCGCACAGCACACTGCCCAGTGCACAGCGCAGCTCAGTGCATGGCTCAGCACGTGACCCAGCACACAGCTCAGTGCACTGCCCAGTGCAAAGGCCAGCGCACTGCCCAGCTCAGTGCTCTGCCCAGCGCAAAGGCCAGCGCACAGCTCAGCTCACAGCTCAGTGCACTGCCCAGCGCAAAGGCCAGCGCACAGCTCAATGCACTGCCCAGTGCAAAGGCCAGCGCACAGCTCAGCTCACAGCTCAGCGCACTGCCCAATGCAAAGGCCAGCGCACAGCCCAGTGCACAGCTCAGCGCACTGCCCAATGCAAAGGCCAGCGCACAGCCCAGTGCACAGGTCAGCGCACAGCCCAGTGCACAGGTCAGCACACTGCCCAGTGCAAAGGCCAGCGCACTGCCCAGCTCAGCGCACTGCTCAGTGCAAAGGCCAGCGCACTGCCCAGCTCAGTGCACTGCCCAGCTCAGCGCACTGCCCAGCCACAACACAAAGGCACAAGCTGTACAGGCACCTCCAGCCCCTCAGACACCAGGGATCACCTTCAGCTGCCGACGCAGTGCATCTTGGCATCAGACACCCTCGCAAAGAGCATGTGACCACAGTGACTCCAAACAGCAGCTCTCAGAGACTGCTGAAGCTCATTATGCACTTCCCTAATGAATTCTCTTTCGGCTCCATCCAGCGAAGCCTCAATTTTCAGCGCTAGAAGTAACAGCTCTGATCCTGCCTACAGCTCTAACAACAAACGAGTCACCAGTGCAGTCCAAGCTCATTCACATGGATAAAGCCAACACGACTGTTGCCTTTGGTCACTATCTCCATGTCAGCATATTAAACACTTCTATTTTGCACACTGTGCCAGAGTACAATGTCATTGTTTTTTTCCTCCCTTTATATTTGTATCCATAAACGACACTTTTCTAGCTGTTCTTATTCCTCAGATTGCTTCCAAACGGTGAAGAAAAGGAGTGTGTCTCACAGTGGTATAAAACTCCGTGTCACTGCTCTTTAAATCCTGCAGCACAGGGTGAATATTGCCGTGCAGGCAAAGGTCTGACTTTTCAGCAGCATTAAATTAGGCAGCTCAAAGGTGTAGCACGCTGGCTGGCAGGCACGTCCTATGCGTACGCCGCAGCGCTGGCGGGCAGACAGCTCGACCTCGCCGTCGCTACAGACATGGCATCATGGAGGAGAAAAAATTAGAAAGAGAGACCTCCTGTCTCCCTAATTCCTGCTGAGAACTTCTGCCCTGTAGGGATCAGCCTTGCCTTCCTCTCTAGTTTGGGAGCATCTTCTCCACCCTTGATTTATTACAAGAAGATCAAAGATCCATCTCCATGGAAACGTCTGAGCTCAAAGAGTTTCTGCACTACAGCTTTACATCCTGCACATAGGTTTTGGCACTGTTTATTGGAACAGAAGCCTTGAGATGATCAGCACTGAGGTCTTTACAACAATGGTTTGGTGAGTAATAATCGATAGGCTGTGCAGCGTGGGTATAACCAACACGCTGCAGAGCAGAGCTGCTGCTGCTTTGTGGCATCCAAGGAACATGAAGAGTGCAGCCATTCAGCTGTATATGAAGACATCCCATGTCCCTACTCCCACAGCTTCCAGGGAGTTTTTCTCCTGTCCAGAGTAAATGAAGAGCACTGACACATGTTCTTTGAAAGCCGCCACCCCAGCACTCTGTCCCCATATCTGAAGTTTGGTAGGACTTCCATCAGATTAGAGACCAAAGACACGTGGGCAGAGCTGCTGGAGCTTGTTGCTGCCCACTCTGTGCTGCATCTCAAGCCTTGGATGAGGCAGCTGTGGAGATGCTTGGACTTACCCAACAGAGACAGCAAGTGGCCCAACACGCAGCCCAACGTCATGAATTCTCCATTCAGACTCTTGCCCCTGGACCATGAAGATGCTGAAGGGAATGGAGCAAGTTTCTTATGAGGAAAGGCTGAGTGTGGAGGCGGGGGCAGATAACTGCCAAACCACCACACCCCTCCCAGAGATCAAAATCCCTAAGAGGGATTCCTAATCACCCCTACTACCTTCCCCCCTTCCCCAATCTTATCTCACTGTCTGTTTCATGCAGCAGACAGGTGGAGGTAGATCAGCCAGGGAGAATTAGCAGCAGGAAAGAAGTTAGTGCAATTATTCAGATTCAGCTACAAAAGGAGAAAAGCCATGCAGGAGCAGCCAAAGCCCAGAGCAGTCAGAAGCCATCTGACTTATCTATATTTGGGTTACAACTCTTAAAACATTTTTTTTTCTTTCTCAGTAAAGCTACAAGTGAAGTAGCACCATCAGTGCTTTCCTCTCTCAGCCTATGGCCTAATTTCTCATTCAAATCCTCCAATTAGTTCAAACCAGCACACTGAGAGACTTGGGACTCTTCAGCCTGGAGAAGAGCAGGCTGAGAAGGATCTTCTGGATCCAGACCAGGATGGGTCTGGGCTCTTTCCAGTGGTGCTCCGTGTTAGGACAAGGGACAATAATTATAACCTAGAACACAGGAGGATTCATTTGAGCTTAAGGAAACATTTTCTTGTGAGAGTGTTGGAGCACTCAACCAGGCTGCCCAGAGAGGTTGAATCTCCTTCTCTGGAAACTTTGAAAATTGTCTGGATACATTCCTGTGCAATCTGATCTAGATGAACCTGCTTTAGCAGAGGATTGGACTAGACAATCTCTGAAAGTCCCTTCTAGACATCATCAAGCTGTGATTCTGTGACCAGGAGTGGCTGAACTGGTGCTGGGTCACTCCAGTGATTCCCCTCCTAGTAGTACTGAACTCCAACTCCTTCAACCCAGTCACTCTTACATCTAAATCCCAGGAGAGGGAAAATATAAAAACCAGTAAACCAGATATGCTTTGTGATATTTTTGTTCTCTTTTCAGGCCACCATATGGCCACACAAACTGTTAAAGTGCAGAGGCTAAGAGCAACTATCTGTGAGTAAAACTTCTCAAAAGGCCATTGCAGCTGTCAGCAGAAAGTGGACATGGAGCTGCAGCCTTGCAGGAAATCCTGGATTCAGCTTAAACCTCATGTGAGAAGAAGTCAGGACAAAATAGGGGCAAACCAGAACTCACTTATGAGACTCCCATTTTGCAGTCATGTCCTAAGAAGGGTGAACAGGGGGCAGAGAGCACCCAGGGCTGCATTAGCACCGAAGCAGAGCTAATAGCAACAACCTGAAGGGCATCAGCCAGTGCCTGGGGGAAGGGGAAGCCCCAGCTCATAGCAGATCCTGCTCCCAAGGAAGTCAGACCACATCTTGGTACTGCTTGTGGCAGTGGTGAGCCCTGAGTTGCCCACACATACACAGAATGTGATTTCTATAATCATATTAAAAAATGTCAGAATAGCAACTGTGCAGAGAGCAATCCAGCTGCCAGCATTTAGCCTTAGCCTAGGGCACAGGCAGAATATGCCAAGCATGAATTAATATCACATAAGTTGCACCATGCTGAGTTTCATGGCTTAATTATAAAAGAGAAAGCAATAATCAAGGGATCTGTAAGGCTAATAAATGTTCTGAGAACGTGGAATGTGACACAAGAGCCACAGCCAGGACATGAATGCCTTTAAAAAGCACATTAATCACACACCGAGAACTAATCCACAGCTGGTTTCCAGTGTCACTGAGTGCAGGCAGATCATCACCTAGCCCAGAGCCAAGTGGGCAACAGTCTGCCCACGAGCAAAAAATTCACAGCCCTGCATCAGCCCAACAAGGCACAGACATTAGCTCTGCAGCCCTGTGACACTCAAGTGCCTTTTGCCTGAGCTTGGTTTACTGCTCACACCTCTAGCACCAACTGGAGGTTTCTGGGTCAGTGCTGGTGTCCACCAGGCTGCACAGCACGAGTCACCTGATGAAGGACAGTGCAAGGAGAAGATTCAGGCCCCTGGAAAATTCTTCCATCATCTCTGCAGTAGAAGACTTGAAAGTGCTTCTGTTTCTCAGTGTCTCCAACTATCTCTCCTCTCCATCTCTCACTTCATCTTACTGCAGCTTTTTAATGACACCGACAGCTCATTGCAGAGCTTTGCCTTTCATTCGCAGACTCCTGTTCCTCTGTATGGAGCACATTTCTACAGAGGGGCTGTCTCCAGTTAGATTATTGCCCACATCAAACTTGATGTCTTTATGTCTCTGTTTTAGGGGAAAGTCTGGTAAACCTTAAAATGCAGAAGATGGCACTGAGAAGAACCACTCCACCAGTGCTCTCACACAGAGACCTTCAAATTCCTCTAGACCAAGATGACAGTGCAGGACATGAGCCAGCCCTTTACTGGTTGCTCACATCAGCAGGATACTTCTTGGGCTGATAAGCTGCAGGACTGGGTGCCAGTCAAGGCTGCATATATGGATACTTGAAAAGGTCCCAAACATCCACTTCTGCCCAATAATTTCTTTCAGAGACAGTTTCCTTACTCCAAACATCTCACCCCTAGCCCTCTACAAGGGTAGCTCTTTACAGGTGTCTGCCCAAAGATCTATTACCAACCCAAATAATTTAAAGAGAAATAGCAACTCTTCTTCTCTTACTAATAAATCCAAATTTAACCATGTCCTACTTAACACGTCTGAAAGCAGGAAGTGAGATGTTATTTCTGCTGGCCTCAATCAGTGGACTCTGCTGAACCCCAGGGAGCACAGAGACCGAGCTTAAAGCCTGGGAAGGACTGCTCAGACAGCAGTCTCTTTCCTCCTTGTTCCCAAAGCCTAACGAGGAGCCAAGGGGAAGCAGTCATGACAATAAAAGAGAAAATAAATAAATAAAAACTCCACGCATCCCCTACATCTTCTATGCCAGGCCAAATTTGTACAATCAAGTTGAATTCTTCTTGGTGTAAAAATTTGTATCTGCTCCCTCTTCTGCCTCTGCGACCATATGGGGACCTGGAATCAGGCTCCCTCATGGGAATGAATCATGAAGCATCCACACTGACCTCCTACAGAGAGACTTCAAACACGAAATCACTGGTAAAAAGCGAAGAAGACCTTGCATATGGCCACAACTTGGGATAAAATACATTTTCCTTAGACTGGCAGAAGACAGATTTGGATCAGCTACAGCCTAGATCCGTAGGCTAACGGCCTCTTCTCAAGAGTCTTTAATGGCAGCCTTAGTTCTGAATACCCACAGCATTAGAAGCTGCCCAGGATGCACATAGAAGCATGAACTGATACCTTATTTGCAAATAAATGGTTCCTTTTAATTCCCCTGCAGATCTTCTCCCAGTGTTTTCATCTCAGCTCCATAGCTGCTCTCTTTTTCTCTCTCTTATCTTTCCCTCCAGCATCAGCTTGTGACAGCAGATTGCAATTACTAATCAAAGAAGGGCTGGGCTCTGTTTTTTGTTTCTCCAAGTCTGTGGCACTATAGCAGCAAAAGCCAAATGCTTGTTCTCATTAATGTCACTCCCCAAGCTTGCCAATAGCACCTGGACCTTGCCAGGACACAGCAGAGAGAGACCATTTTGCTGGGCCGACACATTTCCAGAAGGAGCACAAGCATTGCCTTAGGGACACTAATGCCTCCACTCCATTCCCTACCAGAAGGTGCCTGCTGCTCGTTGCTTCTCTACCACCTCCTGCTGAGGGACAGAAGCTGTCCTTCACTGCTGCTGCTCCCAGCTGCTTCACTTGCATTCCTCAGGTGTATCACACTCACATCACTACTCACCCCTGCCTCCGTCAGGTTCATCCATGGGGCTCCTTGGGGAAGGGTGATGGATGGGGCACAAGACAGTACCTTGGGGCACATCCTGGCACATGACTGAGGGTGGCTTGGGTAGTGCCCAGGGCATCAGCTGGCCAACGCTCTTTGCACAGCACCAGCACAATACACTGCATTTGTATGGTATCAAACTGAAAGGACAAGGAGCATTTAATCTCCCTTTCATAGCCTCTGATGTACACAGAGGGCCAAACCAGCTGACTTCAGTGAGGAAGAACAAAGCTCCTCTTATCATATGTGGTCCCTCAGACTCTCCTGTTCCAGGTGAAATCCAGCTTTAGTAATTCCTCATCTCCTGCTTCAGACCTACCAAACACACCACCAGATCATCAGCTTGCAAAAGGGGCAACCCACATGGGTGCACACTACATTCTCCCAGTAATTCCCTGTATGGCAACTCCCAAGCTCCATGGCAAACTAGTCAGTCCTGTTTCTCCTCTTACTTCTGTGACCATTAGTATGTAGCAGATCTCATTCTTTAGTTTTCCTGCCTGTTCCTCCTAGCAGGTTTTGCAGCCATCTCATTTTCATAGAAGTCACAACATGAGACAACTTTATTACTTTTTTTTCTGTGTGCATTCTCTAATTCTCCCCTTAGAGCAAAGCACAATCCAAAGGTGAGTCTGCAAGTGCTTTAGGACCAACAAAGCAGTAGCTGCTAGTAACTTTGCAGGGCTGCCCAAACACAGGTCAGGTCTTTGTGGTTGATCAGCAGAGAGAGAACAAGAGCTAAAGCCTCTTTGCTCTCTTTAGACTGCTAACAACAGCCAAACTTAAGAACATTTGCTCATTTGCTTTTACACTTTGTATAGTGTCCTGACCATCTTCAAAACTGCCTCATAGCTACAAGGATGCAAGCGAGATGGAAAAAAAAACCTGGGACTCAGAGGGGAAATGACTGGAGGTTGGACTAGATGATCTCTCGAGGTCCCTTCCAGCTCCTAACATTCGTGCACCAACACCCCAGCCTGGCTATCAGGACAGGGCACAAAAACCTCATCAGACAGGCTGGATCTGAGCAGTCCTCTGGCCACCCTTGCACCTACTTATGCAATGCTGTATGATTTGCTTCAGCTAAACAACTACAGGTGCTTGAATTCCAGTCTCAGACATCGGTTTGAGGCTTTTTCCACTCCACTCACCCCTGAGGACGTGGTGCTCCATGAAGTTTCTTGCACTCCCCTACCCAAGGCACGTGCCTCTGTACTTCATAGACTTCAGTGCCAAGGCAGTGGATCATGGCCTCTCTAGGAAATACAACCCTGCATAAACAATCGAGTTTAGAAGCAGAATAATGATTGCTGCTGCTCACTGCAGATAAAGGACACTTGTGGTGAGCATCACGTCTCTGCTGCAACCAGCTTTAATCACAGCTGAGCTGATGGTGAATGCAGCTGTGCCTGTTCTCCTCCACTCCCTCCCTAGCCTAAAATTGCTGTCCCCCTGATTTGCTGCACATCTGCCCTCTCCAACTTCTTTCTGTCATCTCATCCGGTGTTTGACCATCTCCTCCTCCCTTTTCCCCTTCCTGTTGTACTTATTTTCTCTTAATAAAACCAGCTGCCTCCTAAAAAAATGACAGTGTGACTGTGTGTTTGTTGACCCATCATTCACTTTATCCCTGCTCTTCATTCTCCATTAGTACATCTCTCAAGTATTAATTATTAAGTTTAAATGCAAAATGTTTTCTTTTTTTTTAATCAAGAACAAAGGTTTTTGTGGAGCAGACTGTATTGGGACAGCATTTTTGTCTGGTTTTAGCTCACAGCTTCCTTGGGGCAGAAGCCAACTCTTTGAGGCTTGTATTGTTTGTAGTGCAGCATCAACACATTCAGAACAACTCGCAAGCAGACAATTTAAGTTAATTAATACAAATAAACTCTAATTACAAGCAGCAACCAATTAAAACAGCACAGAGGGCATCTCCTGTGCTTGGGGTAGCAGCTGAAGTAGAAGATGCTGCTATGGCAAGGCCTTAAGACTCCTTCCCACATGCTGAATCTCAGGAAAGTTTCCCACAAAGAGGCTTCCTGAGCAGCTACACTGACAGCAGAAGCTGCTGCTTTGCCTCTTGGCCTGATTATGACAGCAGTAAATTAGGACAATTTTTCACCAGTGATGCTGTTGGTGCTGTAAGAGCAGTGCAGGTCCCAAGGACAACAGTCTGCAGCACACGGTAAACATCTTGTTCCAGTACTTGCTTACCCCCACAGCATGGCATATGGTCACTTGTCCACTTCTCTGGCTGCCTTGGCTCCTGCAAGACATTTCTGCTGGTCCTTGCAAGGCCCTTGGTTGTGCTGGGTGTGCAGACAGCTCCTGAGGATGTAAATTGTATTTTTCCTCCCCTAATTTCAGTTTGTGTTACTCAGAGACACACTTGGGTCTCAGCCAGGCTATTCCTTTTTCATTCCATCCAGGGATGGCAGAAATGAAGGATCAAAGCACTGAATGGATCAACACATGAAAGGCAGAATAAACGAAGCCATGAAGAAATGAGAACCGAGATTCACTCCTCTAATATAATTAACCTTTCCAAGAACAGATAATATTCCCAAATTAGAGGACACCGTGGAACATAGAAACACATCCAGGTCATGTGGGAGAGATGTACCGAGCGGAGCATCAAGGCAAATGCAAACACTGCTCTCATGGAGGAGATCGCATCAGTCGCCAACATAACCACATAACGAGTGCTCTGCTCTCTAGACACCCACTCCTTCACTCATTCCTTATTAAGAGCAGAGATTAAAGGGCTTCCAATCCTTGTAGCACTGTCATGTTGCTCAGCCTCGGGCTCTTTCGGGAACGCGCATCCCGACTTTGCTCTGGCTCCTCTCTCCCAGGTTCCAGCCTGCCGGGGGGGACATGCCGGTGCCAAGAACCGGGACATCTTCTCCGCGGGTCAGTCACGGCTCCTCCTCCTGCCCCGAGCACCCCAGTACCTTTTCTCCCTTCCCCATTTTGCAGGGGGAGTCCCGTTCCCGGATCTGCCACCTGTCCCCTGGGACTGTCGCCGCAACCCCTCAGATCCCAGGTACGCGGATCTGCCACCCTGACTCTGTGGCTGCCGCTGACCTCCTTCAGACTCCGGAGCTGATCCCCGGATCTGCCATCCTGCCCGTGAAGCTGTCCCCCCCCGCCCCTGAGGCTNCTTTGCCTCTCCCGTCCCGGAGCTGCCTCCCCCGCACCGGCAGTTGCCCTCCCTAGACAGCTTCGCCTCGAGGGCGCCCCCTGGCGGTTGCCCCGCGCACTACGGGAGGCGGCTCTCGGCGGCGGCTCGGCGAATCCCGCGGGCTCCCGGCGGAGGGGCCGAGCCCCCCCTTTTGCTCCCCCTTTTTCTTCTTCCTCCTCCTCCTCCTCCTGCTCCTCCTGCCGCCGCCGCCGCCACCACTGCCAGGCTCCGCTCTGCCTCGCCAGCCCCGAGCCGGGTGCCCCGGCCCTGCCGCACCTTGCCCGGCTTCCGCAGCCCCTACCCGGCGGGCGGTGAGTCCTGTCCCCTCTCCCTGGGCAGTTGAGGGTGGGCACGGGTGGACACCGGTGCACACCGAGTATCCTTCCTTCTTCGCGGGGAGGGCACAGCCCGGCGCGGCGGGAGCAGGGGAGAGGGGCCCAGGATGCGGGGCTCGGGGGCTCGGGGCATCTCCCTGGGTGATGGTGGCCGTGCCCGGGGCGTCTTCCGCCGTTGATGACGGGTCCCGACCGGGACATCCCCTTAGCCGGGGTGCAGGGGACCGCGCCTGGGGCATCCTCCGACGGGGCTGGGGGGTCCTATGTAGAGCATCCTGCGCAGAGACTGGAGGGGTCCTGCCCGGGCCATCTTCCATCGGGGCCAGGTGGTCCTGCCCGGGGAATCCTCCGCAGGGACTAGAGGTCCTGCCTGCGCATCAGCCCCACGGGGCGTTGAGGGTCCTACCCGGGGCATCCCTCACCAGGACTGGGGCTTTGGTCCCAGGACACTCTCCTGGAGTGCCAGCGCCGTCCTTGGTGCACGCTCCTGGGGCTTGGAGTGCCAGGGGCTGAGCTGGGGGCATTCTGCCCAGCGGCGTCAGCAGCCCAGGTTTGCTGCATCGTTGCCGGGTGCTGGGGGACTTGGATCTTCCCCACAACCCCACCCCGTGCAATCTCCGCCCCAGGAATTGGCTTCGGCTGCCCCTTTCCCAAATGCGCAGGGCCAGGGAGGGCTCAGATGTCCCAGCAGCAGGATCTGCTTCTTCAGTGTTTCCAGAACATGCAAACCTCCAGTCTGGTGCTTGGGGTATGGCTGGCTACTACGAAATCTTAGGTTTGGGGTTCCTTGTTTGGTGTGTGTGTGTGTCCCTCGAGCCCTACTGGTTTTCTGGCTCCTTGGCTGTGGAGCCCCCTCCTTCTCCTTAGCTATAAAATGCACATAAAAATCCCCTACCTGGTGGCACCACTTAAAAAGCACTTGATTTCTGGGGAGGAGGCACAGCATTACAGTGCATTTATACTGCATGATGAGCCACTTTTATAAAGCCTGTGCTCGAGGCACTATCTAACCACAGCCATACCTGTTTGGGCATCCATCTGTATGGAAAACACAGCTTCCTCCCTGGCTCACAGAAACCATTTAGTCTGTCTAGGTGAGTATGATAAAGAAAAAAGTACCTTGAGCTGTGAATGATCAGAGCTCAGGTATTGCTGCAGTGTTAGGTTTGTTGTACGGCACTGACAGGTGCTGCTCTATGCTTTGGGGTCTTCGGGTAGCAAACACACAAGAAGCAGCCAAGTAGACTGTAGAGGTTTGGTTCAGGTAAGAGCAAAGGAAGAAGAATGCAGCCAGCCCTTCATCACACATGTATTTGGGAGAAGAATCACAGAGAGTTTACCCAGGCAAAAATTAATAGAGAAAGCTGTGAAAATTATGAATAAATGAGTGGTGAAGGGGAAGCAAGGAGAAAGGCAGGTACCTTCAGCTTACTTTCTGGAGGGCTGCACAGAGAAATTAATGAGTGTTCATCTGGCACTTAGAGAAGCTCAAATAAAAGGCACTTAAAAAAAAAAAAGGTAGCATTATGTATGAGCATAGAGCAAATAAAATCTTTAGAGCAGAAGACTGAAACAAGGCATAATATATGCCCTTAATACTTATTCAAATGAAGAACAATGTACTGAACAGAGTATATAATACATAGTATATAATATATAATATAAACCCAAATCAGTGGGAAAGTAGGTATGTCCATGTTCCTAAATACTTTGAACACTTAAATGAGAACAGATGGAAGCATCTCTTATTTAATGACTTTTAGTCATCTAGGCTTCAATCCTGCAAACCTTTCTGTGTATAAGTTGTCCACCTGATTTGTCCAACAGTCCAAGTAAATTAATGAGGAAGATTTATGTGAGGACAGATTTCCAGGACTGAGCCCTGTGGCGATAACATATCAATCACAGTTCCCAAATGACAGGTAGATTCCCCTACCAGTAAACGCATGCATGAAGCCCTGAATGTTTCCACAGTACCAGAAATTACTCTTTTTGAGACAGACCACACAGAGCATCTGTTTCTGAGTCACAAACATGTTCCAGAGACATTACACGTAAATATTGCTGGGATCTGGCAGTATGTGAGGCCAGGAGGTTTTATCTAACATTTAACATTGTGGTTGGGAAGACATAAAGATCTGGTTCAGTGTTTTGCGACCATTTAATGTAAAGCAAATGGAAGGTGTCAGCAGTGTGTGGGTACAAAGATGGGGATGATCAGGTCCAGAGTGTGTTTTCTCCATGAGCAGAAGAGATTGACTCTGAGAAGTGCTGAGCACCTTGAAATTCCCCCACAGCCCTTGGAAGTTGCCCCCCTTCAGGTCTGAACCTGACTGTACAGATTTGGTCTGACCCCAGTAGTTGAACATATTCAGCAGGATATGTGCAAGGGGCCAAGCTCAGGTGCTCAAGGAAGGAGCTGGACTAGTGAGAATTTCATTTGGACAAGAGCTAAATACTCCCACACCTTAGTGTCTTCTCTCCCTTCCATCATGCTGGACTTCTTTACCTGCTAAGAGTTCAGCTTCTCAGTCAAGAAAAATCTCTTCCTATACATGTCAACAAATAAATTGAGAAAATGGCTTTCAGGCTGTCAGCTGTGTGACACTGGGGAGCAGGGACTGATCCTAGAGGAGCAGCAGCAGCAGCAGACACCAACTGCAAATCTCAGGAAGAGAGCTATTAAGCAACTAGGGCATGTGTTGATAATTAGTTAATGCTTGTTAATGTTTGCTCTGGGCTTTTCATTTCTGTTGCCTGGCTATGAAGTTTCTGCACTATCACTGTTTGTTTACAGTACAGCACCTAACTTAAGCAATTAATCAGTTTTAAGAGACTCCACTAATGTCTCTCTGACATCCAACTAGGGCCAGTTAAGTGGGTTTGCCTCTAAATACTTCACAAGAGCTGAGAGGGGAAGGAGATAGAATGACTCTCCTACTGTGCATCTGCAGTGTATATGAGACAGTCAGAGTTGGAAGTGACTCACAAGCTGACTTGTAAAATAAACAACTTTAGAATGACCAGATTAAAAACAAACTCAAACCCAAAACACAACCCCCAGTCTATGATATCAGGGCCAAATTCCATAAAATACCAAATAAATCTATTATGTACTTA
The DNA here is from genome assembly GCA_013396835.1 of Psilopogon haemacephalus. NCBI lineage: Eukaryota > Metazoa > Chordata > Aves > Piciformes > Megalaimidae > Psilopogon > Psilopogon haemacephalus. Next base: position 554,789 of record VWZI01007799.1, read on the forward strand.
ATGCCCTTCTCTAGACCTGTACAACATACATCTGCAGACAAGGCCATTCCTCTCTTGTCAGAATATCCTGAGTGAACTTGCACTGTAGGATATTGCCTTGGCTTTTGAGAATCACACTGCCAGCCCTGGGCAGATCTATCCAAGAATGCAATGTCAATATAATAGAGGGTAAATGACACAGCTGTGAATTTCAAAAAGAATAATTCATAGGTAATTTTCAATTACAGAGAATAATTTATAGGTGCCTGATTTGCAAAGAGAATAATTTATGAGTCACCTGAATTGCATATATAGCACATTACAAGTTACTCTGTGGAAGGGAATGCACTGACTGCTCAGCTGTCATGTGCTGAGCCTGGATTCTGGGAGCAATTCTTGTGAAAACGCCCACCATGGAACACAATCCATCAAATTCCATAGTAAAAAGATCTGTGTAATAAGCCCAAAGTGATCTAAAACCCTGAATGGAGCAAAACTACAAGTGGGTAGATACAGACTGGATGTTAGGAAGAAGTTCTTCACCATGAAGGTGGTGAGACACTGGAACAGGCTGCCCAGGGAGAGTGGTAAAGCCCCATCCATGCAAGTTTTTAAAGCCAGGCTGGGTGGGGCTCTGAGCAACCTGATCTAGTGTGAGGTGTCCCTGCCCATGGCAGGGGAGTTGGAACTAGATGAAAGTGGAAAATATCCCATCAGTGAAGACGGTGTCTCCACTTGTAGAATGTCTTAAAATTATGATTTTGCTTAAGGCATTTCCTCCAGCACAACCTGTAATTACTGGCCTTTGAAATAAAAAAAAAAAAAGTTACTTTCTCCTCCTTGAGGCTCGCTAGTCAAGTCCTACACTTGTCATTAAACACAGGGCCAGATTAGCTGCTTTTACTTCTTTAAAGACCTGCTGTCTCCTTCCTATATACCTGAGGGCAGAAGGATGCATTGGTGCTTCCACTTCCTCATCACCACCTTGGCATCTTAAGAACCAAGGAGGAAGAGAAATATCCAGTCTAAAGTGCCATTCCCTTTGAAGCACTGCATCAGGGAGAGTGATACAAGGCACCCTCGACACAAGAGCTTAAAAACTATAAAGCCCTTTTGCATTACTTAGGTTAATGAAATGCCAGATCCACACATTAGATGGAACTCAAATATCATCTACTACAGTTAATGCTGCAAAACAGCTGCTTTTTGTAAGCTGCTGGAGTTGTCCATAAACATTTTCTGAAGCATTAATTTTCTCCAGTGATGTATTTTAGTAAAAGATTGCTAGAGAGAAGTGATTGTGTTGGTTTTCAGAGTGTAACGGGTTGCTGCTCTTCTGTTGGAAGCTAACCCAGAGCCTCCAGGAGAAGGAGGCTCCAGACTGTGTGATGCAAGTGAATTCCTGTGCTTGAGCTTTCAGATGGCTGAAGTGTAATCATGGAGGTCCTTGGGCATGGTGGATGTTCACAAAACACCCATGGTTGTAGCTGGGAATGTCTGCAGCTGGGTGAATGTCCCCTTTTAGGAAGCCTTGGGAAACAATGTATATCCCATAGCTTTGGGTGCAAACTATATTCCACAAGAGAGCCTGGGGCAACACATGCTACCAGACTGTGCACCCATTGTATCTGCTGCTACATACATCCCATTTAGCAAAGAAAAATCCATTCATTTTGTAACCACTCCTCCTCCTCCAGACCCACACTCCACTTACTGTCAGGAAGTGCTGATGAAAGTGGCTTGTGCATCTCAGAAACCTTCTTGGAGAAGATACTCTCAACCTGGACCACGTGCAAAGTCTCTCCTTGACTTCCCTGAGAGCAACAGGCAGACAGCAGCTCACAGTATCACATCCTCAGTCATTTCAACATTGCTAATACTTTCTGACTGTAAGTTCTGCATACAACTGCAAAACTGATGCTTTTGTTTGAAGTTTGTGCAGAACAAGTGAAATCTTGCCCTTAGGAAAAGGCCTAGCCCAAGGCAAAACTCCTGACGACCTGGTGGGGTCAGACTCTCACTTCATCCTCCCAAATCTGAAGCAAGTCAGAAGGGCAGAGATTTGGGTGAGGAAGTGGAGGACAACCTCACATGAACTCTTGTTGCTGCCTATGAAAATTAGCAGGAGCACTTAGAACTTTTTTTTTAAGGTAGTTCAGAAGTGGCTGAGAAAGCAGCACAGGCTTTATTTTCAAACTTTTATTGGATCAGGGCCCTTCTACCTCTTCAGATCCCACCCTGTCGTCTGCTGTCAGCCTTTTAATGCCGGCAAAAAAAAAACCAAAGGTTGCAAAAATAAGAACTGCTTACTCGCTCCCTCTCCAAGGCTGTATACTCTTAGCACCAAAACAAGATCACACAAAATCAGTCTTTTTAAGGACTGCATACACACATCTTCCCATGGGTTAGATGCAAAGAAATGCAGTCTTAATTTTAATGGGCTGCTACTTCAGTGCAAACTACCAGAGCCTTGCCCGCACCACAGAGGAAAGGCTCTGGCTCACGTTGGGGCTGTTTTGCAATACTGAATTTTCTTGTCATAGTGCTGTCCTCAGGGGCCACTGAATGTCACTTACTCAACAGATCTAGGCCACAGACCTACTTAAAAGATACTCTTAACCTGTTCCTCCCCAAAATATTTCACTTCTTTTTTTCTTTTTTCTTTTTTTTTTTTTCCCCTGTGGTTGAATGATGCTGGTGGTGAATAATGGTGATGGTCAACAGCTGATAGATTTGCTTATCTACCCAGAAGGCTGGTGGGGTTCTGTGCAGATAATATCAACTGGCCTAACAGAAGCACAGAACTGTTGAGGTTGAAAGAGGCCTTTGATATCAGCAAGTCCAACCACTCAGTTAGAGCTCTCAATCCCACCAGAAGACAAGATTTACTCCTAGAAATCCTGTGCTTTTGTGCATTTTTCATGCTGCTCTAGGCAGATGAACTTACTTGGGGGAGGCAACTGGAGTACTGCTCCAAAATGCTCTAGCTCTGTTTGGTATGATCTCCTCAGCAGAAATGAATGCCTCTGGAAATATTCAGACATGGGTTAAAGTAAAGGGTTGTACTTCATTTCTTCTTTTTCTTCCCTTTGCCCAAAATGTCTACTGGGATCTCCATAAGTGCATAAACTGCAGTGGGAAATAGGTGCTTGGCTTCTGTAGCTTTGGATAATGCTGGCTTAGAAAGGACCCAGAAAGGACCTTTCTGGGATGCTCTGAATTAATTTCTTTCTGCTGCAGGCTTTCCTTTGCTTTTTATTTACCACTTTACATCATCACCAGCATTCTTGATGCTAACGCGGTGTGACATGAAGTTATTCATCAAGTGACATGATCGCAAAGGGCCCACCCATATCTTGCAGGAGAGGCAGCATTGGCAGAGTCTAACCCACCAGGGCCTACCTGTGGATCAGGCTGGGAAAACCTTCCCACATCTTGCAGCTTGACAAGAGCACTGTGCACTGGCAGATGTCCCAGGTCAATACCAAGGAGTGAGGATTAAAAGCTCTTAGAGGAAATAGTCGATAGCGAAGAGCAGCTTTCACTGGTGTCAGGGAACTCACAAGTTTTGCCTTCTGAAAGACTGATAAACGCCAAGATCTACCTCTTTTTTTCTTGCCATGGATCCCTCTTGCCTCTGAGAGCTCCAAGGAGCATTGTTTAGCCCAAGAGAAAAGCAGCAGTGCCTTTGGATGTCACACAAGGGCCAGTGCATCCAACTGCACAACACACAGAGGTATGCCTTGAGGACAGAGCACCAAAATAAAACCAATGACAAAAAAATTCAAATTATCTGATTCACTCTAGACACCTGGTAACTGTAAGAGGGCTGTGCATTCTTGAGCACCATCTACTGGTACACTGTCCAGACACCAGAGATGTGCACGCAGATGTAGAGCGCCCTACAACAGCTGATCTCAGGAAAATGCACAGGGGCTGTTAGCCAGCATTGCATACACCAGTTTGAAGCTCCCAATCAAACCTTAGAGCTGGGATCTTGGTGCAAAGTGCTCTGAGAGCAAAGCGTGAGATTTCCAGGTCCCTGGTGAGGCCAGGTGCTGACGGTAGTGTCCCTTGCTGCAGGCAGTGCCCCAGCCGGTGGCTCTCTCCACGATGCTGCAGTGCAAACACGCTCAGGAATTCAGCTTCGGGCCACGGGCTCTGAAGGATGCGCTGATCTCCACCAACCCAGCCCTGCAGGAGCTCTATGCCAAAGCTTTCTCCAGGGCAGAGAAGCTGTTCCTCTCCGAAGCCTACAACCCGCAGAGAACGCTCTTCTGCACTCTGCTCATCCGCACGGCTTTCGACTGGCTCCTCAGCCACCCCGATGCCCCCGAGGACTTTGAGACCTTCTATCATGCCATGCTGAGGAGGAAGCAGAACTTCTACCGAAAGCACATTTACCTGCAGCCTATAGGTAATGTGAGCAACCTAGAAAGACGTGGGAGGGAGGTGGGTGGTGCTAAATGTTGTTAACATCCTCTCCTGAGGACTAACCTGCAAAATGCAATTGGCAGAGCAAAGATTAAGTGTAGCACCAGAGGCTCTGACATGCCCCCAGCCCAGAGTCACAAACCATGGTGATAACCATCGGTAGACCTGCCCTGCAAATACAATGTGGGCTCCCAGGTGAAGCTTGCTATGAACGCAGGGATGCATACATCTACATGTATGTATTTGTAAAACTGTGCTGATTCAAACAGCATTTCTGGAGCTCCATTCTTGATGGAACATTAAAAACAGTCACCCATTCCCACACAACTTAAGCGGGAGTCAACCCTCCAAGCACATCTGCTCTGCTAAGGAGAGATTGTACTAACACCTTAAATCACCTCTCAGGAAGAGCCTACTCTTCTCCTCTATGTCTGTATAACCATCTAGAGATGTCCACCACCTTGCAGAGTAAGCGATTAGCCTCAGAACAAACCAGCCTTCTTCTGTTGCTTATGGCCAAGCCCACAAAACCCCTTCAGACCCTACAGTTCACCCTGGCTCTAAGGAGCTGATAATAGAGCTTCTCTTCTTAGACTTAATTGAAGGTCCTGCTGGGCTCTCGTTGCTGGATTCCCTCCAGAGCTGTGTCGAGTCTTTCTTCCTGGGTCTGCGTGTGAAGTGCCTTCCCTCCATCCCCATCTCTTCCATTCACTGCTGCTGCCGCCACAGCCGAGACTCAGACAAGGTGCAGCTTCATGCAGGTGAGGACCTGGGAGCAGGGAGCCCATGGAGACATCAGCTTGGCACGGGGCATGAGCCCTGCCTTGGGAAATGCCTGACACATAACCCTGCCTTGCCTGAGCAGGGAGGGAATGAGGAAGAGAGTGAAAAGGGAGAAATCCTGTTCCCATGGAAAACCCATAACTTTGAGGCTGGAAACAAGGATAAAAAACAAAGTGACTTTCATCATATTTTCCTCTGCTGTTTGTATTTTTCAGCACTGTTATGTTTAGGTCCAGCCCTGCAAAGGGATGTGATCAGCTCTGTGGCCAGGCACTGCTGATTTGGTGTAGCCTGAGTTCTCCCACCTCCTGTCCAAAGGCAAAGTCAATTACTGGCTTGGGTGGTGCAGGTGGGGAGCTCCCGGGCCTTTCATCTTAGGAAATGTGAATCTGTCAGCTGCCAAACTCCTGCTGCACAAACATCCGCTTGGAACGAGCTGCTTGCATGTGCCATGGGCAGCACAAGCTCAGCACAGGCCCAGCACTGCACTGGGGCAGCCGCTCCAGCTCAGGTTGGAATTGTCTGCAGGGAAATTCTTCTACTTCTAGGTGCTTACTTCCATGGGTTAGCACTGAATCCTGCCCTTAGCTCTGCTTTCAGTTAACTCTGTGCTTGATCCCACTTCCCAAATCAGGTCTATTCATACTCTTGTTTGAGGGGATGGGTTAAACAGGCATGACCTCTGCATCCAAGATGCTGAATCCAGCAGCTCTGCCTGTCTGTGGCTTGGATTACACCATCCTCCCAAGAAGCAGCAGAAATTCTGGCTCCTGCATGCTTTCCAGGGATGCTTTGTTTTAATGTACAGCTCTCTTGTATTTCTCCAGATGGGATCTTGAATTTCCTGAAGAACAACAAGCCCATGGATGCCCTGTGTGTCCTTGGACTCACTCTGCTGGACCTTTACCCATGTGAGACCTGGAGCTTCACGTTCAGCAAATTCCTGCCAGGACAAGGTGGGACTGATGTCTTGTGATCTCCCAGAACAGCTTTCTTCTCACGTTGCCTAAGGTGAGAGACAGTCATAAGAGAGCTGGTACCTAACTTGTACACGCCTCTCCTTACAGAAGTAGGGGTCTGCAGCTTTGCCAGATTTTCTGGGGACTTCCCCCATGCTGGTTGTAGCAGCTTGAATCCACTCACACAGAAGGAGGAGTTACGTGAAGTCAGCAAGGAAAGCAGAGACCGAACAGTGCTGTTCAGTGCCCAAGAGATGGTCCAGTGCTGCAAGGTAGGACCCACGCCCTCCCACATCCTGTATTTCCTGCCCTCTAGGGTTAAACACTTCAGGCCTGGGCATAAATATATACTATAGCAGCAGCTGTATAGTGGGGCTACAGGATTTGCCTTATGTCCTAGAGCAACATGAAGACAAAAAAACCCTGCCCAGCTCACCGGCTCATGCTTGGGCAGTCTGAGTGTTTTGCTTGTCCTGCAGTCCATGGACAGTTGGGTCTGTTAGCTGATTTGGAGGTTAATCAGAGCATCTGGTGGAGTTTTGCTAACTAATGGCTGGCTGGGAATGGGTGACTCTGTCTTCCTTAGACATTGATATCCATAAGTGGAGTGGACCACTTGCCATGCTTACACGGATGAATGAGGGTATGGAGAAGGAACTTACCTCAGACAAGTTTGAATATCTATTTACATGTAGATGTCCTCAAACCCCATTAATCTCCAAGAAATTTTCTTCACAAGCGCTTTCCTCACTCACTTCAGTGCCTCCCTTGTGCCAGCTCTGCTTTTTGTGCTTCTTCCAAAGCTGGCCCACATGGAGCAGCCACGCCAACACCTTTGATGCCATTTCTCTCTGCCTCCTCTTGTATTTGCTCAGGATTTTCTTGTCTGAGGACTCTTCCTGTACTTTCAAATGTTAGGTGGCAATGGAAGGAGGAAGGGAATCCTCCATCCTTGCCACAGTTGCCAAGTCCCAAAGCAGTCATGCTTGGCCAGCTGACTCCAGCTTAGTTTTCACTTTGGCACCAGAGTTAAGAGCTTTGGAAGGACTCAGATCTGTTGTTGCCAATAGCTTCTTCCAGATTTCTCACACACACTGTGCTGCTCTTCTCAGACCCCCATGGGACTGGATTTTTCCCCTTAAAACCCTCACCAAGCTATCCTTGGGGAAGAGAGCGACAGCAGCACTGCCCTATGACTCTGAGCATGATGTCTACAGTTTCTTCACACAGCTACTTCTAAAAAACACAGTACTCCTCCTTCTCCACCATACCACCACGGGCACCCGGGAAGAAGGAAGCTACATTCCCCTTCCCCCTTGGAGAAGCCAGGGCTGAGCAACGAGTCGGTTAGACTGTCAGGGAGCAGAGAAGGAAGAGGTGGGGCGGTGGAGGTAGGAATAACTCTACAGTGCTGTGGCTTTTGCTTTCCTGAAAGGTGACCTGTCACGAGATCTGCCACCTGATGGGGCTGGGGACCTGCCGCTGGCTGCAGTGCATCATGCAGGGGGCGCTGAGCCTGGACGAAGCCCTGCTGCGGCCCCTGGAGCCGTGTCCCATCTGCCTTCGCAAGCTGCAGCACGTTGTGGGCTTCAAACTCGTCGAGCGCTACAGGGTGAGAGAGACATCCAGCGCCCTTCCTGGAGCAAGGGGATAGGGCAGGGAGCAAAGTAGCTCACCCCAAACCCCAGCATGAAACGTGCCAGAGCAGTGTGTTCACTACAGGTGCTCTCAGGTGCACTAGAAAGCTTACCCCTAACCAGGGAGGGGTTGCACACACGGTCTGGGACAAAGGCAGCGCTTCACACAAGCTCGAGGGCTTCTGGCTGTTCACAAGGGACAGGTTGACCCGATTTTGCTAGTCCTAAATGTGAGGTGGGAGGAGCAGGAAGATTTCAAGCCAGACAGGCTGTGAGCACAGCAGTTCCCACATCTGTGCCCTCTGCTATCTGCCACCACAATTTTCCGCTCCTTGCGGGCTGCTGCTACCACAGAGAAAAACACCAAGTGGATACTTAGCTGTGGTCCCATTGTTTAAGGATATGAGAAAATATCCCAATTTATTACCCACTAATAAGTGGAGGGTTCCAGGGTCATCTTTTGTCTCTTCCCTCCTACCCATAAATTTGCTAACGCTGCATTTAGACAACATCAGGAATAGCGCAAGGATGCCCTTAGCTCTAGAAAGGGTTTTGCACCTCTGCTGTCTGAAAAGCAGGATTCAGTAGCCAGCTGGCTAGTAGAATAGAAGTAGCATGATCATTTTCACTCAGCAGCCTGTCTTCTGCTGGCTATAATTCCTGTCTGACACACAGCACGTTCAGAGAGAGGATTTTCCATGGCTGCCTGTTGTAAACCCTGTGGGTTCTATTTGTAATGAGATACGTGCAGAATGAGAAGGGAGATGCCTCTAGATTCATTCAGCGTGGAATCAGCCACACGGCAAAGGATGTGGGAGAAAAAAACCCACATTTGTGTGGTTTTCCTGCCTGTCTGTGCATCTGCAGTGCTGTCAGACCCATTGCTGACTCTGTGGCTGCTCAGTCTCTGCTTCTGTCTGAGAAGTGCCTAAAATGCCGAGACTAGCAGAGGAATAAATTCTGGTTTATTTAAGCACCCAGCCTGTCAGCAGCCAGCTCTTGCTTTCTAGAAAAGCTGTCATCTGCATCAAGCTTCTCTAGAAGCATTTTTGCCATTACACCTGCAGTATTTACTGTCATTGGCTCAGCATTCCCCAGTGACATGGGACATAAGCCTGAAGAGAGAATGCACTTGCCAAATGTCACATCTGCTTCCTTGCCAAGGAAAAGCTCAGCTAGATACTGCACAGTCTGGTGTATGAGAGTTGTGACAATCTCTGCAAGAGGCATTGCTACAGCATTGAGAGGAAATATAAATGCCAGGGATGAATTAAATAGTTACAGACCCTGACAGAAGAAAGCACAAAGCATTTGGAGATAATATCAGACAGCAAAGTTTTGAGAGGTTGCGGTGGACCAAGCACTGTCTCCAAGTCACATTTCCCTTTGGAAACCTAGCATGAATCCCCAGCTGCCACACGACAGCCCCAGACACTCATAATGAATCCAGGAAATGCCAGACACAAAGCTGCTCCTCACCAGGAGCAGGTAATGCTGCCGGAGCCTGAAGTGAGACACAATTACGGGCAAAAGAGCATGAGGGACAGGAAACCAGGCCCTGTGCAGGAGGAGGAACCCTGCAATTTATTTATCAGAGTTGCACTCAATCACTTCATTTTTTTTGGTCACAGCTGCTTATTCCAGCATGAGTCATCTTGCAAACTGAAAGCAAATCAATTCTCCTGGTGTTTCCCCACCCTGACCAATGTTTCCACCTGCTGTTTCTGCAGCATCTCAGGCTGCTCTGCACATAGTGCAGTGGTGGATAGTTTGTGAAGAAAACAGAGCTCAAGCTGCTCTCAGTGGCTGGGTCAGCTACATCCTCATTGTGGTGGTCAAGGCAGCATCTGCTTTTGGGTGCAGCCCAGATGCTCTGCTGTTGGGGATAGGAACAGCACCGCGGCTAAGGCACTGGAAAATTTTCCAGAGTCAAACTTGGAGCACCTGGAGGTATCAGACAACAGGTTTCATTCTTACTGGCTGTCTTGGGGTGGGAACACACTTCAACTACTCCTGCCTGCAGGTAAGCCAAAGCTGTGAAGACATTATTCCTTTCTAGCTAAACATGAGAACAGAGAGGCTGCAGCCCTGTAGACCCTTCTCAAATCTGAATCAAGAAGCTACCCAGAGGGTGAGAGGCAGGAAAGAATTTTAGGGTTTGGTAGCAATCTCGAGTCAATCATCCCTGCCTTTTGCATTAAATAATCCAGGCAGATAGCTTGAGCCTCCTCATCCTGCTGCTTTTTCTCTTGGGAACTGTGTGAAGGAAGAGTTGTGATTCCTTTCCAGCTTCACCACCCTTGGGAATTTTAAGAGACATTATAGAATCAAGGGCTGGTTGCAGCTTTCAAATAAGCTTTGCTGTCCCCTGCCCTTGTCTGGCTCCTCTTATGGCTTCTGGTGCCTTCTTTGTTTTGAAAACCCAGAGGGAAGGAAGGGCTGTTGGAGGTGGGATGAGACAGGAGAAAAGTTGTCCCTTCACATTTTTTCTTGCCCCAGAGGGAGGGGGCAGGGTGGATTAACTTAGCTGAAAGAGTCTATTTTATTCTCGTATGAAATTCTTCCCCGAGGCTTCATGCACAGACTGAAATGAGAAATGGGGCTGATTTCTCCCACCCACTCAATTTGAGCTCTTTATCCTTTCTGTCACTTGCCTGAAGAGAGCAATAGAGTAGGGAAGGGGGAGGGAGCAGCAGGACACTGCAGGAGTCTGGAGCTCTGGAAATCTCCTGCCCACTTCTCAAATCCCACAGTTCACCCTGAGCTGAGCACCTACAGACCCAGCATCTCAGATTAATACTCTGTCACCCTTCTGTTTCCTAAAGCAGGACTCTGTGAAGGCTGCAGAAAGTAAAGATGAAGAAATAGCTTACGAGGGTGTGAAAAAGCCAAAACCCTCCACACAACCACCTCCCCCCCCTCCTCCCCCCAGCACATGCCAACAAGGCAGACAAGGAGATCACCTTTTTCCAGTGGTGACTGGAGTATTGCAGTTCATTCCCTGAGGAATGTGCCAGAAGCAACCTGTTATATGCCCCACTGCAGCACTTCATATTGAAAAAGGAAATTGTCTCAGACATTTTCCTTTCACAAATTCTTTCCTGGAGCCTGGCCTTCCCACTCGTGCATTTCAGCTCAAGAGGGGAAGAGCTACTCTGACGAATAAAGTGCACCTTACCATAGGAGTTAGTGACATGATGAAACAGGATTCTTCTCCACTATCTTGGGAGCTTTCATAATGACACAGCTTCCTCTGGAGAGGCACTGGTTTGACTATAGAGAAGAGACCACATCTGCTTAGCAGGGATTTGGTGCTGTTTACTCCTACCATCTTCAATAACAGGGCAGATGAAGTCCACATCTGACTGGAGGCATCTCTGCCAGACACTGACTCCAGGAAAACGGGAGAAAGCTTTCGTCTTCATAGGGTAGCTAGGAGTTGTCTGAACCCATCTCCAGCAGAAAGAACATAGCAGCTGAAGCTGGAGCCACCCAACAGAAACAGGCTTACCTGACAAACAGGTTTCTTTTTGTGTGGGAAAGGCGTAAATGTTTTCTCTCATTCTTTAAAATGAAAGCTTTTTTTCCCCCTGTTCATTACAGAAGCTCTATGCTTGGACGCAAACTGTATTGTCCACATGGCCAAGGCAAGAGTCAGCAGACCTGTCTGCCTCGGAGGACATCCTTCCCTTCAGTTCAGACTCCGGAATGTGTTGTGAGAATGACTCTGAGGCTGTCACCTCCTTGTCTGAGCCGCTGACACCAGACACTTGCAGCCAGGCCCTTTCCATCAGCCAGGAGCTGGAGCAGGATGAACATTCGTGTTCGCTGGCAGAGGCGCAGAGCCAGCCCCAGCTTGCCGGTCCCACCAAGCCCACAGATACCATTAAAGACTATGAACTGTGGCTAGAAACCTGCATTGCTGCCCTGGAGAGAAATGTCTCTGAGGAGGAACTGGCCCAGGTAGACAAGACTGTGGATGCCCTGGCGAAGTGGGAGATGTTCACAGGGCAACTGCCTGTAATGAAGAAGGACCTGCCCTTTGCTAGGGACAACACCGGGCTACGGAAAGTTCTGGGAGACAAATTTTCCTCCTTGAGGAGGAAACTGAGTTCCAGAAAACTGTCCAAAGGGGAATCGTCCCCACATCGCTGGCGGTGGGAGGAAAACTAGGCTGGGTCTGCCTTGGGCTGGTTACCTTAGTGCCCTGCCTCTGAGCTTTCCCACCAAAAGCTGCTGCTGTCAGAGAGAAACAACAACTCATCGAGAATAAAAGGTGTTTCTTTTTTTCTGGGATTGGTAAGAGTTTTGATGTGATCATTCTTCTCTCAGGGTTTTTTCCTGTGCTGGCCTACATGACAGCACTGCTCCAAACCCCCATCAAGTCCTTTGTAGGCACTTGTATTTTCTTGCTGTATTTCATTTGGTCTGAAGTCAGCTAGGAAGAGGTCCATGCTAAACACTAAACATGTTCACACAGAAGCTTAGGCCATCTGAACAAACAGATGCAAATGAAACCACGGCAGCTCTCCCATACACAGAGCTCTCCTCTGCTTAGCATTGCAGTCTGAAGCACAGATTCTATTTCTCCCTCTCCTTCCATGCTAAATGTCCATCTCTGTTCTAGTCGCTGCCCCATCATCTGGAGGCTGCACAGGAGCACAGCAGAGACTGACGGACTCACACTATGAGCAGGAGGGAGAGATGGAGGACAGGCACAGAGTCAGCAAGTAAAGCAGCAAGATCCCTGGCAGCTCATCTGCCACAAAGGGCAGCGTTAGTGTGACTGTCTTGGCAGACACTCAAGGGGATCTCCAGAGCTGCTTCACTTCAAACAAAGCCAGCCTTGGAGCCTTGAGCTGTAACTACTCACATCCTCTGTGGATTGGCACAGGGTAGAAAACCTTTGAGAACATTCACACACTCATTGATTATTAACTTACAAGGAGGAACTGCACATGCATTCCTCTCTATCCGCCTGGAGAAGTTAATGCCTTGGCACTTTCCCTCTTCTCCGCTCCATAAGTCACCCACTGAAAAGGAACGGGCGCTGTGCTGGCACCAGGAGCTGCAGAGCCTGTCCTCCCATTGCTGGAGCATGCCGTTCCTCTCCAGCTATTTATAGATGGAGCTCAAGAGGGTTTCTGAGCTCTGGAACAGCAGCATGCCAAGGAAAGGCTGACTCTCTCCATCCCCAGTTCACTCAGACTGATAACACCCACTGCGGCTTCATGGCTGTGCTCCAGATTTCTCCTGTCTAAAAATATCAGCAGGTAGGAGTGGGTCCAGTTCAGCTGGGAGAAGGGAAATGTTCCCCTCAGAGGCGCTGATAGCTTTGGCTTTCCTGAGCACTTGCCCTGTGCACTTTGAGGACCTCGGATCCTGCCAGCGCATTTTTGGAGCAGGAAGAGAGCAGGGGGAGAGATTTACAGATGCAGGTGAGTAGAAAAGATGATCTCGTAATAAATTCAGCCGGATTCCGGAAACTCAGCGACTTCGTATCTGCATGATTCACACAAAGGAGCAAAAAGGGAGCTCAGGCTTCGGGAACGGTGACAGCAATTCCTGGAAGCTCTCGATGCAGGCTGTGCGCCCGTAGCGGGCGCAGGCTCGGCGCAGCAGGACCCCCGCTGCCGCCCTCTCCTGGCAGCCTCACTGCCCAAGGGCTTTCCAGCCAACACATTCTTCCCAGCAGCACAATTTTTTCAAGCAAATCCTGCTTGAATTACAGATCCACCTACTGCCCCGTACTCTCTCGTTGCCTTTGCAGATGTACTATTTTAAGCAAGGGATTACTGTTTCGTTCAGCCTTGCTTGCTCTTACTCTGTTCTGTACTGAATCAGTAGGTTGAACTTCAGAAGCCTTCCAGAAAGAGGCCATAAAGTTAGGAGAGTAACACTGCCTAGGGGAAAAGAGACAGCTTTCTATCAGAGAGTGGCACACAAACAAACAAGTGCTGGCAGAAGTCACAGATGGGAAGCTCCCTACGTGCTACTTGGCTTGTAGACTCAGCATTAGCTGCCTTGTGAAAGCATCCATTTCTGCTGGAACTGCTGCTCACCAGCAACAGAGACTTTTGACACCAGCACTGACAGAACCACCACCTACCAGCTTGGCTTGTCCAGAAGTCCTCCAGAGATGTAAATGAGTGTGACAACTCAGAGCTTCAACTGCTTGCATGAATAGGGTCCAAAGGCAAGGCAAAACTTTTCAGTGTAATGGCAGAAAGTAGCTGAAGACACTTTTGAGCCCTTAATCAGCTGGAGAAGGTCCATGCAGTATCACAGTACAGGTTTGTGTTCATGTCAAGACACTCCCATGGAGGTGGCTGCTCTTCACATCAGCAAAGGTTTCCAGTGCAGCTGCTACAACATTACAGCACATTCTGTTCCCAGGGTCTGTAAGTGGTATGTCACACTTAAAAAAAGTCTACACCCATCAGTGTAAGGACTGGAGGCAACCTGGGTCACAGTAGAATAAAGAGACTGCTTATGGTTACACAGAAGATTAAGGTTATAACCAGGACTAAAGCACAAAGGTGTAATTCATACTCTTCTGAGCATAGAAGAGTTGTAGAGAGGCAGAAAACAGCTGACAAAGGAATAAGAAGTAGAGCAAATTGAATGTAAAAGCCTCAATAAGATTTCTTGCATTTTAAACAGCAGGTTTCCAGGGAGATACTTCTACGTGCAGGGTGTGGGAACAGCAGCCTAACTTGCAGCTAATAAGTTGTTGAATAAGCTGTAGAACAGAAATACAGATGAGATATGCAAGAGTCACTTTAGAAGGCAAAGCTGCAGATTGACCATCAGCAAGAAGCAGCAGGGTACCCTATGTATAAACACACAAGCAGAAATCACTTGGAACTCAGCAGCCAAGATCAGAATTGGTTACAAATAGTCCACTGTGCAGCAGGCAGGAGAACCTAGGCTGTCTTTCATGCACTTCAGACAGTTTGCTGAGCCTTCTGCAGGAAGACAGGCAGAGAAACAAACTAGGTACTCTGATGAGAAAGGAGACAAGTCCCAAAGGGTGAGAGCATCTGCAGCTTGCCACAGAGCTCTCCTGGGCACAGCTCTGGGGCTCTGACTGGCAGCCTCTCCCTACACCCCTGGGATGGCAGCACATTGTTTGCTCTGCATTATGACCTGTGGGTGCCTTTTTTTATGCCAGGTGGGGGATGTAGAAATGAACTCTGCACACAGGCTGCTCTTCAGCAGATGCCCCAGCAGAGCCAGGTAATTCCTTCCCAAAGCTGCTGTTATCTTTCTTGCAACAATCTCGTAACACAGATCCACACTAGACTCATCTGGTTCAGAACTTCTTCCAAACCACATCATCCTGTGGCTACCTAGAGCATCCTCCATGATCAAAGTAACCAGTCATAAACTTTCTGCCCCAAGTTCAAGGATGCTTGTTTTGAAGCAACTTCTAAGGCCTGTAATCTTGAACAGCACAGAAAACAGTCTTTTAATAGCTTTACGAGCTCATAAAGACAAATATCTTCTCCCAAGAATAAACAGGCAGAACATTCCACTCCTGCTCTTAAAACAAGAAGTTGCTGTAATTGAAGGGAGTGGGGGTCCAGTGCATCTCTCCAGGGAAAATAAAAAGCCATGCTAGTTAGGGATGGACTTGCCTGCGACAGCTTGCAGGTTGTTGCCTGTCAGCTTGCTGGCTTTTCCCCTCTCCCACCAGGAGAAAGCAGTGCCTTCCACAGATGCTTCATTAGCAGTATCCAAAACTTGCTGATTAAATGGTGGATGTGACCACCTCCTTCCACTAAAAATGGTGCTTCTAACTGTTTCTGCTGTGCAAAATTGAGGCTTTAGAGGAAAGCTACTTTCTATAAAAATCTCTGAGCACTCTTCCCGGTAAGTCTTCCTCCCTTAACACCATGCAGCTTCTGAGGATGCTGTTCAGCCTTGTGGACAGTGACAAGAAATTCAATGATTTTTGTTGGTAACTGAATAATCTTCCTCCCAGGTCTGTACAGCATGATGAGACACCAGACTAGAGCTAGAAACCACAGGATTTAATTTCTCTCCTCAAAGAGCTGCAATGGATATTCAGATAATACTGTAAGCACCCCAAACCTTACTCCTTGTACACTTCAGCAAAAATACTTTACATTTTAGAGAAGCCTCTCCCTAGGGAAGTAGCCAGATTTTCCCTTTTATCTTTGGTGTGCTGGATTATTGAAATTGCAGGGCAGATCTCTAGTAGGCAGCCTTGCTGATCTGGGGAAGAGAATTCAAAGCTGATATATCCAGTTCAGGCTCTCCCTGGGGTACAAGCATTCATTAGCACTGAACAGACAAACCTTCCTGCACAACCAACTGCCTCAGCCTCTGCTCTTATGAGGCAAGCCCTGTGCAGCTGAGTCGTGAAAGAGACATCTTTGCTGTATGAAGAGTCTGAGATACAGAAATATTGGCAAGTACAGGAAAATGGTGGCACTAAGATATCCTGATTCAAGCTTCCCATTGTGTGTTCCACATGAAAATTGAAATCTCATTGAAGCTGGTGCAGTTTAAGCACCTGCTCACAACTGTTGAGTAGGGAAGGACTGAGCTCTGGTGGGCACCCCAGTGAGAAACCATTTCTTGTTTTAATTAAAGCTTGGGGAGGTTCAGCAATTCAGCCACCAGCGAAACTGAATCAGTACAAACCAACCAAACCCCACCCACCTTTTGAGCAGGCAAAAATGACAGCTTAAAACAACATCCTTCCCTGCCTGTTGGTCAAGTGTCTCAACAGCCTGGCACGGTCCCTGTCACACACCAACATGCTCCAGCAGATACTGTCAGAAAGCTCTTCCTTGCCTCAGTGAGAAGCCTTTAACTTCTTCTATGTGCCACCTTGTAGGGCTGTAACTCATAAGGATATTTCAGCACAGAAAGAGACTAATTTGCTTTTGCAGAGCTGACCAAAGAGATCACTTGGAGCTACTGGTGTTGCCAAGAGCTTTTCAGATTAGAAAGGAGGTTTCCAGGTGTGGCCAGCTATTAGTGTATACTGAATTAGCAATTCATCTGCCCTCATTTTCTGAGATGCTGAACACTGAAAGGACACCATGTTACCTGAAAGTACTCAGCACCTCCAGAGTCAGCGATTCCTAGAAGCTGGATGCAGCTGAGGACTCAACATTTCCAATGATAACTAAAGGACAAACAATGTTCCATGAAGCATCTCCAGTTGTGTACCTGCCAATGTAACTGATTCAGCACTAACAGTTCACACAAGAAATGATTAAGACTTGCCACAAAAACCTGCCAGATGTGACCTTTAAGTACAAATGAGGAAAGGTTAACAACATTCCTAAGAACAGGAGCTTGAGTTCTGGCGGAGTTAATGCCTAAGACAGGGATACCACCAATGACTCTCTGAAGGTCAACGGTTCTGCACTGCTATACAGGACACCATGGAACACAATTGAGCCCAACAGAAGGGACTGGCACTGGAAAAACAGCAAGCATAGTTCCCAAGGTTATTATCAGATGCTACACATGAGAATAACCTCTCAACAGGTGTCGCCAGCTCAACAGGCTTCATTTTCTCCTACTGCTGAGCTTAAAATACAGCAGCACAAACTGGTGTCTCTCCTTCTACTTCCCGTCACTTCTAATCCCCATGTCCACTACTGAAATGCTGCAGAGGAATGAGTTAGAAGTTTTATACTGGTTAATGTTTCACCAGGCTTCAATTCCTGGACACACTCAAAGAATGACTCAGACCAGAACTGGAGAGGTGGGAGCTACATGCAGATAACAGAACAAGCTTTTATTGCATGTCTGCTCTAGTTTCATGTAGTCTAGGCTGCAAGTTATTAAAAAATCATCTCTCTTGCAGAAATTTTTTTGAATAAAACAAAGAATGTCACTCTAGACTCTCTTGAAAGACAAAACCCATAAAGAACAGTATAACAAGTCAAGTTTTAATAGATTTATAAAATTCATATATACAAAACAGTAAACTAAGTCACCAAAGCTATAAAATACACTTTTTACACATCACAATATAATTTTATCTAGTACACAGTTTTCATAAATTGAAACTATTACAGCAAGTAGCTGCTTCTATCATGGATGTTGTTTTGGTGCTAGAAGACACTTATGTGAGCAGTCTGGAACTGTGCTTTTACTTAATGCATTTGTCACCTTCTTTTAGTTTGCCACTGTTTTTTTAAAGTACTTTCCTGTGAATTGTTAGAAAATTAAGGCTAAACTCAGGCCTTTCTTGCCCAGTGCAGTGAACTGGTTTAAAAAAAAAAGAATGATATTGCATAGTATGTGTGTTACAATGCATAGGCACCAGAGAGCAAGTACATTGCAGAGTAAAAGATAACATTAATTGGCTTCCTAGCTACATGATTGTGTCACAAGATAGCTTTTGTGTTTTGTCACTTTGCTTTCATACATATTGATTCCATAAACAAGACAACGCATCACAAGAGCAATAAATCCTAGCCAGTTGAAACGGAGTCTCCAGAAATACTTTTTCACATCTATCATCAGTTCGAGCTCATTACACATCCCAGATAACGAAACCTGTCCGCTGGAAGCATGCTCATAACCTTAGAGAGTTAATGGCTTCAATGTGAGTAGGAGTTTGAACACGTTTCCAAACGCAAGTCCACCAACTGCACTTTGCAACTCTCATGAGCTACCAAAAGATCACTTTTCTTCCACATCCCCCTTCTCCCTGCTATCTTTTCCCAGCTTTTGTGCCAACCACCTGCATAAAAGCTCAGCACAAGAGACTGACAGGAAGTCTTCAGCAGAGAGGCAGTGCTACGCCCAGTATTTTTCTTCTTTGGGATGCTCTCCCAAGTCCTTCTTACCCCCAAATTTTGCTCTCTGTCAGTTGTAGCTTACATTCAAATGATGGGAACAGTCTCTCATCTAGCCACTGCCTCCCAAATACTGCTCTTGCTCTGGTATCATGAGAAAAGTTAAGCAGCTGTTAGAAAGGAGCAAGATGCACTGTCTGTCCAGGGATCTGTATGTTGTATTTTTGCAGAAATTGAGTTTTAGCACCCAGTTATGGACAGATGAAGAGAGACTTATAAAGGAAGAGCATGCAGCTGCAGGAGGACCAGCCTGACCAGCCTGCTGCTGTTAATTTATAGCCCATTGCTCTCTGGAGTCACTCAAAGCCTTTGGGGTCAATGCAGATGGCATTTCACTTCAGTACCGTCAGTCTTTGAGCTTTTGGGATCTGTTTAGAAGATAGGTCCCCTCTCTTGCTCCCTTCCAACATACTTTGGCTTTTTTTTACCAGAATGCCCACCTTGGAAGTCAGTGCTGCTGCTCTTCTCTCTCTGACTGTGAATACTTTCACATCAGACAGAAGATATGACCCTCAGTCATATGCTAAGAGCTGGATTGTGATACAGTCAGTCAAGACAGGCACAGAACCACTAGCACTGACAATCTAGTACCTCCATACTCCCCACCCAGTAAGAACACAAGCATAGCGACACAAACTCCAACACTGCTTTCCAAATGCCATTAGAAAGATAAAAATGTCAAGAATGAAGCTGAACTGTCCAGCCACCAAGACAAGCAAAGACACAGCATTGCTTGGTGAACAGAGCAGCAGTTGCAGCTCCACATATCCTGGCTTCACTAATTTCCATCTATGTAAAAAAAAACAGATTAGTGTTAAAACAAAGAAGTGCCCACTTCACAGCACAAAGCAGAGATCACCCCAGCTAATCACAAAACAGGTAATATCAAAAAGCACTAGGTCTTGCCAATTACTTCCTCACTAGGCTAGACAGTCCTCATCTAGAGTGTGGGGAGTCAATATGAACCCAGGACAAGTCTGTCCCAGACCGTGCCAGTCTTTCACAACGGATGCTCCCTAGAAATCTGTTAAAATCTCAGTTACAAAAGTAGGCAGAGATGTCTTATAGCTGCTACTGAAACATCCTACCCACCACTTTGTGTTACAGAATTAAGAGTGTACTGAGGTAAAGAGTTGGCAGTGCTATATTAAACCCCTCCGACTACACTATCTGATTTGATATTAGGAAAAATGACACAGAAAAGAGGCTTCTATTAAACTTAGAGGAATCAATGTACTGCTCATTGTGAGAGATCAGTGTTTGGCTTACATGACAAGCTGCCCTGTGTGGATGTGTTATTGCATATTGTGTTTGTGCCTCACGCTGGCAAGCATCAAATGGTCTATCAACCTGGTAAGTACTCCTGAAAATAGGATGACACAAGCAAAGCTAAGTTAGGTGTCAAAAGCCACTACTTGAAAATCATAGGGGCTTTTACAGGAATCCTGTAGGTGCACACAGCAGAACGAAACTTTTTTTTTTTTTTTCAGGAGAACTAGAGAGGAGACTAAATGAAGTTAATAACCACAAAGAAAAGACAGACATCAAAGGCAGCAAAGGATTTCTACTGAAGTGATACTCTGTGGAAAGTTGCTGTCACTAAAGAAAACTGCTAGTTTCTTCAGAGGTTCTATGCCTATCCTGTTAAGTTCCTTAATTCTACATTAGAGTAACCAGGACTGGTGAATAACCAGGAGGGGTGAGGACATGGGAACAAGGGGATGACACACAGAGAGGATGGGACAAGCTTTACAAATGTGCTGTTTTTCATATAAAATACTATGGCTGTGCTACTGGAATTACATTTGCCTGCAGGGCCACAAAGATAAACTCTTCCTACTTCATTGAACTACTTTCCCCCCCTGGCATTAGTTCTCCACTCCGTGCTTATCCAAAATTCAGGCTTCAGTTGGCTCAGACAACCTGTGAATGGTCATCTTCAGGAGCTGCTTGATGCTAACAACATGCCTAGTTCTAGGTTTTACACAGCAGTATGTTAAAAAGACCCTAAATACATTACCAAATTAGGTCAAATCTACACTGCCATAGTAAATAAAATGAGATCAATTCTTTGTGCAAAACTGGAGGCATCTTTTCAGCTGTGCTGTGGAGTTGAGTGGTCAGTAATTTCCATTCTGTAACTGAGATTAATTGATTTTCAACATTAAGAACTAGTTAATTCCTTCAGAGTGACAACTGCCTATTAAATGTGTCACACAGAAAAAAACTATTCTTCTTTTTTAATTCCAATTCACCCTGTCACCTCGTAATGCCACCTAAGAATTGCTCAGAGTGACAGCACTGTCATCTGAAGGAGTACTGACTGACAAGACAGATTAGCTTAAAGCCTGTTTTGAGGACAACAAATAAAACCAGTATTTGCGAAATTACTCCCAGTTAGGTTTTTTTTCTACTTAAATGGCAAGATTACATAAGTCTCTTCTGCAAGCAAATTTTGCAAGCACTTCCTCTCTTTGTCCTTGCCAGACAACCCGGTTACAACAGCCCATCACTGGTCATTGACCTGTGGGTGTCAGAGAAGGGACAGCAAAAAGGCTGCTTTTTTTTTTTTTTTGTTAAAAAGAGTAGTTGTTCAAGGTCTCCATCTGATTGTCATCCTGCCTGTGACCTATTTCCTGAACAGCCAAATGAACAATAAGCCTACAAAGCTAAGAAAAAAAAAAAAAAATGTTCTCTCCAGCTGTGTTTACCTGCAATGTTCTTCAGGATGTCAGTTAAAATAACGTTTTCTATTTGTTTCTTGTAAGAGGACTAAGCAACTGACCAAACCTGTCCTGAGATGTATGACCCAACCCACCCAAGTTCTGCTTTAGTAATTAACTGATTTACCCTAACATGATTTTCTGGCTTTATTACACTGTAGCTTACCTTGGAAAGAACTGAAAACAAAGCTTGTCAGTTGTGGTGAGAAGCAAAATGTATTTTGCAGAGAAAGATGCCACTTAAGAAAAAAAAAGCCCTTTCCACTCACAGGCCAGATCCTCTGCAAACTTAAGTGCTTGACTGCAATATGAGTTTGCTGATCTTGGGTTATTGGTGTGAATCGTCACTGTCAGTCTGACAAAAGACAGTCTACAGAGCCAAGCTACTAATTTTCATCTGCAGTCTACAGCATCAAGCTTAAGCCCATTTAATTGATAAAAAAAAAAAAAAAAAAGGCAAGAATGGGCTAGAAGTGATCAAACTGGTTCCATAAAACTGATCTAGTGTGCAAAACTGCTGTATCATACAAACAAAAAACAGCTTGAGAGCTCAATATGAGATATCTCATGCTGTCTCTTTTCCAGGTGCAGATTAAGTTAAAGTTGCATTACTAGCTCTGCTCAGAGTTTTAGATCCATAGGGTAACTAAGGATATAAACCCATGGATGAGCATGAAGAGAAAAACAGAAAAGGAAATTCCATGCCTCCCAGGTAAAACTACAGTAGATTCAGACATAAAACTGAGGTAATTCTTGAAGAAAAAAAAAAAAACAGTTGAAAGGGAATGTTTAACTCCTTTGGGAAAACAAGCACAATTATTAACCCATCTAGAAAATTAAGTGAAAGAACAAAGCTCATGGGAAGCTAGGAAATAAAGCCAAGTCAACCTAGAAGTCAGGTCAGCCCAACAGCCTCCCCTAACCCAGTCTTGTGTGAAGTGGAAACCACTACAAAGAACTCCAAGAATATCTGAAAGCTTTGAACATAGTCTTCGTGTTCAGCCCAAAAAGTGGACCAGCTAAGAGAAACAAACCTGATGAGTAAATGTGTTTGCATCATTCTGTTGAAACATTCTCCTTCTCAAATGTCATAGTCCTAAGAGTTTCTGCCCCACCTGAATATTCGAGTCACATAGCGTTCTTCCCCTTCAAGGTTAAAAATGAATAAATATTTAAAAGACAGAGTTGGTCCTGGCAAAAGTAAGACTTATACAAGGAAGCTAATTCCTGCTTAAGTTTGCTCAAATTTAAGTTAGATTTCCCCCATCTGCAACTTTTCAGTTGCTCCTTACCGCGATACTGTGCATGCTATGCAGCACTGAAATGGCCACATCTTTGCCACTCTGAAGCCTGCAAAAGGAAAGCCAAGAGACTGCTACATTAGGAAATGACACAAAAATACTGATATGAACATCTGCAAGCTTCAGAGGGAAAGAAAGATTCCAGATTTTATCCAAATGAACATGAAAGGACAACGGAACAGGGCTTTTTTCTGACTGCATTTCCCAGGGGGTTACCAGCTGAAGTCAAATGTTGCTTGTTTTGATGTTTGCCATCAGAGACTCAAAGGGGAGAAGAATTCCAGGGAATCTGCTGGCTTGTTATGGGTACAAACAGCCCTTTGGGCTTTATTCTTGGATAAAAACTGTGACATAAATTGCACAGTAAACTATGTGTGAAAGTTACCTCTAAGATAGTGCTACAATGCTGATATAAAAGGCAGATCTTCAGTTTGTCCATGCACCCCACTGCAGTAGAGAAGATCTGATGTGTCTGTACACAGCAAAAGGCACCTGACAGTTAGTTACAGGCAGAGCTAGGAAATTAACAGTTCATATCAACATTTTTCACAGCCTCTTGCAGTTTTACATACAACCCATTGCCCAAAACGAGCAACTCCAAACTTGACTGCACTTGGAGTTCTATGTGCATCACTACAGGCTAAAGATCCCATTAAGACACAGATTAAAGGCTAATTATACAGCAAGGTCTTGCTGTCCAAATACATCAGTGCAGCTGTAAAACTGGGATCTCTAGGGTGTTCAGTCTTCCTACAAGGTCAGCTGTTGGGAGCTAATCAAGCAGCTGCTGTACTACCGAAACCTTTGCTTAAGAGGTTAATCAGCTTTCCAACTTTTGAATATAGATAAAGCCCTGTGATGCGAGACACTGAACCTTCACAAATGCTGCCAGCTGTGGGTGTGAGAACAGTGCTGAGTTTTCATGAAGTACATCTCTCTCAAGCACCCACTGTGTTCTAGCACAGGCTGCTTCACCAAGGAAATCAGTTTTCCTGTGATGTAATACCCCCTTCACATAGTGCAAAATCAACCCTTCTCCATCTCAGCGAGGCCTCAACTTCCCATCCGAGTTCCTCCAGCATGGATTTCCTTACACAGTTTTGGACCTTTGCCTCACAAGACTCAAGCAAAACCTTCAGACAAGAGCTGTGCATCCACTTCGATAAGTGGATTCCAGACCCTCAGCAAAGCTGAACGCCCACAAAACGTCTGCTTAGACCTAAGGGTTAAGAATGGAACTTGCATTAACATTCTCCGATACAGCTGCCAACCTCATACTGTTAGATTAGTTTGATCAATTCAGCACCTCCAAACTTAAAAAAAAAAGAAAGAAAAAGGCAGTTTGTACAACCAGTGTCTCTGAACAACGAGCATATTCATTTAAAACAATGTGTCTTCCACACACGGGCTGTCAGAGATCTTTTTTTTTTTTTTTTTTTCCCCTAAGAAGGCAGAAGGTGGTTGTGTTATTCAGCATTCCAACCTAGGTACAGAACCTACCATGGCCATGTTTCAGTAGTGTTTCTAGTCCAAATGATTCAGTAGCTAACATCGACATTTTGACTCCTTGGGCCTACAGCTCCTCTGTTTGGACTGGCTAGTTAACAGCACTCCTGAGCCAAGTAATTAGCATGGGTCCTACACCACATGCAAAGGCCATAAAGAAAGGACAAAAAACTTTGATCTAACCCTCCAGCAAACTTTAAGAGAAGACGGGCTGCCCTCCTTCACTGCAACATAATATCCTTCAGGTTCTCTTGAAGGATGGTGTCCTTCACAGCGTGAAACACAAAGCGGATGTTTTCAGTGTCTATGGCAGTGGTGAAGTGATGGAAGAGAGGCTTACTGCGGTTCCTCCTCTTTCTGTCAAAGCACTGCACCAGGTAACGCTGAACATCTTCTAGCCTGTGAGGGTCGCCTTTGAAGTCCGAGAAATACTTCTTAATGCTGACAGTCTTTACCTTCTCTACAAGAAGATCCATCTTGTTGAGGAATAGGATAATGGAAACGTTAAAGAACAGCTTGTTGTTGACTATTGTCTCAAAGATATTCATGGACTCCACAAGTCTGTTTGTGCGCCTGTCTTCCATGAGGACCTGATCGTACTCGCTGGAGGAGACCATGAACAAAATTGAAGTTATTCCATCAAAGCACTGGAACCACTTTTGACGCTGAGATCTCTGTCCACCCACATCCACCATCTTGAAAGGTATTTTTTTTATGATGAAATCATGCTCTACTATCCCCTTGGTGGCTTTCCTAGCCAGCAAAATATCTTGCTTGCTAGGGAAGTAATTCTGTAAAAGAAAGGAGAAAAAGCATCACGAGAAGACCTTCACAAACGCTGCTTAATGGCAGAGTAATGAAGCGATGGGGAAAGTCATCAAGATTTTTTAACTAATGAGTGAAGGATGAAATATCAATTTCAACATCAGGGACTGCTGACCCTCACCACAATGGTAAGCAGCTGGAGAAGATCCAGAGACTTATGGGAATAAAAATACAGGGCTGCTGCCTTTGAACAAATGTTGAGCCTTCAAGCATCTCGTTTTCAAGCTGAAATCTATTTTTTCATTCTGACATTCTTAACTCCAGTGTTATTGCCATTTAGGTTGTGTTCAGTAAAGCAGATAGTCATTACTGAAAGGACTTTTTTTTAATCTAGTTTTTCCACAGCTCATTGTTCTTACAGTGGGCATCTTGCGACCTTTAGTGGGAGTACTTTTTTCAGGTTTGATGCTCCATGACCAGCAAGTACAGCAACATGGTCTAATGCAGGTTGAGGCCTAACCTGCCACTGCAGACAGACTTGTCCTTCAGAAGCTTATCACTGTTGCTGTTCAGGAAAATCATCTCCTTTTTTTTGCTCCTCCAAGTCTCCTGAGAGTTATTTTCATTACAGATTTTGGAATCCTACCAGCACTAGCTAGCATTTTTGACTTAGTAAGGTTTTGTTCTGCCACCTTCAGTGGCACCGGTCACCAGATTGTCAAGACAAAGAGATCCAGAGATTGCACAGAAGGACTGATAAAATACATGCAGAAATAAGACTTCCACAAACAGCATTTCTGCCAAATCCTACACTACCAAAAATCATTAATGAGAGCACACCCAGGCCTGGGTTCAGAAAGGGAAGGTCTTACCAGCTGACCGATCCGATCCAGGTTATCCAGGAAGTATTTCACCGATTCACCCTGTGGAAAAGGAAAGAGATGGGAACTAAGCTTGTTTCTAGGATAGCAAGTCCAACTCCCAACATGCACAGAGGTCTAACAGAGCAGTATCACAAGTGGAGGCTCGGACAACATCCTGTGCTTCAGGAGCTGCAACAGAAGTACTACATAGTTTAATGCACGTAAGCTGCTGATAATGAAGTGGAGCTGCCATCATCTACGACTGACATGTAGTAAGGTAGTGTTTCTGTAGTGTTTCTTTCAAAAGCAATTCTCTGTTATGCCTTACAAGATCAGAGTAGAGAGATGAATAAATGCTCAAATCTAGTAAATCTTTAGAATAAAAAGAAAGTGCTATTGAAATCAGTCCTTTAGCTGAAAGAATTAAGTTTTTTTTTTCTCCTTGTATGATGAATGCAGTTAATTGACACCGGGTGGGAGTGAAAATGAAACACATTTATAAAGAAACCAGTATGTTTTGTTTAAAATTCATAACAGTGAACAAAAGCACATCCTAAGCTGCTTGGCATATCTTTAGAAAAGCGAAATATTTAAGTCAGCCACAATTTGTGATAATTTAAGCTAGACTTGCCTGTCAAAAAAAAAGAAAAAGAAAACATTCTGAAAGACTCTCTCCTTGCTCTTTCAGACTCAGAGAGTTTTAACAATGGATTCGCTCATCTTGTACAAAAATCCTTTAGCAATTCTATTGAGAAGAAAATAAGTAAAGCTTACAAAGAAAATTTATTCTTGTGTGAAAATGCCTATTAGGTTTTGTGGGGTTTGTGTTTTCTTTGCCTTTTTTTTTTTTTTTTTTAAAAACAATCCTGCCCATGTATCACACTCAAATCAAGTGCCACTTCACATTAGTGGATACAAGAAGCCCTGCACATACTTTACTTCTGGAGTGAAAATATCTTTGGCAGGAGCCCATTCTCCTTCAAGTACTTCCCTTTCATTTCTTCACATGAAAATATTCTTCATGGCTGAGGACATGAGTATTACAGTTATAGCCACGTCATTAAGAATGATAAACTGGAAAATCCTGCTGCCTTTCAATAGTTTTAGGCAGCCAAACACATTTTACGTTTTGAAGACGAGGGTCGTGTCAGCAACAACCAAACTGATAGTAGGTGCCCTCACCAAGTCAGTAATACAGAAAAAGGACATTCTCAAAATACCATCTCAGATTCCGAGACCAGTATGTAAATTCTTAAACCATCTCATCTCCTCTACACCATGGGCTTGGGACAGCAGAACAGAATTTTTCCCCTCTAGTACAACTGTAAACAGATACTAACTCTACATTTCATTTGGGAGACTCAAACTGGAGATCAGAGGATTCAGTGTCCTGCACAGCTGCATATTTTCAGCATAAGGCATAGACTAAAAGGAGCTGTAGCTTATTGTTTCTGAACATCTAAAACCAGAGATGTCTTTTCATAAAGGAGAGAGGACACACATTTACCAAAAACTTCCATGTATGGCAAAAGATTTACAGTGGATTGCTAGCAGAAAAAAAAAAATTACTTTTGGAGAGGGGGAAGGTTTCCAAAGAACAATTGCTCTAAGAGCTTCCTTACAATCATGAATTTTCATAAGGTGAAAGTAATTTCCTGTATTTTTTGGCACTCTGTTCGATCAGAAGAGATACCACAGACTGCATGAATAAGAGAAAAGGTCTTCCTGTACAGCATTAGTCATGTTTAGGAGATGGGAGAACCCAAAAAAAAGGTCTCTTGAAGCTACCAAAAAAACACCCTCCAGAAAGAAACAAACCCTAACATATATATAAAAATTAAAATGCCTTTTTCTCTATTGTGCTTTGTCCTACACAATGCCTTTAGATGTGCAGCACAACAGCAAATGACTGTGTGTGATACAACTTGCTCCTGTTTTCTACCCTGTTGCTCTCAGAGTCTTTGCCTTGTCCAGATACCCTCCCACGCTGAGCAGGAAACAGCTGTAAGCATGTAAACTGCTGGGACACACAAGTGAGTTCACCTGATTTACAGCTTCTGCCTCCCCCCATTTCCTGCCCCACACATCAATCAGTTTAACATTTTGCACATTTATAAGAAGGTAAGAAAACGATCTGGTTAATGAAAACCACAAAATAAAACACGTTCATTTCTGCAGTGCTTTAGCAAAACAGATTTCTCTAGTTTCTTCTCCAGCTCTTCATAACATTGCCATTAAACTGAAGAATTCATTCTGGGAAATTTTAAGCAGCAATTACAAGACACATGGATAGCTAGGTAAACAAGTCAGGTTGCTGGAACAGGTGTGAACACTGTATGCATGGTCTTGATAGATCTGAAGATGCCTGAACCTTATTTTCTAGCAGAGAATTCAAAGACATCCCCTATTGAAGTCAAAATGTTTCCAGTTAAAACAGTAAATCCCCAACAAGCTCCTGAGAGAAGCTCAAAATATTAAGAAAAGTTCAAAACGTTCAAAGCACACAAACCTGAAGGGGGAAGAAAACAAATCCCAAATAAACAAAACCAAACTCCCAAGCCCACATCACACACTCAAAATTCCCCTACTTGAAAGATGATTCCTTGGTTAAGTCTTTGTGTTACGGCCTATGGAAGGGTGGATTCAGTTCCTGCTCCAGAGACTTCTTGCACAACCTTGTTCTACATCTCAGTCTGATTCACAGAAAATGTGGTTGCCTATGAGAAGCCCCTGGGGGATTTCAGCTCACGAAGTAGGCAGCAGAGAACAACTGCAGACAGCACCAGCTGACTTGGTAGACAACCTGCCATGTATTTAAATGAGGGAAATATGGAAGCTCCAGGTGTTAGGACTGTTCTGTGTTGGTATTCTTAATCAGAAGAATTGTATTAGCTGAATATTCCTTCATCTTATAATTCTTTCCTTATCATCCAAGGAAAATAGATTGCAATACTAATTAGAAGCCAAATTTATTTAGCTTTGTATCAAGCCATGCTTGAAAGCAATTTTGAATGCCATCAATAAATTGTTATTTATCCAAAGCTCTCTCATGCTTTGGGTATTACGCACACGTACAAACACACACACGTGTTTGTGTGTGTATATAAATATCTGTATGCATGTTTTAAAGTTGATGAATTGTTCAAAGGTTTTCCATTCAGGGCAAATCATTATCAAAATAAAGTATCAGCTGCCCCCCCTCTGTTTTTCCTCTCTTGAAGACACAGACCATAAACAAGCTGGTTTGGCTTGCTCAGCACAAATTCTTAGTGTTTCTCCAGCCATTCAACTACATTCAAAAGCTGGCTTAGCACTTCAAATGCTCTCCTTTTCCAGATCTCAGCCACTTATTTCTGGTTCACTACCATGACTTCCTATAGAAGTGGCAGCAAATATTTGCAATTGATTCATCAGATACTAAGAATATCTTTAGGCAGATTGATGACTACAATCACACCATTTTAATGGTTCTAGTGAAAAAATATGTGAGTTTTCTGAACATTGCAATTTAGTTTCAATGATGCTTGCAACAAGTGAAACAGAAATGAAAGCCAAAGTTACTTAGAAATAAGTTTAAAAACCTAATGACATTATGGGGTGTTCATTTAAAATCAAACCAACAAACAGAAAAGATCCAGGTCAGATGTGTTAACCTTTTACAGGCTGTGTGAAGAAAAAAATGCACCAGCTCAAGAAACTTCCTCAGATCAACTACATTCACAAAAGACTGTCAAGGGTCTCTTTTCTCAGAGTTAAAAAGACTCATATATTCTTGTATTTCTCTGTTAATACACTAATTTAAAAAAAGTATTCTAACAATAAACAACATTCTTAAATTCTGAAAGCCTTTACTTCATTTCACCTGTCATGGTACAGGTGCAGAGCACCATTCAGTCACAGGCTCAGCAAAGTGTGTCAGTGAAGGTCGCCTGTATTGACATTTGAAAGTTCTATCAGCCCTCCATGATCATCGTTTATTTTGCTGTGGGTACAAACCAGCTAGCTTCTATTGCTTGTGATTTATTAGCAAGGAGGATGAAAAAAAATGTTGAAATGCTGTCTTCCTTCCATGTCCTATGTTTTCTGGGAAGAGTGACCTCTGAACTATGAATTTTACATTATTCAGCTACTCCTTTTTAGTACACCAGAGCATAGTACAGATCATTAGCCTTCCTTAACTTCTTGCTCACCAAATAAGAGGTACCACAAGGGCTTGGATGATTCATTCTCTCACTGCTAATCTCGTCTCCCTCTGCAATACATATCCTCTGAGTAAAAGTTTTGCCAACTGGGACCAAGTGAAGGAATACGAGATGCTGTTCCCATTGTTCAGTAGGATGAGTCACTGCACATCTGGGAACTGAGGGAATCAAGAAACACAAACAGAAGGCCTAAAATGAGCCCCTAAGTTCCACAATTCAGCATCACTATTGGATTATCTCCTTTTTCACAAGTTATTTTTTTAAACTGCCCTATCTGCAGTATAATATCAGGTGAAGCCAGAGAACAGAGTACAATCTGATTAACAATTGACTAGTGGAGAGAACAAGGCAGGGAAGTTAAAATGCAAACATATACTCTTGAAATAGTGCACAACTCTTATGGGCTAGGTTATAACAGAAACCAGCATTCTCAAGAAGTGAAAGGCACAAAACAAAAAGTTTTTTTCTCTATATTTATACTCTATGAACATCATTAACATCAGCTCCAAAAAATAACTAAGAAAAACTCCCTATGAAAAGACCTAATTGAATTTCACATGCCCTCAGGCTAGATTCATATAACATAAAGACATCTCTCCACAGAAATATTGTATTGTAAGTAATCTGGCATCACTTCCTTTGCCATTGATAACCTCATTGCATAAAGCTAGGAGAAAACACTTGGGCAAAGATCTCAAAAAAAGAAATGCAGAGCAGATCGTGTGTAGATTGTTTTAGAATACCCAAAGAAACTCAGCCACAAGAAATGTTCTGCAAGGTTTGAATTTGTCAACTTGTCACTTTAACCCTCAGCCAGTTTTTCAAAGTGACAATTGGTCAGGTCCCAAATAACAGTGAAATATCCTATTGTTCAATTCTCTAAAACAAAGCTAGTTTCAAATTTTTTCTTTAAAATGCAGGTCCTCTAAATCCTGCTTTGAACTAGAAAGACTTGAAAGGGAACCCTCTGTTCTAAATTGGCTCTTTTCCTTTCACTGTCCCAAGGCCTTCTTGGCATAATATTAATTTAGCCCTTCCTGATCATTCTGTCTCTTGCTGCTAAATTTACAGCACACAATTTAAGGTAGACCTGTCAGTCTTAGCTTGTTTCAGATGATGAATTGATCCAGAGAGGAAGGAAATGCTACACTTCAAGGAAGCATATAATACAGATCTAACAAGATTCCCACAACTACAGCAAAGCACATGGAGAAAACAGCACTGTAAGTAAGTACCACAAACAGCAGCTTGAATACGCAAGGCAAGAACGACCCCAATAAAAGAGCAGCCATGTTTGTATCCCACCCCTCATCCAGGAGTGGTAAAACATCTAGCAACAGGGCTGAGAAACAGAGGAAACAGGAGGTTTCAGAAAGATGCTCCAGCTTCCCCTAAACTTCAGTTGCTGAAATCTCAGCTCAAGGATGGACTTCAAGCATTGACACAGTTTCACTCAAAGCTGGCCATGTACTTTGCCACCAGGACTGGCAGCAACACAAACTGACAGAATACAATTCTAATGCAAACTTGCAAGTGAAATCTTGGTTTTCCAGGCAAGCAAGACCTAATTTTTCCAGGTTCCTTGGGATGCCAATCACTTGCTGGCTATAAGGGGTTTGAATGTTACAGCGTCAGACATCTAAAGCAGAGCCCCAAGGCAAGGGCAAGGGTAGTGTCGCAGAAGGGTGAAATAACCAGGAGTTATTTAACACATGTTGGAGACATTAGGTCAGCAGAGCTTTTGGCAATGAGTTTAGAACCCAAAAACCTCACCAAAGAAAACACTTTTCTTTGTGAGACCTACTGGACACAAGCAAGGGGTTAACATTCTGCCATTGTATATGGCTTTGGAAGTGAGCACCAAGACAGCTCCTGCCTCTGCACCCTGGTTTTGTCCAAGAGAAGTAGTCTTGCTTCACAAACTCTGAAAGCCTAGCGTTAACATTCTTACAAGTGGCACCTACACACATCTCTCCCTCCCCAAACCTGCAGGCTCTTCCAGCAAAGTATTTCTAAATCTGCCCTTCTACTTAGCCTCACTGGTATCAGGGCACAGACTTACTACAGCCAAAAGTGTGTTCTCTTCTCTGTGACAGCTGACGAATTCAGTATTATTTTCCAAGGAGATAAGCAAGTCTGTGCTTGTTAAGAATCCAGTCAGAAGGATGCTGAAGTAGCCTAAACTGCCCTGAAATGCTGATGTCCATACTGCACTGCAGTTCTGCTCTACAGATATTCCACATCCTGTCTGGGCACTGACATTTATTGACACAAGACAAACATTAATTTTTCATTCAATCACCACTTTCAAGGCAGAGACTAACCACTTCTCTGTAGTTAAGTCATACAGAACTCTAGCTACCAGATCTCTCTAGTGTTATTTAACTTCCTCCTTAACAACGGACTGAGCTACTGGCTCCCATCCAGCAGCTCCAGTGCTTATCCAAGTTGCTGCTATCTGTACCCTGCAAACATACCAACTACTAAAAAGTACCATTTGGTTCCAAGTTTCTTCTAAAAATGACCTCTCCTTTCTGCTGCCTAGCTGTGCAGCCTAGGTAGCAGATGTTAAGATTTGAAAATAGTCTTTAACATTTATTATTTGTCAGCTCAGTACAAACAGACAATGCAAAAAAAAAAAACAACCCTCTACCTGTCCAAGTCAGGATGGCTTTCTATAAACTCACCCTACATGACACACTGGCCAAACTGTATGCTTCACAGCACATGGACTGAAAAAAAAAAACAAAAAGTGATAATTATTTAATTTTAATCAAAAGGTCTGGGCTAATCTGAGCTCCCACATCACTGACAGAATTCATGGATGCCTGTAACTGAGTGAAATTTGAACCTCACAGCTAAGAAACACTCTTAACAGAAGCTCTCCTGGTGAAAAGCAACTCCTACACGTGTTAGGTTCTCCAGGCAATAAAATAATGCAACTCTTTCTGAAAGTGCTGCAAGGGGAAAAAAAGTAACTTTTAAAAATTAAATGCTCGGTCTTTCGACATCAAGGGGATGAGATAAGTTACTCCTGATACTATGTTAATAGTTCTGTCCATTTGTCTCAAATATGCAGACCAGCAACAGTGCCTCAAGAAGGAAAGGAATTTACTCCTAACAGACTAAGGTAGGCTCATCCTACACTAGAAGCTTCAAGAAACACGAACAGAAATCCCTATTGTTTTGATTTTACTCCTACTTACTGTCTCTTCAGCAGTGCTATTTCTGCTTCACAGATTTAAAATGACTAGAAGAAAAACAGGTGTGCAAAATAGTACTGGCTACAAGTGAAACAGAGAGGCACAGTGCAATGCAAAAAGGTTAAATTATTGCCTCTTTTAAAATTAATTCTAGAAAAATCCTTACCTAGACTTACACATGAGCTACAATGGTTTAACATTTCCTAAACTGTTCCTGACCAGCAGCTAGCAAGATTCGAGGAGGAGGTGCAAAGGGACATATACCCAGTTCGTGTGGAAGAATCACAATTATGTTTAAACAGCAAAACCCCTTCTGATGCCTGTACCCAGCATCAGCAGAGTGCCCAGCTCACACACACTCATCCTGGGGCGAGTGGACGACAGCCCCAGCCATAAGCAACCCATGAAAGGATTCCTTCCTGTTTCCCTGCCAACTGTCTGAGCAAATGCATTGTCTAAAACTGCTGCCAGAACCCTTTCATCTGGAGCACCGGAGGTTCTCGGTGAAATTGAACTAACGCACGCCAGCTCGACTTCTCATTCCCAGCACAGCCAGTTCAAATGCACAAGGCAGCTGAAAGCAGCAAACTTGGCCCTGCTAAAAGAAAGTCCCGAGCTGTAAACAGCAGGATGGATCTAAATTTCTCACCGACCACTAGCAAACTAACCTATTTATCTCTGTGGGCAGCTGCCATGCAAGAAACGGGCATGGGCATGCTCACCTAGCGCTTCAGCATTTAGGAGCGAGTGAGTGTTTTCACAAGTCGCCGGGAACGATGCACAATGACATTAGGTGACCTTAGTCCAAGGCTTTGTTTTCAGCAGCTCAGTATGCAAACCTGAAACTTGGCTCTGTTTACAGAAGACAGCTGCAGCGCTAGAACAGACAGCGGCAAAACAATTAAAACATTACCTTATGAATTAAAGCAGTCAGCAGTGCTGACTATCTGATCGAGCCTAAATCCCGAGTTTACCACTGAGTTTCCCTTTCAAACCTTATCAGATCGAGGGATGGGAAGTAAATATCTTAGATCTTGCGGGCTGAAAAAACAGCTAACACCAGCTATGAGAGACTGTCGAGCTTGGACTTTTCCATGGCATGTAGCCAGCTGGAAAGCAAAGCAGCTTGAACGCACTCACAACAGGCATAACCTTGAGTAGCTCGCAATACAATGCTTCCTATTCCACTTCTACACCAAAGCATCTGTTGCAGACTGCTCCAGTGCTCTGCTTTCTGTGCAAACATCATCTCAGGTGTGTTTCACTGGAATTTTTTTACATCTGTTGTTAAAAGGTGACTATGAGGATTGGAAAGAGTCATTTATCCTTCCCATTTATTTAAAAATATGGGTTTAAAAAAGGTGTTCTCATTGTGGCTATATCTTGCAAGAGTCAAAAAGCTACTTAATACTTGAAAGTCAGGTTTTTTAGGTGGAACCCAGACTGAGGTTAAGTCCCAGTTGCACTCAGGTGTGATATTTAGTAGTTTGATTCCTATGAAAGCATATAGGCAAGAAACAGAAAAAAAAAAGTAATTATAAATTCCGCCTTGCTTACATTAGTCTGAAGTTTTTCACCATTCCCATTACCTCAGCACTTAGCTACAGAGAACACAAGGCTAACAAGTCTGAGGGATTCCTCAAGCCAGTTTCCACGTCTGGCTTTCAAAAATAATTTGCCCTAGAAACAAACCCTTCCTTTTCCAGCAGTTGCTTAGTATTTGTTAATTCTTGAAGACTGACCAGCTCTGATCTATGAAGGACCATTTCAGCCAGCTGTCACTGTGCTTCCTCTCCCAGGGACTTCCCAAACCAGGGGAATTTCACAAATACTACCCTGCTCTCAGTACTGACAAACTATGCAGCACCTTACACTGAGACTAGTGTTGCCTTCTACGAAATCTGACCATTATAGACATTTTAAACTCTCCTAAATCACCACTGATCAAGTTGCCTCATTCATTACTTCACAGCTGTGCTTTGGGTCTGTGAGAAGGTCTCACCCAAGCAGTGCCCTCCCTGTAACCTCATCTCTCCTGCTCTGGTGCCAGTGACAACATCGCATGTTGAGTCCAGCATGAGTGATACTGAACCTGAAGCAACTTTTGGTGATCCAAAATAAACTTCAGTTTCCATGTGCAATCAACTCAAGCATTTTCTGATCTGATCTATAGACATCTCAAAACACTTAATTTATTCGCAACCAGCCACAACATATCAACTCTTCCAAATATATTCTCCTGTGCTGAAGGTTGTCTTGGCATGAGAAAGGGAAGTTCTTCCAAATTTTCACTTAAACCTTAGCACTGTTGATGCTTCAGTATGAAGATTAAGTAACCTAAACTTACTTTAGAATCAGCTCTGTCAAAACATTCCAGATTACTTTTCCTGCATTTTTCACTTCAATCCATACAACTCACATCATTACTTTCACTTATGAAACTAAAATTGGAATAGATTTACCCAAGCTGAAAATTAAAGCTGTTCAGGTACTGATTCACTAAAGGATCAAACACCCCTGAGCAAAGACTCAAAGTGAGATGGGGCATGAACAACAGCTGTATTCTTGTGCAACTCCATTCAACTCCATGTTGCATCTACAGTTGCGCCCTTTCTTCCCCTTCACACTGCTCTTGTGAGACCCCATCTCAAATACTGCATCCATTTCTGGTGTCCCCACCACAAGAAGGACACAGACGATGAGAGTCCACAAAGTTGACCCAAGGGCTGAAGCATGTCTGCTACGAGGACAGGCTGAGTGAGATAGGTATGTTCAGCCTACAGAAGACAAGACTCCAGGGAGGACCTTAGCACCACCTTGCAATACTTGAAGGGATCCTACAGTAAGGCTGGAGGGGGACTTTTCATAAGGGTGCCTAGTGACAGGACAGGGGTGGAATGGTTTTAAGCTGAGGCAAAGTAGGTTTAGACTGGATCTTAAGACAAAGTTCTTCTGTATAAGGGTGGTGGAACTCTGGAATAGGCAGCCCAGGGAAGCTGTTGATGTCTCCTCCCATGGGGTGTTCTAGGCCAAATGGGATGAGGCCTTGAGCAACTGGGTCTAGTTGAGAGGTGTCCGTGCCCATGACAGGGAGGTTGGAGTAGATCTCTAAGGTCCCTTCCAACCTAAGCTATTCCATGAATTACTACAAAGCTTGAAGCTCAGGTCTATTAGAAATTACTTACATGGAGGAAAAAAGCCTGCAAGTACTGTTGAGGTCTTGTACCAGATGGAAAATTTTAATTTTACTCCCCCTCATGCATATCTGCTTTATACAAATGAAGCACTGCAAGCATCTGAAAACAAATCTAAAGATGAAATAAGCAGTTTGAAATAAGTACATTAGCTTACAACCTTAAGGCTTCATCCACAGATGTAAATTAATCAAGACACAGTGGAAATTGAAATGGGTTTAATGAACTTCTACAAGCTGCTGAGCAAATGGCCTATAAAAACCAACCTTAATTAAGGTCCCAGTCACATCCTACTGATCTGCAGAGAGGGAAATAGTCCAGACACGTGGACAGACATCTGAACTCCTTGCAAACTAGAATGCATGTGCTGGACTGGGATAGAGAAGACACAAAGAGAGGATATACTAAGTGGTTCTTTTGCCTTCTGCTCACATTCAGTATCATTACCAATTCACTGCTGTGCTCCAACCAGAATGAAAATAGATAGATCAAAGTCTTAAATATGCTGAATTCAGAGATGGAATTAAATGGGAAAGAGTTCCATCAAGAAAATGCTATTTTTTAAGGCTGAGATTTTACTGAGTTTTCCAAAGCAGAATGAATATCAGGGAAAGCAAGTCAAATGAAGAGGCTTTGGGGGCGGGGTGTTAAGCAGACCTTCTAAGGACAAACACCAACAGTTTGTTCAGGAGTAAAGCCAAGTGAAGCACAAGTCTGCCACAGTCTGAACTGGAGGAATCTGTGTTGTATACAGAGGAGACATTTGAAAGGTGTCAATAAATTACTTCTCAGAGCAACATGTTTTCCACTTTCTCAAACAGAAAATCTTGCATGATGTTTCCAAGCAGTCTCCCTCCCCTCCCCCAAATACTAAGTCAATAATAGAGCAAAATAGGTTTACTCCACAGAGCTGCTTTAAGTACAGCTGCAAGCTTATGAAAAGGTGGAGACCACACTGCCTTCTGTGAGTCCTGGTGGACAGCAGAATGACCACGAGCCAGCTTTGTGCATCTTAGGGTGCATCAAGAAGAGTGCAGCAAACAGGTTGAGGGAGGTTTTCCTTCCCCACTACTCCACCCTGGTGAGAGTCATCTGTAGCACTGTCTAGTTCTGGGCTCCCAGGTCAAAAAGGAGAGGAAGTTGTTTGTGAAGGTACAGCAATGAGCTATGGAGAAAACTACAGTCTCTTTGAAAACTCATTGCAAAAGGATCAAGATTTGCATAGCTAGCAAAAACACATTATAGCCCACTGAGCAAGTTATCACTACCTGGCTTTTCCTTTCCAGCATTCTGCCTGGCCCTCCCCTTTTAAAGAAAACAGACTGAGTAACAGTAACCCACTGTCACTGTGACAAATTATGAACAAATTCAATTATCTATTCTCACACAGCTAAGACTTCCTCATGAAAACAGACCTAGTTTTTAAGGTTTTGCTTGTTACTTGTTCCTGATCCTACATAGCTTACTATAAGATACTCAAGAAAGCCTGAAAGCATTAATTGTCCATTATCCTATTAAATGCAGTGGCCCCCTTCAATAAATCCAAGCCTTAACCTCTTACTGGAAGACCCTGAGATCACCCTTGCTTGCTGTCCCAGTTCTAGGTGGAGCAGATGAGGTCCAGACCATTATGAAAGAAAGCTGAATTACTACAGTGAGCACACAAATGAGGTGCAAAAGGCTGACTTGTAAAACTGGAACTTTTTCAAGTGCATCGTCAGCACTGCTCTTCTGAGTGAGCCGTGGCAGGGAGATGGGCTTAACAAAACCATTCACCTTCTCTTGCAGTGGTGTTTTTTTTTTTTTTTCCTAATTTCCTGAAACCAGCCATAGGGTCAAAAACCTGCTATTAGCAAACGGCAAGCAGCAGGAACCCTTACTTTTCCTTTTACACAACAAAGCCAGTCCTTGCTGAATTTTCAAGCAGTGCACATAGCTTTAACACACCAAAAAACTCTGAAAATCCTTATTATGAGAACGCAAATACTACAGTCTCCATCTCAGCTAGATCTTAGAGATTGAAGGGTTGAAACTAGTCTGACGAGTGAAGCCAAGTGAAACAGTATTGTTTGGTTGTTTTCAGGCTTTACTGCAAACAGTTAATATTTAACTTATGTCTGAACAATGTTGGCATTTTCTTGCAACTAGAATAAAAGTTGTCCCCTTCTGCTGCCATGCTTTTAGCCTATGCATATGTTCATTATTTAATGTAGCTCTTTCCTGCCTCCACCAAATTCCAGTAGGAAGTGTTTATTGTACTCCTTCAGTACACCTTTAAATGTACTTAACTTGCTCAGATTTCTGGAATATATTCTCACTACTGGGAATCTCTATGGAGGTTACTACTTGCCAATTTGGAAGTCTCTTGAATTACTGAGATCCATTAGAAACTTTTTGAACATGAAATTCAACAGCATAATCAAAAGCTAAAGGCTGCTCACTGGGTTGGCTTTGTCTCTGCCCAGAACTTTCCTGCACACAGAAAAGGATAAAGAGATTACTCCAGTGGTTTTTAGCAGCAGTTGGGTACTGGCTCAGACAGCCTGAACTGAAAGTTTCCTTCCTTGTTTCTCACAGCATGTGCCAGCATTTCTTGATGGGAATGCAAAGATTAATTACAGCTGTACTTGCTCTGAACAAATCCTTATATTCAATACAGTCCTGAAAGATTTAGAGTAGCACTAATTAGGGCTTAGAACAACAATTCTGCAAAGACAGACATACTGAGTATTTTTTCTAATTATTTTATGCATAATAAAATTAAAGCTTCTTTCCAGGAGCAGGGTGGCATTTACTCTGAAGACTTGGAAGCCAAAATTTTCCAGTCTAAGAACATTATATGTTGTGTTTCAGTGCTACTGCTGAAGGTAAGACATGGAGCTGTAACTGCTACCATATGCATACAGAGAGAGGTTAAGGACAAGCACAGTATTGATTCTGTAAATCTCTTGGGACATCCAGACAGTTTTCTGATGGGCTCAATTACTAAGAGGTAAAGGCAACAAAATATTTGTTCTTAATAAAATAGAAGTGCAACCAAAAAAAAAAATAAAAATCACCTTTCAAACAGAAAAATGGCAACCATTAGGCAAGATGTAAATTCTTGTAAGGAATTTTCAGCATGGGAGCTGTACCTGTGAAGTTGCTTCTCTCACTCACCTTAACAGCACCAAATATACAGTGAAGATTTATTGGCATCCAAGAGCCAAAAGCAAAGACTCCTACAGGCAGCTTTACACAGTACCACAAAAATACAAGGCTTTTTAATCCACCTCCAGGAACCTAAAAGTTAAAAAGCAGGACCACACAAAGTCTGAATTTCAACCTTTTGGCATTCAGAGACAGCAGGGCATTAATGCATGGTACATTTTACAGCCTTGAGAGGTGATTTTGCCCTAAGTTTCTGATCTTAACAATCCTTCCTTCTATAAAAATTTTGAGTGCCAGGAATTGACTCTACAGAGTCCTAGCACAGCCAGTAGCATGGCTCTTAGTGTTCACGTCTGTCTCAGTTCCCGTATGGTAGGCATATCCATTTCTTGTTACCCACTTATTTATTATGTATGATCTGCTCATTACTTTCCAACTTCTCCTCCCAATTCCATATAGGCTACATTTCATTCAGCTGCTGCATTTTGTCGTAACTTAAGGCCAGGAGAAATTCATGGCAGGAATCCTTTTATTTTTCCACAGAGCACTTAGTAGAGAGGGCTTTAATACTTGGTCAAGACTTCAGGTTGGTACTGTAACAAATTGCTAGTCTCTAACACTTTCCCATTTGTGCTGTTTTGAAAAGGTCCCTAAAAGTAGAAAGTATGTAAGAAGAGCTAATAACCATTTTACCCATCGCAAAGCTTTCTATGGATGGCTCTGCTTGAGTGAACAGCTTCTCTCACCGAAAAAAGAGAGAGACTGCAGAAGTGGATTTTGCTAGAATTCAGTATGATTTGTGGTGTAAAATGATTCTCTATGTGATCCAGCCTACTTTCATTTAAAGTTCTTCTCAGTGGCACTTATAGCAAAACTGAGATTACCAAGTGAAGCATTCCTTAGTGTAGGTGACAGACAATGGGACTCTGCCTCCTGCTCCATCTTAGTCCTGACTTTGACTCTCAGTGACTATCAAGACACACTAGTGCTGGCATAGCCAAACACTGTACTGCTCAAGGAGTTCTGGTGGCAGCTGGCCCAGTAATGTATCTCACTTAAGCATTTATTTTTAGAGTAGTGCAAATAACATGAGCCTGAGCATTTAGCTTCTGTAGATGCAAACTGACAAATTCTACATTAGCCAATAGCCACAGAATTTTGTGCAAAGGTTTCCAGCTGCAGTTTGCTTTATGTTACTTCTCAATTTCTAATAAAATCCAAGCTATAACTCACCTCCTTTAACAAAAAGCCACTTTTGTTTCAGAGTTCTTGTTTCAGACTTTGATCAGATTTTTTTTTCCCTATTGGGTCTTAAGACAGGTTTGGAAGCCAGAGATTCCAACTTCTCATCTCTCCTACTAATGACCATCTATGATACTTTGCCATAATATACTTAAATAGGCTATTAATTAGTTTTTCTATCCACAGATGAGCTACTTTTCCTAACTTGACCATCTTGGGATCAGAGGACAGAGCTAGAACCAAGAATTTAGATCTGTACCTCTGGTGCTCAATTGCCACAATGCTCAAGTAACACCTTGATTAGATATTTAGTAACTAAAGAGAAACACCTCCATAACTCACTCTGATATACAAGTCCAGAGCAGGAAACTACTCAAGATGAAGTCTTTAAGTTAACCATCTTTTAAGTTAATATGACATTTTATGTCAGAGTAAGCCAATGTTTCAGAATTATAAAATAAGGCTATAACTGAGGCTTACTGTTATTTTTATAACAAACAAGTGACAAATCTAAGGGAAGGCTTTGGTTATAGAGCAGCATCACAGCAGTTAACAGTTAGCATCAAACAGGCCTATTTACTATACACAGCAGACAGTGTACTTGACTTTCAGCACTAACACTATGTAATTACAAATCAAGGCTCAGCAACAGCAATCCTGAGTGGCTGGCTTGTGGCACTACTGTCAATCCATTGTTTTTTTAACAAATATTCTGGGTCAGAGTTGTGCAGCCCATCCAGATCTAGCAAATTAAAAAAAAAAAACAAAAAACAACACAGCCTCCCCTGTAATAGTTTCATTTCACAGGAGTGCTGTGAACTAGGAATACCCAAGCAAAGCTCAACGTTAATCTGGCAAAGAGTTGCTGCTCTAGTCCCAGCTACAGAAATTAAATGGCAACAAGATTTCCCAGGCTGGCACTCTGAACATTGTGGCTATTTCCTTTGTACATTTCACCAGCACTGGTCATGCCCCGATGGGTTTCATGGATAGAATATAAAAGTTTTGCAGCTCTGAAAAAAAAGTCACCCTTACAGAAACATCAATGTTCATAGTCCCTTGTGTAAGCTCATTCAAGCAGTAGTTACAAAGAAAGGAGCTCATTTTTGTGCCATGGCCAGTTGTACAGGCTGGAGCTTAGCTGATGCTATCGCCTCACGAGGAAGCATTATGAGTGCATTTTGTCAATCCCAGGCACAAGTGCTCCTGCATTTTGATGCTACGGCAAATACTGAAAGAAGAGTAAAAAGCCTGGAAACACACATTTAAGGGTAACTCTTCTCTGCTCTTGTGTTTGAAAGACAAATGATCGGTTGGAAAATTTTACTTCAGGATTCAAGAAATCACTATTAAAGAGCACTGAAGAATTCTGACAAAATAGAGCCCACTCCTGCAGACTCTTTAGCAAGGCACTTTAGAAGTCATCTACT
Organism: Psilopogon haemacephalus; assembly: GCA_013396835.1. NCBI lineage: Eukaryota > Metazoa > Chordata > Aves > Piciformes > Megalaimidae > Psilopogon > Psilopogon haemacephalus. Next base: position 597,013 of record VWZI01007799.1, read on the forward strand.
TGTCACGTCAAAGTCAGTGCTCTGCTGCCCAACCTCTCAGTTCACTTGGCTTCTAGAAGCAGTCAAATGCTGCCACACAACCTCCTTATGCTACAGCAGCTGGTCTGTAGCCCAGCTTCTGATCCTCTCACATTACTTTCATGCCCAGTAATTCCACATCAAAATAAAGACATTTAAGCAAGAGTTAGTGCACTCAGAATCACCACTTGGTGCAAGTGACTCGCGTCTCGCCTCCATGCTGCCCAAAATGCGCAGCTGGGCAGCCTATGAGGCTTTGAAGCCTTCATCTCTTTACATGAGGAAATGTAACAACAAAAAATGCAAGGAGCAGGCTGTTCGCTAAGCAACATTTCCAGCTCCCTGTCTGTTCTGGCAGGCACAATTTAAGCACTTTGATTTGATTCGAGTGTCTGCCTAGAGGAAAAAACAAAAACAAACACAAAAAACCAACCCACATGCTTAATTCATAGGAGAGTGACTTGCCCTATTAAAAATTTTCCCCGAAATCCCACATCTCAAAACACCAGAAAATGGTAAAGTGATATAAAAGAGAGGGTCTTTAAAACATTTTCCAGAGTCTTCCCACATCCAAGGCTTCAGAAGCTCTTAGTATTTGAAGTATTACTGGAAGTGTTCCATACAACTCCCTGTGCACAGAGCTAAAAATAGCTATGGACACAGTAGTAAATTTTTGTCTGTATTTGCAATCCTCTTATTCCTTCTCAGGAGCCACTACTCGTCATTAATGCTGATATTTAATTTTTTGGGAAGGAGTTATTAAAACATTACAAATTGTTTTGACAGTGCAGTGAACTATAACAATAAACAATCAATAATAACAATTAAATTGATACTCCAGCAATGGATCATTAATATAGTCTCTATTGTAAGAATAACTGCCCTAAATCAGATGCCTTTTGCAGCCTCCCTGGATGGCCATGCTCTTCTCTGTATCAAGAAGGGTGGGTAGCCATAACCAAGAGTCTGAAACTAGTCTGGCTGCAAGTAACTCAGCACAGTTGCCTTAACTGCAAACAGGCTTTGGAGTTCAGATTAAACAGCCCCATCAATCCTGACAAGATGAGAAACATGACTCACACCAGAGGGGAAGTTCAGGAGCTCTTGAAATACATAGTTACAGGCTTGAAAACTTGGTGTTTTGAAGAGAAATATCAAAGATGTTTAAGAGCAGCTACCATGAAAAAAATAAAACCAAAACCAAACCCACATTGTGCATGTTTAAAAATGCTGATAAAACCATGTCAATTTTGGCTTAAGCACTGAGGAAAGCAGAACACAGCCTTTGCAGATCTGCTCATTGTTAGCTCCAGCTCCATAACAGCACTAGCACACAATATAAAGTCTGTCCTTGCTGTGACAAAAGTATAATTTTCTTGCCTGATGAGCCCTGTTTTTCTCCTCTTCACCCACAAAAACATGAAGCATGCCAAGCTAGAAATAGTCAAAGAGAGTACCTAATCCCACTTTAGACTTTGTTCTAGACACAGTGAAATAAATGTGAATGGCTTCTCATGCTCTCCTACTAGAAACCTAGGAGGAAGAGCTAGACCTCAACATAACAGAAACCACCAGACCAAAGCAATTCCTACCTTGGCCTCTGTCTCCATGGTCTCTGACATAAAAGTAAACATGTTTCTCGTCGTGCAAAAATCTTGCATATACCTGAACTCCCAAATACATCCAAATACTTGTCATCAGGCTCTATCTGAAGAGGCTTCCATCCCTTAAGCTAAAGCAGAATCCAAGTCCCAAGGTCTTCTCCCCAAGAAGCCATGCAAAATAGAATTTGTCTCCACCTGCTGGTAGTGAGGAATTCCCACCCAGTTGCCCAAACTACCTCAGAACAACCTCTGGGCAACCTCAGGAGAAAAAATGTTACAGGACATTGAGAGGCGTGATCAATGTATTCCTTTCTAACATACAGACAAAAAAATGGGGTAGGATAATGAGGGCAAGGGAGAAGAAACAAGAATCACATACTGATTACAAAGGAATTCCTATCCTAGTAGTTAAAAAACGAGGACAGAGATGTGACAATGTAACCAAACATACAATGAAGCTTTTGTCCCCCAACTACTTGGCTTGCATACAAGGAACAGAGAAACTTGGGTCGGTGGGGACAAGCTGAAGCAGGGGGAAGAGAGAGAGGCTGATGCTTGTGAAAAGAAAGTGAAACTGGTTGGTCTGCTTTAAGAAAGAGGGTGAAGAAAAAATAAAAGGAAAAAAAAAAAACCCACTCTGCTATTGTAGAATTCGCCCACTCACTTCTTAAATGCTCAAAGACTCAGGCAGGGACTTAACAGCCAGCACTTCCAGGCACTGAATATGAAGCAAAAAACACAAAGATGCCCATAGGCAGCTTCTGTGGCTCCAGAGCAGCTTTCAGATTGTACAGGATTATGGTCAGAGCCATTTACTTTCAGCAAATTTGCTACTGCCCAGTCAGTGATTGAGCTCAGCACTACAGACCATAGGAAGACACCTGCACACTCCAATCTGCAGCTCTAGTTAAGCCACCAACATATTTCACTTTTTTTGTTTTTAAATAGTCACACAACTTCCTGGAGAAACAGAATTCAGAGGCATATCAGTATAATCCTATTGCTCAGAAGCCAAACTAATAGTAATAATAAAGCTCATGTTCAGCTGATTGTTAAGACCAGGACAAAGAAAATGCAGGTGGTAAGCAAGGTTATCATTCCAAACATTGCTGAGAAGTATTCAGAAATCCCCCTGTAATGTAGAACTTCCAAATATTGCTAATGATTTAAAATTACTTATATTAAAATTATTTTTAAAGGGTAATTATTAAAAAAGTAATATGATAATAAATTCCATTCAAAACAAACATATTTAATAGCTGACTTGCACCAAATAAGAAAGGAAGTGATGATGCAGAAGTTTTCTTTAGCCTTAGTTAAAACTGGTTGAGAGAAACATTTATTTTCTCAAGAGTCTGCTGTATCTGGCTTCTATTTATTTACACAAGTATATATCCAGAAAGAGTTTAAACTAAATGAAGGCATAGGTTTATACACATCAGATGCACTTAAAAATAAGGCACCTCCTCAAACCACCTGCTTTCTGTACAAAGTTATGCAGTTTTAAGCTTTTAAAATAATATATATTTATTTTTTATTTAAAGGAATTGCACTGCTGCTAATACCCCTGTCCTCAGGAAATAAGATTTCTTTTGAACCTAGAAGCAAGGCATGGAAACCTGTCCAGCTTCTTAGGTGTTAATAACTTGTTTGGTGATCAATCGAGAAGTAAGCATTTGTATTCCTTGTGAACAATCTCTTAAATTTAAAAGTTTTGCTCCTTTTATCCACAGCTGAGGTACTTCTTCATCTCCTGGTGATGCAGCCTGCACAGTAAAACAACAGCACTCAGGGTTTTCAAGGCGGTGGTGCCACAGATGCATGCAGCAGGACTGAAGGACAACACTCACAAGTTAACATTCCTGGTGCCTGCAGCACGTCCAGTTGCCCCAATAATATTAAACAGGTTACAGGTCTGCCATCCAAGAAGATGCATGCTGGAACCATACTGTGATGCTGGGGATGACAGCATATTAAATGATCACTTGCGTGTCTGTATGCCTGGATTTTGTGAGGCTCTTTTATATTTTGGTATTTCCTGTTTAATCCTCAAAGCCAGAGAACGCAGAGGTAGGCTGACTAGTCTTGGAATGCTATTTATTCAACAAATTGGGACTTTTCCAGTTTGATGCAATTTTATTGCTAACTGGTACAAGAATGAACATCCCACATGACCCCAATCTACATTTCCCTCTAAAAATCAACCCCTGTGCTTGAGCATGGCATTTCTTAGCAAAAAACCCACCCCACACCACAGCTTTTAACTGATGCAATTATTGTTTACTGTACTGGATTCTCTTAGTAGTTGTCTCATGTTAAATTCAAGGTCCCTGTGGCATGAACCACCTTTTGATTTTACATTTAAACATTGCTTAGAACAGCAAAAATCTCAGTGTCTACTGACGCTAGGAATTATGGAACAATTAATCTCTCCCCCCTGCACATCCTCCCACCCATCTCCAGTGCTGTCAAATGGGAAATGGTTCCATTTTTAGCCTAAGGAAATGAGGTTTATACAATCATCCTGTGACAGTTTTACCTAGCTACTTTATTTATTCTTTAGCCATTTAGCAGTCTCAAGATACTTCAGAGACAGATTTCAAGGACTTGCAATGAGACTCAAATCGGCATCTTATTAGTGGAGACAGATGAGTACCTAAGGGCTGTACATGTGTTTAACTACAATATTAGGCACTGGAGAACCTGTGTAGAAGAGCTGCATGAGGAAACAAATGAGAATTTTATTGGATTTTCTCTGGTTTTCCTTTAGCTATACTGAGTTCCTTTATAAAAGACTATAGAAAGACATTTTTCTGTTCTCTGCCTAACCCTTCTGCTTAACACTGAAAACATCCACGTGTGAAGAATTTCACCTTGAACTGTCTCTCTCTTTTCCAAAGTAAAAAGCAGAATGCAGTTTGGGGACAGAATATCCAAACCCAAAGAATTCTAACTGCAGAATGATGCATAAATCATCTTCAAATTACATAGCTGCATTTATTAGAACAAGTAGGAAATCACCCCATAGAATTTTCCAAGAATTAGTAACTGTAGTACTAGGTTGCGAGGATCACTACCTTGTTTCACCAACAGAGAAGAGGGAGGGGAGGGGAGGAAGTGATCTCCATCTTGCACATAGGAAGAAAAAGGAGTGGATTATTAACAGCTGTCAGAAACATATTCCATACCAGAAATGCAACTCTTTTGGTACAAGAATATGAAAAACCAAGTAACAAGAAAGCAAGGAAGATGGCATATTTTTATGCTCACTGTCATCTTCCAGTTGCTTATCCAAGCTTCACTTGCAAACGTCAGGATGAAAAGAAACAGTCAAACAGCAGCAGCAGGAATGGGTGTTGCATTCACTCCAAAAGATCTGCATGCAGTAATAGTTTGCCAGCATCAATATAGTGCAAGCTGGCAGGACTGGAAAGTTACAAATTAAGTGTGCCTTCATCACTGACCTACTATGAACAGACCTACTGAGCTGCTAAAATATTTTTAGTTCAACCAATTCCTGCCTTTTTTGGTTCCTCTTGCTCTTCCAGTTTATCCAGTCGTGCACTTTTCCACTCCCTCTTACTGCCATGTAGTTTTTCAAGTTTGGCTCCAATTATCACTTGCTTCTGCTGCTGAAGTGCTTGGATTTACAGCTTTACAGCAAAGTGCTCATAGGATGGCTAAATCTTGCACGTAGCAAGCAGTCTTTCAACTGAAGAGAGATTTATACAGCAGGGAACTGCTTCCCTCCCACCACAGAGAAGAACATACTCACCAGCTGATACTCGCTGCGCCGGCTGAAGGCTTCCTTGATTCCCGAATCCCTCCACAGCGCGCCCAGAGCAGGCACATACAGCTGGAAGGTGGCAGGCTCTATGGGCATTCCAGCTTTGTTTTCAAAAGCCATCAAAAACATTCCATGCTTCTCATTCTCCGTGTATTGCCAAGGGATCCCCAGTTTGTCCCGTGCATCAACCAGAACCCTGCAGCCCTAGAGAACGATTCAGATAAGAAAGTCAGCGATAAAAAGATTAATGTGTAAAAGAAAAAGGACTCAGATGTACTTGAAGATTTTTTTTTCTTTTGGACACTATTCTGTTGAGACCAAACTCAAAGGCTCATAAACATTGTTCACTGTGACATCTCTGACAGAAGTAAGACAGAAAGAGCTTGCTTCTGCAAGCAACTCATCCACAATATACTTATCTGGGTAAAAAAAAAAAAAATACTATCGGCAGCAGTTAGTTGTAACAAGCAACACTATCAACAGATAATAATAATGAACATCAAATGCGTAAGAGAAGCTGCTTGGAATTAATGACAATCCTCACAGCCATAGGGATCATGCACAAAATCATACTCTTCCTTGTCTGCATTTGGATTTTAGACACTAAAAAAAGGCCATAGTAGCTTTTCTCAAACTGAAGGAGATCAGAAGAGCACTAAAAAGTATTGCTGAAAGAACATACTGTGTATTCTGGTGAAGCAAAGTATAATGAGCATCCAAAATGAGGGAATTCAGGAACTTTCAATGCTGTATGCATCCACCAACTAGTCAAGCATTTGGATTAAAAAAATAGAGCAATTCCAAGCTAGCAAGATCCAAGAAGTGTGTTGCTGTAAAGCACAATTTGGACATGGTCTGTAAAGCTGCACAATACAGCTATCCAACTTCACAGATTTATTGAAAATCTGCCTCAGTTGAGCATCTTCTGCTGAGATGTTTTCATGAAAATGGCTACCTCCAGCAGAAAAGCCCAGCAGCAAGCAGACTAAAGACACTGTATAAACACCAAGCTACTAAGCAGAGTAAATCAGGTGCGGTCTTCCATCAGTATCAGCTGACTTTTCAAACTTGATCTAAGAAGCCAAGACAGGTAAGTTTTGGTACTCTAGTTGTGGAAAAAAGTCTGGAAGGAAAGCCAAGCAGTTCTTAAATTCAACCCAGGATTTCCAAGACTGCAGTTTTTATGGAAACAATTGCATGTCTGTGGCACTAAGTCAAACACATCAGGTTAAGTAGCTTTGAAACCTCACTTCTGATAAGCTACACACCTAACAAACTAGTTTTAGTTGGCCAATAGTTATTTCTCCATAGTAAGTGATATATTATTGAAGGATATATCTGTTAATGGTGGCATAGCATCTCAAGTGCCATCTAATTCACAAGTACAACCTGTGGCTTATATTAAACTACTCTTCTCACTGTGCTGTTCTTTTGGGTTTATAGTTTATGAAAATAGGTTTAAAAATAGAACAAAACTGAAGATCTGTTTCCAGAGTTATTCACATGAGCCTCCACATGGTGGGTCTGATTTTTGCATACTTAAAGATATCAGGACTGCACGTTTTCTGAACACTTGAACCTTTCACCTCTCCAACCCTTTAACAGCACCACACAACCAGAACAGTAACTCTCCCAATGGAAACAAAGACTGGAGAGGGAAGTGAGTGGCAACTTAGTGTGAGCATTACAGCACAAGAACTCAAAACGAAGCAGCATGGTTGTCACTATGCCACCAGTGATCCTGAAGTGCAGCTTCCCAGAAATGTAAATATTTATGATTTTCTAGTGACTGTTACTTTCTCTTTGCAAAGTTGAGAATGTATCTCCACAATACCATGGATAGACTAAAACCGAATATATTTACAAACTGCTGCTTTAAATTCCAGACATAACTGTCTAGTAACTATGTCATACAGACCAAAGCCAACTCTCATTCCTAGTTACAGTTTATCCCTTTATTAACAGAAGTCTTTAGATCTGAATTGAGTGGTGTTAACAAAAGCAGACGTGAAGAAAAAAAACAACACACAACCACTGAACACTTATAAGGTTCTGTCTCGGAACTGCAAATGCCTGCATGATGCCTCATGAACTAAAGACACTTCTGCATTCGGGATGGCATTCTGCACTTCAGAGTCAGTGTCAGTTTTTCCCCATACTCTGAGTCAAGAACTTGAAGATCAAATTTATCTGTGAGCACTGTGGTCACCAAGATGGGTGGGAGATGAGAGTTTCTAGGTATTGAATGCCAGGTTTGCTTCTGTTAAGCGAGAAGTGCTCACGAACAGAAAGAGTTAAGCAGCGCTGTGTGTCAGCCAGTGATCAGCATCTCTCCAGTCTCCCCGGGACAGTGCTCCCAGCCCACACAGGCCAGCTCTGACCTTTCACCTGCTTCGGCTCCAGCTCTCTGCAACCATCTCAGCTCCAGCTTTTCCATCTTACAGCTCTGGGACTGGCTTAACCCTTACCCACCTCACCGCTACCACAGTCCCTACAGAGGGCTGGTGAGATCGAATGATTCCTCTTGGTTCAGATAAAGCAAGCACTAGGACCTCAGGCTCAGAACAAACCCCCCAGCACTGCCACTCTGTCTCTTCCTGCTCCCAGAAGAGATACACAAAGGATCTCTAGAGGCTGTTGTTAGGGAAGGTTCCACCATTTGTTTGAACAAAACGACAGAGACTGCTCCAGTCCCAGAATAGTCACTTATCTGCTGGCTGCTGCTCCTTGAAAATGCAGGTTTAAAACTCCCTGGGGCAAGAGAGGGCACTAAACTTCGACCTCACAGACCCTATATGAGTGCATTAACTACTGTAAGGTCACCCATGGGAGCACATAGCATCATCACCTTCCTCTGCTTCAGAGAGGAACTGTTACCATCAGATCACACACAGTGCCTGATCTGGGACAATGAGACAGGCTCAGATGTAGAAACATCAGCACTAGCACAGAACAGACATACAGAGAATGCCAATTTTAAAACTGAATGAGGAACATCAGAAATAGGAGATGGATTAGCAGGAATGCTGTCCTGTGCATATGCTTAAAAGAAAAAAAAAAACAAGAAAAAAACAACCAGAATTTGTAGGACTCACCAGCTTTGAGATATATACACCTAAAGCACATCAGGAGTAAAAGCTTTACACAAGGAGCAAAGCAGACAGCTGTTTCTTCCCCCAGAGCTTAGCAGTTACAAGTATTTGTGACTCAGCAAGATCTCCAGTAAAGTGAATCTAAACTTAACATTTCTCCATCTCCACTAAACAGTTCTATAAATGATGCAAGCAGATGTCAGAAAGATGAGGAGAAACAGAGAAAATGCCAAATTTAGATCCCATGTATTTGCTATTCTCACATTTCAGAGTTACTGGTAACTATTTTCTGCAGCCACAAAGAGCACTTGATAATCCTTGCCCCATTACTTTGCAGAACAAGTTACCATAAGAAAGGTCCTTTCTTTATGAAAACACATTCAAAACATTTTGCATGCCTCTTTCCTCCGGAAGACTGCCATGGGAGATGGCCAGAGTCACTTTTATCTGCACAGAAAACTGCCTAAAAGTTTATATGTACTGGTGATGCCCAGAGGTAAAGAATTAACTTAGAAGATTAAATTTAATTAAGATTCCTAGAACTATTTATTGGCCAAATATATTGATGAAAATGGAATTCAAACTTATTGTGTTGATACAAACACAAAACACCTTAAAGTTTTATTCTAAGTACAAGACTCCTGAGTTGTAACAATGAAGGTTAGACTTTGTAGACGAAGAATAAATCAGATGACTTTTAGCAAGGCTCATTTCACAATAAACCTTCCCAACAGCACTATGACAGTTTCTCTGACTTTCTGCTACTATAGGAAATGCCAACTGACTCTTTCATTGAGAAGATTGAATACTGTCAATTACCATTCTGCTTTCAGATTCAGGTGGAAAAAAAAACTATGACAACAGCTTTCGATAGGAAATAAACTTCTGAACAGTTCAGCTGATCTAGTTTTTGTGCTGTAACCAAAGTATGACACAGAATAAACTCAAGTGGAAAGCACTAAAATTCACAGATAAGGATAGTGCCAGGCATCAGAAAATGGCAAAACAGGAACATACTGAAAGTACAACTTTTCTCTGTTCCATTACTTTTCTAATATTTTTTTTTTTTAGCATATTCCAGTCACTGTATAAGCCCCTGGCATGCACACAATCTGAATTGAGGTAGGGCAGAACAAGAAAAGGTACAAGAGTGTGACATCAAGTATTGTATCTTAACAGAAGAAAACACTAGATCTAGAAATCCACAGATTACAAAAAAAGAGAGAAAGGTGACTAAGGTGTGGCATATTAGAAATCTACAGAAATTACAAACCACCTGGAGAAAGAGTGTAGAAAACCCCCTTCTTTTCCCCATCCCTTGCTACACAAGTATGAACAGTGCAGAACACAGTCAACATACTAAAGGTTAAACTCAAAGAAGGGGTTTTCCTATACACCTCCCAGTAAGACACACTCATTTACATAGAATGTTGACCAAAAGTATAAATCAAGCCAAACTGATGGAAGAAAGGTCCAAAGAAGACTATTCAATTACATTCCAGATGCAACTCCTGGCTCAAGAAGTTTCGAAACCAAAGGCTGCCAATAAGTGGAAGTGTACACTGAAGTATCACATTGCTCTGTTCCTGTACCATTTTTGGTTGTGGCTTTTTTTTCATGTCAGACAAAGCACTAGATGCTTGGTCTGACAGAGGACAGCTGTCAGCCATGAAGCAGAGTGTCTGCTGCTCACCAGCAGTATGAACAGTTTATGAGCATCCGCACAAGTACTCATCACTAGGGCTGACTCAAGTGTATTTTTCCTTTTTACTTTTGAAAGCATTCTACCTCCAAAAAAAAAAAATCTAGGTTGCCTTATATTTTTAAGCTATAATTAATTTGTGGGAATTATTAGAAAGACTGTCACCAGCTAATGTCACTTGAAGCCAGTGATGCTTGCCAGTAAATGAAAACAAGTGTTGTAGTATTTAAACAGTAGCTTGATTTAACAATCTTACATCAGTGGTGACACTTCTACATAAAACATGACATTGACATCTTAAATTATTCACATACTCCAGTACTTGAAGGATTTGTTATCCTTTAAATCTCACACATTTTGCCAGATGGACCAACTCAGAGGCCCAGTGAACATACTGCTCTGGTTAAGCACCAAACACAATGGAAACAGCAGGTTTGGGGAGCACTCACTCATAAGCAAGAGCAGGTTCTTCCATGCACAAACCAACAGTCAAGTGATCAAAATATTTGATTATTTTAGTCAAGTGTCTAGAGAGAACTTGCAAAGCTACTTAGAGTTTGTATACAAACAGGAAAGTGTCCTACAGTGCATTTTCTCAAAATAATTTTAAGGAACTGGGTATGAGATCAGTCAGCAGAGGAACTGTTTTACATGACATACTGCAGCACTGACTTTTTAAAGCTTCTACCACCAACCTATTGTTCCACCTTATACAAAGCCCTACATCCCCAGCACCTGTATCACTTCCAGAAATTACTGGTGAATACTCATTCAGGGGGCTCCAAGCTGCAACTAACAGGCAACGCTTTCTTCTCCTATAGCTGTAAGCCACTGTGAACACTGCAGGCAACAGGGAAATCCAAACCCATTTCCTACTGTGTGCTTTTCCTCATTGTTGTTGACAAGGAACTGGCAAAGTCTGGGGATCACAATTCACACAGACCAATATAAATCTGAACGAATGCCAAAAGGAGTGCTCCTACCTCAGCAAGATATTTCTATGCCAGTGGAGCAGTGCGAAGTGATGCAGCTATATGAGCATAGGTCAGCTAGACCAGCAAGTTCAACTGTACCAAAACCTGGCAACAGCTCCATGCTCACTGGTGCCAATAAAGAGAGAAAGCTGAATCACAGCCATAGATGGGACTGGACTTCTCAGCAGAAGGACTTACTGGCAAGCAAAGAAAAATGATAAAATGTAGCCTACATGTATTTTTAGAAAACCTCTCTTAACCTTCTAAAAAAAGGCATTTTCAAAGAGTTTTTAAAAGTAAATCTGTCAGTGTTTGCAAATACAGTCACATGCACTTTTTAGGTCGCTGTCTGGTGCGGCAGGGAGAAGGTGATCTACTACCAACACAGGGATTGCCAGACAATCAGATTTCTACAGCACACCATCATAAAAGCATTAATGTTGTTTGCATTTGATCTATGTCCTTGGAATGTTACAGCCAAGCAGCAGCAAAGATGTCAATGTCATTAAGGATAAGGTTTCACATCACAGTGCAGTCTAACAACTAGGCACTACCAGAAAGGAGCTCTCTCCTGGTAGTGCAGTTCCATCCTCTGTCTGATGGGTTTTTATTTGCCTGAGTCCACAAGCCAGCCCAGTCAGCAAACATCACCAAAACTCTAGTCAATTTATTTAAAAAGTGCCTTCCACCGCCTGTATTGGTTTGCACTAAGGTGAGACAGACTCAAAGGTCGGAGCAGCACCAGTTAACCCAGTTTGACAACAAAAAGGCTCTCTGGTTATGCACATATTTTCACCATTCACATATTCCAGTACCACCCAGGTGAGAGCAGAGTAAACAGTAAAGAAGACCTACCTTCCAGCACAACACACAAATAAAAAATGGGAACAAAGGGGAAGTGTCATTTACTTAGTCCACAAGAACACAAACATTAAGAAACATTTGGATTAGCCACTGAATCTCTGAACTGGGAGCAGCAAGGATGTCTGCTTGTCTGGAAACTCTGAAAAGAGTCTTTGACTGAATCCAGCAAAATGACGATAAATGAAGCAGCAGAAAAATCCTCTCGCTGCAGGCTTTACTTGCACTAGGCATAAAGTCGAGAGATGACAACCTGAGAAGGGACAACTCATGAAAGACCTTAAAGTTTCAAGTTAATGTTTTTGGAATGACATTACAAGTTTTCTCCATTGCCTGAGACCATCACACTAATATCTAGATCATATTTGCAATGAAGCAGAAGCAGCATCTGTGGTTCCAAAAGTGTCCCCTCCTCAGGTTTGGTAAGATCCTGTCCTGCTGCCCTCATGCATGTACTGCCATTGTACAAGACAGAAGAGGAGGTAGAGAAAGGGGTCTTCAATGCTAGGACTAGACAGCTCTGCACCAAACATTGAAAACCCCACATGTAAGATTTTCTCCTGTTTGCCTTGAACTTACTTTTTCAAACAATGCATGCTGGTTTGCTCCAAGTTTTCTTGTAAACATTGTTCCAAGCACAATTCGCTCATTTCTTTGCCAAAATTGTTTCCAAGTTAATTATAAAAATATATGGATACTGAAACAACTGAATATAATGTAAGCTCCAAGTAACAAAATTTTTGTCTGGGAAACATCAAAGTATGTGCCTACAGTCTTCAGGGATTAACTCCTGCTCTGCAATACTAATAGCTACATCACAAGAGCAATGTAAGCTCTATTTTGGAACAATAATGAATATTTATTACTTACTATTGACCATTATTCCTCTTGCACTGTCCACCATGACAAAGACAGATTGCTCTCTCCTTGCCCAAACAAGAGACACTCCAAATTCAAAGAGACCACCAGAGCTGACAGAATTTATACTGAAGATGCAGAAAATACATGAACTGGAAGTCAAGAAGAGATTTATTGATTAAATAAACCTGGAACGGGAAGACTAACAAGGCTCAGAGCCTGTTTTTTTTCTTTTCTACATAATTTTATGCATATTTTTCATATTAAAATAACCACTCACAGTAAAAACACAAAGCAAAGATAATCAGATTTAAATACCAGTTCTATCATGGTACTTTCACACTTGTACATTAAATTTAATGGAAAAACTCCTAATTAGCCACACATCCTACAGAGTTTCCTCCTCCTCCTCATTCCTTCCAAAAGAAGCTATCCCAGCAGAAATGGGATTCTCAATGCCCTGTAACTGACTACTTAAGCTCAGCTAGATCCCAACTTCCAAGTAGAGATGGAGTGTTACTACTATCACCTCCTAATGGGTTACCAAATGTATTTGCATGTAAATCCACGGAAATGAGAAGTCAACCCCATTTAAATAGTAACTGGAGTTCATACAATAGAAAGATGTATTCCCTCCTCATTTGTAGGCTATTAGAACCTATATCCTTGCATCATAAATGAAGGGGTAACTTGGTAATTCAAAGCGGAGCTCCCAACTAAACTGAGGAATATTCTTTTCTCACTTCCCAGAGTTTGTATCTGTACCTGACTGAAACCTGCAAATTGCAAGCAAATTTTCTTGGTTTGCTTTTCAACCAGGCAAGGTAAAACTACTTTGATAATCAGAGACCTTAAACACAACATAAGCCATTCAAGGTACACAGAGAACCTGCAACAACCAAGCAGAAGCAGCAACCTAGGACCAGTAGTGGCTGCCGAAGTCTGAAATTCTTTTTAAAATGGATACTCATTTTGCCTGCTTTACTGTCGCTCGTTTTCAAGTTGTCAAGGAGAAATGCTCTCAAGGCATACCGATATGTATTGCAACTTAACTTGGAAGTTCCAAATACACATCCTCCAGAAGTTTTTACGCTCAAAAATTTTGGTTGTTTTTTTCTCCCACTCAGAGCCCACAAAGTTACACATCATTTCCTGAGCAGCTCTTTCCTCTGCAACTCCAAGCTTTTCAATCCCTTAGTCAATCATTGCAATTCAGGCCACACACATGAAAACACTGACAGAGGTACTGAAGCACTGAGCTGATCTTCTCAACGTGGAAACCAGTATTACCAAAATCCTCATCAGATTATACTTCAGGCTTCTAAAAGCTGCCTCTTTTTTTCTTTTTGTCTCATCAGATTGAAATCTCTCAAACAAGCTGGTGCAAGTACCACTCTAGTACTTGTAGATGAATATTTTTCTTATTCAGCTAAGCTGGGTTTTTTCAAGCAGCATGATATTCTCATACTTGAAACAAAAAAAAACATTTAGACAAGGAACATCAGAGCCATGATTCATCAAGTATCTAAGCCCCTTAACTGTTATCAAAGGAAGCCAGTGGAGTAACAAGGCCAATCCATTTGTTTTGGAAGGTATCAACAAATTCCTTCAGCTACAGTTGGAAGGCATCAAAACACTCATGTAACACCACCACCAGATTTGAAAGTTAAGGTACACAAAATTTTTCCAAGTGTTTCTATATATCCGAGAGTCACCTTCAAATTAATGTGCAGCAGCAGGCCTTGTCCTGTCCACTTCCCTTTTCCAGGTGGGTGTGCTGAAGTCATGAAGGCTGTGTACTCATACCAGAACATTAACACTACTGCTTTTCACTTCAATCACCCCAAAGTTCCAAAAAGTTACTTTGAAACTTAGCCTCGATTAACAAGCAAAACCCTAGTTAACCAATGACTATTTACCTTAAACCAAAGCAAAACTAATGTATTTGAAGACCATCCCACAAATGCCAGAAAAAGCTAGCAAGGTCTTGAACCATAACCTGTACTAAATGGAAAAGTAAATCCTGTATCACAGATTTGTTTCATTTCAGCATTTTGTTTCTAACTAGGGTTTCCTGAAGTGGGGGATGTGAAGCAGAGACAACAGGGTAAGGAAAGAACTCAACCTTAAGAAGATATGAGGAAAGCAAGAAGATGAAAATTCAAAGTGGAAGCTGATACAAATGTCAATTCATGCTGTAATTTTCAAAGAGGTTTCAGGTTCTGTTCCCTGAAGCAGTTTCTTCACTCTCCATAAGCTGTACAGATTGCCTAAATGCTAGTGCAGTTAAGTACTCCAGAATTATCAAGCACTATTGAGAGAGCAGTAATCCTCCTCCTTCAGAGAGGAGTTTAGTCATGGTTGGAAAATGAAAATTGACCATTTAATCCCAGAGATTTACACTGCATTTCTAACTCAGATCTCAGTGTTGTGGAAGCTTAACAGAACCATTGTTTGACCATGCTGAGAACTGCATGGAAAAAGGGGCTAAGGTTGCTGCAGCTGTACTTCCTGACGTCAAAGAGATTTCTATGCTACATGGGAGATCATTTTCAATTCACACTGTCCACATCATATTATGAAAATTCATCTTACATCTTCTCTTGCAAGTTATTTATGTGGTGATGGCCACTCTTGGTCTTAACAGATGATCACCCTACTCTGAATTTCCTGAAAAAGGGAAAGCATCTCTAAGACTGGAGACTTTCATACAGAAAGAAAGTAATTAGGTTCACTTGACAAGTTAAAGAAGCAAAACAAGTTTACTTGAAAAATTTTACGGCTATCCAAAGCACAAAGTTTAATAAAAAATTAAAATAAATGCAGTGACAACATCACCTTGTTTTGAAAGACCTGTAATTATTAATGTTTGATTTCTTGATGATTATGGCAGAAGGTCAAGGTGTTATCAAGTTTCTTTCAGACAAGCAAAAGACCAACAGCACATAGAATGGTTTAGGTTAGAAAGGACCTCAAAGATCATCTAGTTCCAATCCCCTGCTGTCTTCTTGTGCTCCTGTCTCAGAACTCCTTCCCACCAGATATTTCATGTAGGTCCCTTTCCTTGCTTTTCTTCTGCATACTCCTGCCACAATGACCACCTCCAAGCCATTCCCCAAAACCTATGGGTGAAGAGTAAACTGTGTTTTTCTGTGCAAGAGTCATCTCTGTCATCCAGAGAAAGAAGAGTCACATAGATATGGCCTGCATACGCAGAAGGGTAGCTTAAGCTAACACCCCTTCATTATAAGCTTCAAGGCCAAAAGAACAATCTCTTGAACCACTAACTCAAAGACACTTCCCATTTTTACTTTGATGGTTAGGAGGCTTTAAAAAGTGTTCAGATGATAATAGCCTGAGAATTATTGTTAACTACTAGTCTTGAAATCAAAATACCTGATGGTTACCTCAAGGACCTGAATTTCTATTCTAGGTTCTGCACATCTGCCCAAAGCCATCCAGCAGACAAGTGCTTCAAGTGAGTAAGTCTCCCTTCCCTAGTACAAGATGGAAATGCTTGTTTGCCCTTCAGAAACACACCAAGTTCCACTGCTGAAAGCTCTATACCTTCTCCATACACAAAATATGACATCTTATCATAATCCGTATTGCTTAGACAAAAGGAAAGAGTCTCAGATTCCTTCCATTTTCACAAACTGCTTAAAAGCCACTGCTACTACTTTAAAACAGTAGCTGTAACATATCACTGGCAGTGATTTGAGCATTAAGACCTCAAAAATCAGAGTGCTTGTTTCTAGTGTACAAACTCAATACTCTCCTTGCTCACACAACTACAATGAAAGAGAAGCTTCTGAGCTTCAACTCTCTTGCAGTTAATAGACTCCTGCAGTCCCAAAAATGGATGATAAAAAAAAATTAGTCAACAATTTTCCTGTCCACTAACAGAAGCAAAAGCCCTTCAAGGAACAGAGGCATTCTTATAAACAGGAGTCACCGTATGGATGCACTTAAGTGAATTATAAAGCTTCCCTTTGAAAACCAATCTGAAACTTCAGAACTAACTCTCGTTACCCTTAACTTGCACAGTTCTCTTCATTCTTCTCACAAACCCATGCCTATATAATAATGGAGAGTCTTTCAAAAAATCACAGACAAGAAAGCAGCTGGTTCCAACACAGACCATTCTATGAAGACATATATTCTTAGCTGGGCCTGTCATTTTCGTCTTTATGTATTCTCTGAAATATGATCATTTCTACCTGCACAGAGCCTCAAAGCTTGTTTTCCCAGAAAGAAACAGTATTTGTCTAGGTTGATTTTCCTTATTTGTCTGTAGACCAAATGCTGTACCTGTAGGCTCCACCAGTAGCCTTTATATTCTCCATTCACCACGGAAATACGCTACCAGCACCATAAAGCCTGCACACACACTGAACAAAACCTTTTTTTTCATAAGTATCAAACCAAAGTTATTTCCATTACAGCACTTTGCTTAATCACATTCCACACTACCCAACTGTAAGGGCCAAGGCTCCCCCATTTCCAAAGATGTACCAAGTAACAATCACTTGTGGCCACAACACCTATACATACAAGGACCTATTTCTTTTTCCATCTCGAGGTACACAGACTCGGGGCACTTGACAAAGGCATGGAAATTTATCCTTGTTTCTTCAAAGGTTTAAGTTTCTCCAATTCGGACTTCGAGGATGCTCTCATAATGTTTTTTCCAGAGCGCAGGCCACACCTATATCCTTTTTCCTCTGTGTTTCCACACAGCTTTTCTCAATCCCCTTTGCAGGGAAGTTTCCTCTGAGCCTTTTTCATCGAGGCCTTCTGATGCATAACGCTGGAAGCCCGCAGAGCCCCGTCTGCCGCAGCCCTCACAAAAGATACACGTCTTCCGAAACACCTGCACCGCAGAAACTTCGTCCCCAAAGTGCGGGAGCATCCGAAAGGTGCGGGCGGAGCGACCCGGGGGAGAAACCGCCGCCGCCCGGCCCAACTCACATCCTTTTACGATGGCGATTCCGGGAACGGCCCGAACTCCGGGATGTGCCGGCGCCGGCCTCCATCCACCGACTACCCTGGGCGAAGGACGCTGGAACCGCCACTCCCCCACCCCAGCCCGGGCCCCCTCCCACCCCTCACCTTGAGGATGTTCTCGTAGATGGTGGCCCGGAACTCCAGCAGCGCCTTCTGGTCGAACTCGCGGCCGTGGATGATCCGCATTTGCTTGAGGAAAGTGGACTTGCCGCTCTCGCCGGCGCCCAACAGCAGGATCTTGACCAGGCGGCGGACAGCCCGCCTCTCCCGGGCCAGCATCGCGTCGATCTCCCGGCTCCGCCGCCGCGCCTCCCGCTCCGCATCGCGGCTCCGCTCCTTGCCCTCCCGCCGCGTCTGCTCCCCGGCGCGGCCCGTGGCCTCGGCCGGCAGCAGGCAGCGACTCAGTGTGCGCACCACGCCGGACATGGCGGCTGCGGGACGGCCGTAACGCTCACAACACCGCGGAGACCCCAGCCAGCTCCGCCAGCATCGAGCGGAGGCCACCGAGACGCTGGGACCCAGGAGGAGGAGCGGCAGCCGCAGCCGGGGGCTAAGAGATGGGACCGCCCATTCCCCTTCTCTCAGCTCGGCCGGGCGACGCTGCAGAGGGAGGGGAGGCGGGGTGCGGCCCGGGGAGGCCGGCCGGCCGGGGGGAGGGGTGGCGGCGGCGGCGGGGCGCGGCCCACAGGCCCTGCCCGGGGAGGGGGCACTGCCGCCCCACTCCCCCCCGAGCGACGACAAGTCGCTGAGTTGTCGGGAAGCGGCNACCCTCCACCCCGTTCACCCTGACCTTCATTGGACAACAGCAGTGTCAGTCAGCTCTTCCCTTTTCCGATTGGAGAAACCCTGCACTTGAGGCAGGGTTAAGGGGGCGACAGCGCTCAAGGCGAGGCAGGGTGGGGAGCGCTGGGGCGGACTTCGTGCGGGCGGGCACGGGGGCGGAGCTGTGCCGGGATAGGCAGGGCAAGTGCCCAATGAGAGGTGAGGAGGGCGAGTCTACGAGCGAGGTGGTCGCGCAGGGGCGGGGCTTGGCTTGGCCTTACCGTCGGGGAAGGAGCGGGCATGTGTGACGTCACGGCGCGCCCGCGCCGTTGGTCAGGGCCGGCTGGGGTAGCTCAGCGTGTGACAGTGACCGGCTCAGCGCCACCGACCGCCGCCGCTAGCTGGGGGTATGGCGTTAGTAATGTGCTGGCTAATAAACTGACCATGGGGGTTAGTTCGCACCCGAATGGTTCATCAGTAAAGTCGTAGAAGCCGTGCAGTTATACAAGTACGTCATTGGTGACATCATCAAACATGTCCGACACTTGAGCCGTAACAGCCCCATTCAATGCCGGGCCAGACTGGGGGAAGTGTGGCAGAAAGGGACCTGGTGGTTCTAATCGACAAGTGGCTGAGTATGAGCCAGCAGTGTGCTGAGGTGGCAAAGACAGGCAATGGCACTGTGGTGTGTATGAGAAACAGTGCGACTGGCAGGTGTAAGGCAGCGATTGTCCCCACTACTTGGCATTGGTGATGCCACACCTTGAGTACTGTGTTCAGTTTTGGGCACCTCAGTACAAGAAAGACATCGCAGCACTGGAGCAGGTGCAAAGAAGAGCCAACTAGCTGGTGAAGGGCCTGAAGAATGAGTCTTACGAAGAATGGTTGAGGGAACCGGGACTGTTTAGTTTGAGGAAGAGGAGGTGAAGGAGAGCCTTTAATCTCCTTTTACAACTACCTGAAAGGACAATACAGAGAGGCAGGTGCTGGTCTCATAGGTAATTAGTGATAGAACAAGAAGAAATGGCCTCAAGCTGCACCAGGGTAGGTTTAGGCTAGACATTTGGGGAAAAAAAAAATCACTAAAAGAGTGGTCAGACACTGGAACAGCCTGCCCAGGGATGTGGTTGAGTCACCATCCCTGGACATGTTTAAAAGTCATTTAGATGTTGTGCTTAGCAATGTGTTTCAGAGGTTAACTTGTTCAAGAAGGGTGAATGGCTGGACCTGGCGATCTCAAGAGTCCTTTCCAACCTGAATGATCCTAGAAGTACATGAAGTCAGGGCGCTTCAGCATCATTAGTGCCTCACTAAGCCAGCGTTTAAAACTGTGGCAGGGTTTGTCTGCAGGCCAGAGCTGGAAGCTCTGCTGCTCTTGGGAGTTGCTCCCAAGAGGCTTCAGCTTGTCCTGGCAGCAGCATCCAACATCCAGCTGCTGTCTGAAGAGTGGTGGAGGCCTGCACGGAGCCGGCACAAAGGCTGATCCCGTGGCTGGGGCATGCTGCAGCACCTGGGGCTTGTCTAAGTAAGATTTAATTTCTCGATTGACATCAGGTGTAATTCCTTGTAAAGCATATTGAAGCAATCTAGTGCTGGGCCGATGATGAGGTGAGGATTAAAGTATCAAAGTACACATTTGAAAGAAAATCCCCCTCGGTCTGCTGATGAGGTACTGCAGGAAAAATAAATATTTTCAGAAGCAGCTGGTATGTGATCACCTAGCAATGGCTGGGATCCCAGACCTTCTGGCTACAAAATGAAATCATAAAAGACAAGCATGTGTCCTTAGTACTGGGAGATGGTATGGTCCTTTCTGTATTGCTTCATTTGCTTGTGCTTCCAATTATTTCTGCCATAAACATTAATTCAGTTTAAGCTTCAGATAACATCTTGAGGGAAACTACTTACAATGACTGGGATTTCACGGGAAGTTAGGGATGTTAAGAAGCCTTAAGAGTTCCAAAAGTCCAAGTGCAGTTTTAGAAGAAGCTCCAAAACAATGAAGCCAAACCTCTAGTGGAGGTGAGAATTTTGTGTATTGATCACACCAGGATGCTGTTGTAAACATTTCCCCAGAGAGCAAGGCTTTTTGGCAAGAAGAGACACTTAAAAGTACCTGTAGGTATTACAGAAGTCAGGAGGTGAGCAGAAGACGACTCTTAGTCCCGAGACATTCACTAGAGCTCAGAACTTTTCCTGTTTGTTTTTTTTTTTTTCTTCTAGGCTCTTTACTTTTCAGTTGTAGTTTTAGAGGAGGCAGGAGCTCATTCCACGTCTAAACCACCGTTGTAATTCACGAGTTTTCCCACTGGATGTCATCATCGTCCCACAAGAAGCCAGTCAGCCCGGCAGGGCGGAGATAAATAACCTCCAGTCCCTCAGACTCTTCAGGCATGATTCTCGCAACAGCTGGGCGCTCCGGACCTGCTGGAGTCCGCAGATGCTAAGCTGCCTGCGAATCATTCTCAATGTATACGTCAAGTGCCCAGACTGAAGGTTTTCTGCTTAGCTCAGTTACTTCTGCCCCACTTGAGGTCCTCTGCAGGCTTCTGAGGTTCTAAGGTGTTGGCAGAGAACTGAAGCAACTTGTGGAGTTCAGCCCCTGCAACAGGCCCACTTCGTCTGTAAGTGAAAGTGAAATTACGGTAGACAACAAACTAAGCAAACAAATCAGTTGCCAGACGTCGTTAGTTCTCTATGCATTCATCCATGAAAGCAGCTTTCAACAGCTCACATCTAATTGTCAAAAACAAAAGGTCCACCCCTCCCTGTCTCCCCCGCAGCACTGTTCCTCATCTAACCATACAGAGGCCGTTCTGAAAACAGGACAAAACAGAATTTTGTTTACTACTGCAGATCTGCAGCAGCATGCCTTCTTTGCTCTGCCGAGGGACAGGGCAGATCCTCTCAAAAGCATGTGCTGATCCTCACAGATCTGCAGATATTTTACTGTGAGCATAAGCAGGAGGTATAAGCAACCTAGTAAAAGCTTTTAAGAGAGGCTTGTACTCAGTCTCATTGCCTTCCCTTTCTCCATTTCCTGCCCATTATGCTTCAGTATTTTTAGTTACTCTCCCTTCTTTAGGCTTAGGTTGAAATTAAAGCAATACAAAATAAAAATAATAATGACTTGATTTTTTGGTTCCTTATCTCTCAAGTTTTCCACACTTACAATTTGTCTGTTTCTACTCTTTTTTTTTTTTTCTTTTCCCTGCCTCTGTTTATTCTTCTAAATCCTGTTCTCTTTCAGCTGAGATGAAGAAATACTTGTAGAGCAGGTTCTATTTCTCTCTCCCTCATCTCCCATAACCAGAGAGAGAGAGAGGAAGAGACTTAAAGATGGAGGAGAATAAGAAGGCTGGAGGATAGAAAGAGGCGGCAAGGGCAACATTATTTCCATTTCCCTTCTCAGTGACAAAGCAACTGAATTATGAGCCGAAAGACAGGGAGCTCTTGAGGGTAAGGCTGGAGCATGAACTTCTGAGGCTCTGAAAACAGATGACAGAAGATTAAAGCTGAAAAGCTGTATGGCAGTCAGAGAAGCTAGTAGGCTGCTTGTACCTTACTGCAGATGGGAGTGACATCTGGACAGCTCTGGTAAATGAAGAAGACACAGAAAAAGCACAGATAGTGAGCTCCAGTCAGTAAGTCCTATTTTCTGCTTACAGAAAGGCCAGAAGAGGACATGGCCTCACTGATGAATGCTGGCACAAAGTGTGTGAAATGAAAATTGCTGAGGTGCCTGACCTTGGTTCTTTTTATCTGCTTCAAGCACCACTTGTTTCTACCTGGGTCAACTACAGAGAGGATGTGTGGATTTAACCCTGCTAAGGCCACAAGAGTTATCGTTGACTAATCCCAAAGTCTTCCCAAGTTCCCTCTGGATGATGGCCCATATGTTACCATATCTTAAAAGACTTTCTTCTGAAAGTGTATTATCAACATCAGCAGAAGAGGCCTGCTGTGGAGGAGGTGCTACCACTTCATCTGAGAATGCAGGTAATGGACCCTATAAGTATTAAAAATCTAAATGTCTGCCCATAGCTGGGATGTGGCTGTTGTTTCTCTGACTGCTACCAGACACTCTCATTGCCAGGAAGAATATTTTCCTCAGTGAAACCGAGAAGCAAATAACAAGGAGGATATGCCAACCACCTTGCAGTACAGCACTGTGCAGCAATATCAGAGCTAGCACTAATGCAATTTAAACTTCAGAGTTTAGGCAAAATCCTTGCAACTTTAAGACAACCAGAAGAGAAAGTATGCACTAATGGAATCACCCACATTGATAAATCACCCACCATGTCCTTTCTGACCACTGTGCTAAATGAGCAAACCGAGTCAAAATATTGAACTGTTGTTACCACAGGGCAGATGCACTCCTGGCTTAGGCCACTTATTTAAAGATGTTGGGGCCCTTGAATTGCTCCTTGTGCATTCAGATAGCAAAGCTTGTAGATCTGAAGAAGATTTATGATCTCGACTCCTTTTCCTGCTTCTCCGTAGTTGAGACTATGACTCTCTTTGCCTGAGGAGGTGTTGGAGTTTATATGCACTTCAAGCTCTTACCTAAGCTGGTGGTTTTGCTGTGTTGGAAGTGCCATGTTCTGCTTATTGCATTCTCAGAGCTTTTATGTGGCTTTTTCAATGGCCTTTTTCCTGTGTATTCCCTGTAGCAGAATGAAAAAGTAGAGAGAGACAAAGAAGATAATATTCTCCTGTGGAGAAATGAAACAAGAATAGTTCAAAGAGATCAACTGTTTCCTGCTAACATCACTAGTTATATAGGAACCTTCCAGTATTAATGTATTAGGGGTTTGCTATAGGTATAGAGACCTTGGCTGGGTGTTTTCTGCAAGGCTTTATGATCCCTATTGTAATATCCTCTTTCTCAGAGATCCCAGTTCTTCAAAGTGATTGTAGTTTTATCTCCTTGTGAGGCTAAAGAAAACTGAGGTAGTTAGGCATTTCTCAAGAAAATATCCATTTACTAGTGAATTTGTATCTTATACTTGCCTTGTCCCTTTTAACATTGCTTTAACATACATTTGTTTGGCATATGTCTCTTTTTTATCTTGATCTAATTTGCTTAAACTCATTGACCTTCTAACTACTGACGTCAAGATGTTAAAAAATAGGTCCAGACAAAGAAACAGAGACTCACAAGGAACCTTGTAATGATAAGATTGGAAGAGAAATGAGAAGAGTTACAAAGCTGTGCAGCATGAGAGGGGCTGAGATGGAGACAGATAAATGGTTTCATAACCATGCTTCTATGGCAGACACCACAGAGAATGAGGCACCTTGGACCCTGGTGACCCCAGGACTCTGCTTCAGTGGTGCCCATCCTCCAGCATTGTAATTAAAACTAGATATGAAGTGTTAACAGCTGTAGACACTCTTGGGCAAGGTCTGCCAGGATAAACTACCAGCAGCACTATGTGGGTACGTCAGAAAGAAACAATGAGTGCTTGTGGCTGTTGACTCTGTTAAAAGACTCTAAAGTGATCACCTGCCAGGCTGACAGGAAGTCACAAGAGATCTGCTACCTCCCGGGAGCTAACGTCTGAGACATTGATGAGAAGGTGCCACAACTTGTCAAGAGCACAGACCACTGCTACTCTTTTGTGTGGACACACATGGCAATACAAACCAGAATCTGGGCAGAATCAAGGAAGACTACAAAGTCCTGGGGGTGCCAGTTCGAAGGTCAGGCCAACCAGAGCCATGACTGACATTTCTTAGCTGCCTTTCAAGATGAGAACCAGAAGAACATCACCTAAAGTATATATATAGCCATGTCCACAGCCTGAAGAACACACAGAAGGAACTGAAGCTCCATGCCCAGTTGGAAAGATATGATACCACAGGAATAACTGAAATGTGGTGGGACAAGTCAGATGACTGGAGGATTGCAATGGCTGGCAATAGGCTGTTTTGAAAAGAGAGAGGATACATTGCTCATATACATAAAGTATGTGAGCCATGTCCCTTCTCTGAGCTAATTTTCACTGTTTTCAGCCTGCTTGACAATAGCCTGTTCTCCTTCATTACACACCAGCCAACAAGTAGATTAGTTGACTTTCAGAACACAAAACCTCATATTAATCCCCAAACAATTAATTATTGAGAGAAGACACACATTTTTTTTAACTCAGCCTGTGACTCTTCTTGCTTCATGCAACAAAACATGTTCTGTGTAATTCCAGGCTTGTTCTTCCAAGCATCCTGCAGGTCGATGTTCTTACACACAGGGATGGAGTACCTTCGTTCAGAGAGTATAGAAAGAAACTGAGATCTCCTCAGAGGGCACAGAAACCTGGCCCATAGGATCTGAGCAGGGCTATGTCTCAGTAGCCCCTTACTTCTGAGTTCTAAATCTGGAGTTGTATTCCTAGAGCACAGAGGGACAGAACAGGCAACTTCTGGCTCAAGCATCCATCCTCGGCATACACAAAAAGCTTATCTCAAAAGAACTTTAAAGCAGACCAAAGTCCTGACAGTGTTTGTACCTCTGATTTTGAGTACAAAAGACACAAGAAGTAAGCGGTTTTGTCAGTTCAGGTGTGCCTTTTGTTTAGTCATCTATGTCATAAAAAGTCTTTGGAAAATAAGCTGAGTGACATTAAGAGGGGAAAACCAGGCACAAATCTATAAAGTGCAAAAACAAAGCCAAAGAAAATGGAGCTCCCTGAGAACAGAACCCAGTGTGTTTGCTGCCAGGCTATGTGCATTTTTCCTGCATTGTTTTCAAAATGACTTTTTGTCTGGTGGTGCAGAGCCAAATATCTCCACGGGTAACATGTAGCTCCCCAAACTCGTAGGAAATTAGCAAGTCTTAATAAAATTTATGCATGGCTTGCTGTTGCAGTTCCACATCTAAAGGGAAAACAGATGTTCTCTTCAGTTATTCTCTTCATGTCCAAAGGAAAGCTGTTGGTTACAGGCTTCTTTTTATTTTTTTTTTAAGAAAAAAAATTGGTGCTGAAAAGGTTACAAATGATGCAATTTTTACAACCCTACTCCTAGACACTCTGCTAACCTGAATTGTGGAGGTGATGCTTGCAGATGCCTGTCACCTACTTGCCAGCCTCATATTTCTTAACAACCTACACTTTAGGATGAATAAATAGAACAGAGTCCACAGTATTTGCCTGAGACCATTAAGGGCTGGCAGGCCAGGCGTCCAAGGCTTTGGCTGAATTCATTGTTAAGTTTCTCAGCCCAGGTTAGTTCCAAAGGAGAGGCAGAATGGATGCACATCTGAAAAGAGTGCTATTAGAGATGGCACTAAATGGGTCTCTCAAGGTTTCAGTGTGAAGAAGAAAAATCTTGATTCTTCACCTCCTTCACTCCTTCACCTGCTGACTTCCTTCACTTAGCACATGTACATTCTGCCCACATAATTTTCCACTACACATTGCAGATGGGCAATCTTTTCCTTCCAGTTTTACACAAACATTTTCAAGATGTGCAAAAACATTGGCACTCACAGTGAGTGTTTGCCATCCAAAAGAGCTTGCCACTGCAAACATGCATGCATGCATCCACATACATCTGATATTCATTCTTTGCTTTGCAGAGGGCTATCAAACATAAAGGCTTTCAAAATGCTAATTCACTGGGCTGCAATATTTGTTTGTTTCTAGAATATGTTTATTCATTGCTCTCTGAATGGGAGAATCCCAAGGTTTTTTTTATTCCTCCGCAGTTTCCAAGTGGATAGTAATACAAAAAACAAGTCCTTGAAAGAGAGAGAGAGAGAGAGAGAGAGAGAGGCTTTATTCCACCCCTGGAACTCCCTCAAGACTCACACACACAAAAAAAGCCTCCTGTCTCTGTCTAAAGATTAACTGATGNAGGAAGGGAGGAAGGGAGGAAGGGAGGAAGGGAGGAAGGAAGGAAGGAAGGAAGGAGGGAAGGAAGGAAGGAAGGAAGGAAGGAGGGAAGGAAGGAAGGAAAAGAAAGAAGTCACTCAAACCCAGCAAGTGCAATGAATTGCAGCCCTTGGCTTAACACTCTTTCAAAGTATTCATCCAAACAGCCCTTTTTAGCCTGTGGATGTTCATGGTCTTACAGATAATATGAAAGAATAAACACTCATACACACTGAAATGTGTCTGCTAGCTAATTTGGGAATTATTAGTCTCCAAAAATGGAGAAGCAAGGGGCTGCGTCATTCAAAGAAGCGATAGCAAATGATGCGAAGCCCAGGTGGCAGGAATGCAGAGAAGAGCTGGCAGGAACTAACCAGATGAGTGATCAGCATTTTATTCAGACAGTGTTTCAGCTTCCACCCAGAGGAGATTAAGTATCCTGTCCTCTCCGTGCAGAGAAGGAGAAATAAATCAGGTTTTACCACAAGTAGGGTGGCAGGGAGTTAATTAGGAATGGGGAAAAAAATATATTTCGGTTTGCAAAGGAATAAAAAATGAGCAAATGAAGGAAGTAAAATGCACTGAGAACACGTCGGAACACACCTGGGAAACAGCAACTGAGAATCGTGTGTGGGGAGGCTGCAGCCACAGGGGACTGCACACAACAGGTGATTCAGACAGCTCGGCGAAGAGCTGCAATCCAGTAGCCAAATGCTCTTGCTCCGAGTTGTCATATGAAAGCAGACATTTCCCATACCCTGTCTCATGTCAGAGTCTTCCCAACAACAAAGCATATAAAAAAGGCAAGCTGCATAAAGAAATGAAAGGACCAGACTGAGAGACCTGGGGCTGTTTAGTTTGGAGAAGGCTGACAGGGGACCTTATCAATGTCTGCCAATATCTGAAGGGTAGCTTTTCAGGAAGGTGAAGGCAGTCTCTTTTTCAGAGGTACCCAGTGGTAGGATGAGGGGTGATGGACATAAACAGGAAATTGCACCTCAGTGAGAGAACAGATTATTTCACTCATGAGGGTTGCAGAGCCCTGGAACAGGATTCTCTAGAGATCTTAAAACCCTCCTGGACATATTCCTGTGTGGCCTGCTGTAAGTGGTGCTGCTTTGCAGGGGGGTTGGACTCCATCATCTCTGGAAGCCCCTTCCAACCTCTAGCATTCTATGATTCTATGACCGAAGTTTCAAAGTAGTTTTTAGAAAACACAGCTCCTCATTACAGTCAACAGAAATTTCTCCACATCACTTGTAATTTGCCTCCCAGGATTTGTGTGAAACCAGAGCCTGACAGATTTTGCTATTAAACAAGCAGAACTACACAAGAAAATTAGCAGAAGTCACAAAAAAGCAGAATGGTGGAGAAGCAACCTTATTGCCCCATGGTCAGTGATTTCCACTAATGACTTAAGAGTAAAGCTCAATTAAATGAGTGGTAAATACTGCTACATGCTGAGTCTGGGTCTGCCCAGTGTTGTTGGCACACATGCGTATGGATATATTAAAGCAGAGGAAACTTCCAAAGGCGATGCACCTTTTTTCCTATATTCTAAGCTGAGGCTAAATCTCCTTGGGGCCTGGACCTCTGTAGCCCTAATGAAAATCAACTCCAAACAGAGAGCCTTAAGCTCCTGCTTCAGTCAGTTGAATGTTATCCTGTGTTTCTAGGAGGGGGTCTGTTTTCCACTGAGTTTAAACTGTGGGTGCAAGTGGATTTGGAGTCACATTGCCTTGCAGGAGGCAAAGTCCTGGCTGTTAGCTGATGGGTGACATATTACCTCTGTGAAGAATGACACGGATCCTGCTGCCATTCCAGATCTGCTGACTGCCCCTTTTTGCCAAGAATGCAGTAGGTTGCAGATCACTGCTCAAGAGGAAAGGCTGGTATGTGAATGAATGCACGAGTATGGCTTCTGGCTGAAATACTTAATCAATGTTTAAGTGACTTTCTGCCACCAGTGAATATCAACATTCCTCATTTTGGGTAAAAGGTGGGAGTCACATTTCCACATATATTCAGAGAGTATCAATATATTCCGAAAGCATCTGATAATGCAAGAGCACAGGCTGTGGTCAATCAGCATTCCAGTAATTTAGGAGAGTGCAGAAGGAGTGCAGGCTTTTGACTGTCTCCATGTTTGTTATTTATACCCCACGTCATTTTGAGCTTGTTGTCTGCTTGTAGCTTTGGGCTGACAGTTCCCTGATTCCAAAGGCAATTCAGCCCCTGACATAAAGCAGAAGAACAATGCACAGTTCCTGTAAAACAACAGTGCTCCCCCCACCGCTGTCAGAACGCAGGGATTAGATGCAGAATAATGCAGTCCCTGATCAAGCCTGCAGCTGTAATTCAACCTCTGGACAGTGCTGATGCCATAAATTTGTGAAGAAAAGTGCAGCTCAAGCGATTTGTGAACCAGAGCTGGTGAGCCCAATTGAATTACAGTTGTGGGAGCAGCCGGGATCCCCCTGCCTCGAATCTTTCCTAATGAGAGCCAGAGAGTGATTGCTTACAGTTTTAATGAAATGGAATTCTAATTTATAACTTTGGATAGAAAAGAAAGAAGAAACTTAATGATGGATGTTTGTGGATGACAGAGCAAAAGTACAACAAGGAGCCCAAAATAAATGGAGGGAAAATGCATTCTCCTGGAGGAGACAAGATAACATTTTATCTGAAAAAGTATATTCAAATTGTAGCAAACAGTTGTGATAGAGCAAGCACTGAGGACAGCTACTGTATAGCACAGCTCTGATGATGAAAGAGCTCAGAAAGAAAATACTCAAATGTGTTTTCTCCAACCCATTTATGATTCTTGGAAGAAGGGTAACTGTTCAGTTGATTCTGAAGCCGTCACAACCCATTGTTTTGGCATGAAATAGGAAGAATGGTGACTACGAGCACCACCAACATACTAGAATCAAATAATGATTCTAGTATGAATAATGAATCAAATAATGGTTCTAGTACGATTCAAAAGAATTCTAGCTTGATTCAAAAGAATCAAACGCTTTCTGAGCAAGTCTTCCAATTTCAGCACTGTTGGAAAGAAAAGCATCATTAACACCAAATACTGGTTTAAATAGAAACACTAAACACTAGTTTAAAGAGAATAACGGTCCTCGATGTTTCCCATGCTGAGGTATCATTCTGCTATTTCAAAACCCTTTTAAATATTGCACTGTTTTTAACTGGGACTTGGGTAAGACACAGGGAAGTTGAGGAGCTTCATCTCAGATATGGAAATGTGAGGAAAGAGATGGGAAAAATAGAGAACTTGAGTAAGGAAGACAAAATGGATGAGTAAGGGAGTACTTGCAGCTTGCAACCCAGGCCACACAAGTTTTGCAGCTCCTAATTTGAATCCACAATTCAGGGGTGATTAGAAAGGTGTGAGGTGTGTAGTGGAAGGTCTGAGACTTGAGGCTTGCAGCAAGGGTCACACAAATCAGGCAGGGTACTGGAGAAGTGTTGAAAAATGCTCAGGCTTTTGACTTTACATTTATTTTATAGAAGGCAAATCAATATCTCTTCACCCCAGTGCACTTGCACCATATGGCTTTCTGCTACAAGGTGACCAGGGCTCGAACATGTCTCTTCTGAACTGAAAACAGCTTAATCCAGAGATTTCTTTTCCCCCTACAAAATGTCTAAAGCACTGCATTACCTCATACCACAGGGTGATGGGATCTATCCCAGTGTTTTATTCTACAACTCAGGAATCAGCAGATAGAAACTACTACTATTCAACTAGCAAGACATGCAAGTTGAGTGGGAATTCACTGCTATTTGCAAATTAAACTGTTTTCTTGAATCAAGTAGTATTCAAATGTGTTTTCCTGTACAGGAGAGGATTTTCAAAGAGACAGGGTAGTTCCACTGGGAGAAACATTATAAAACTAGATGGCTAATCTTGAAGGGTCATTCTCTTCTATTCATCACTAAATTATTTCACATAAAAGTGGACGTCAACACACACACCTTTAGTCAGACTCACAGGGCCTGATCGATTTTGGAGCTGTATCACATCACCACTGGAGGGAGACATCATTCTTCTAAAAAGCTGTAAAACTTCTGCTGCCATAAATGCACTTCAGTAAGAAAGGGGGGGGAAAAAAAATCATCTCAAGAAATACAGCTGCTGGATTTGATCCAGGCTGGACGCAGTAAATCACGGGTTCTAATAACAATAATAATACAGCATGAACGAAACAGTGCCAGATTAACAAAGATACTTAATATGTCAACTCTGATCAGTGCTGCTCAGGTGAATCTTATCCAGACATCTGATCTTAGTCAGATTATATCCACCACCACTATCTGTATGTTCTTTTCCTTTCTTCCTCCCCCCTGGCTCACATCACTCACAAGTTGTGCTTGCAGAAATCCATTTGTGATGTTAAAGTCTCAGGCTGATACTTCCTAATCCTTTATCTGACTGTGACCTTAAATGTGACCAAAAAATGTTCCTGCAGATGGCATTATTTTAGTTTCCACTTAACCCCTAGCGGCCTAGTGTCCTATTTTACAATCATTCAATTACCTCTACTGCCGCTGAAAAAATCCAGTGAGAAAATAATTATTTGGTGCAGCTCAAGGTCGTCAGCTGTGGGAGGATAGGGAACCATCAGACAAGCTCCAAGTCATACTATGCAGACACCATTGGACAGCTGACAAGTGTATGCATGTACTTCAGAGAGGGGGACAGGGCATTATAGCTCAGCTCTAAAACCAACAGCTTCTGCTAGCAGAACAAAAGAAGCAGTTCTGCCAGTAAAAAAAAAGGGAGGGAGGAGGGAGAGGGGAGGAAGAGTAATTCTGCTTGATGTCATGTAGCATGTTCCCAAGGAAGGTAATGTTGCAGACGCCTGTTGTGCACACAGATGTGTGTCTGCACATGCACACACCAATATTCAGACGTTCTGCTTAGGTTACAAGCTAGCATCTCAGCCAAGACAAAGCATGTGATAGGGAAGAAATTCCTGTGTGAGGGACTCTCATGTTTCCACTAACAGTGAAGAGCCCACAGAAACTTTCAGCTCCGCTGACTATTTATGGTTTCTGTTTTGAACTTTACTCATGACACATGCCACCACCTGACGGCTGCCTCCTCACTCCTGAATTAGGCTAATTATAAAATTAATGTAGAAAGCAAAGCTTAAAAAAAAAATATTCTCATCACCTTCCCACGCAACTGCATCTCACACCTATAGTTGCAGCCAGTCATGGATTTCCTGTTGTACTCAGTGAATGGGGCAATTTCAGAATAAATATAGTTCAAGCACTTATGAATCTCTAGAGTGAAATCCTAGTAGTGCTGAGAAATAGGAGCTTCAACACAGAGTTTTATTGGTTTGGTTTTGTTGTTTGGTTTGGTTTTGTTGGGGTTTTTTTCTAGGTAGTTTTAAAGTTTCTTTTGGGCCTCAGTGAGCCTTGTTTATGGGAAGGAGATGATTGATGCAATTTTACACCATGTGCCATCCTTTGTAGTTTTGTTGACCCATGTGTCAACTTCCTTAAAGCACCACATACTTCCTGACAGTAATCATCTGGTTTTCCCTCATTGTTTTGGATGAGATGGCCAAAGTTTGCATGATCCAGTGATCTAAGACATTAGAGGAGAGTTAGGAAGAAGCAAGAGAAAAACACCATCACCATCACCTGCATTATTTTTACTCATCCTGAAACCACCCAGTTGTCCTAGCCTAAGCATAAGGTTGTGTCTATCCTGCAAGCTCTTTTGTTGTATCTTCCAGCTGCTTTAGCTCCAGTAATGGTTCTGCTAGTGCTGAATATATGTAAGGTGGCATCTTGGAGATCTAATTTTCTAATATGCTTAGTATCCATGATTCTCATGGAATTCCTTAGGACTCTACCTGCAGAACTTCACACATGGGTAGAGTCTAATTATCACAGGCTCTCCATATGCTGTTTTATAGTAGAGAAGGTCATGGCTTAGTTGCTGGAGGAACCTATTGCACTGACTATTGTAATAGAAATAGCAGGAGCTAAAAAGAAAAGAAATTCAAGTGTGTACCCTTACTGCACTGTGCAGTTCAATCTTCCTGAGGCATACAAAGTAAATGGTAGTAATAAAATGTGATAGGAAAATCAATTGGAACAAATGAAGCACTGTCTGTGCTGTATCCCAGCTTCTCTGCCCCATTGTTACTGCTTTGATTAATAAACAGCAATCTGATAATGAGCAAATCAGCTCAGCACCAGGATATGGTGAAGTAAATGCTGCAGACAGGCTGCAATGACAAAGCTAAATCTCACCAGCATAAGGCTGTCTTTGGAAGACTGCTTGACTGTTTCAGGAGGCTGGCCAGAGAAAGACCATTACTGCAGCAGGGTAGGCAGTGCTTGGACAGCAATGCTGGTTGGGAGAGAAGCTGCTGTAAGACCCTGGATTGGATGTTATATTTATAAATGTGTACTTAGGACCAGACATCGTTTTTTCACATTCATTTAATAGAAGTTGACCCACTGGCTTTCTCTAGGGTGCAAAAAATGAAGGCAACAACCAAAAATTGGCTCTTAAAGTGGTATTTTAACAATACAGTAATGTTACTATAAAGAACTCCAACTAGGTCAGAGCTGACATCCAGCTCAGTTCCTTTTGGTGCACTCTTAGAAAGAACTTAAAAGTAATGGAACTGTGTCCATTTATGCCAGGAATAAACTGGCTTAATTGTGAGCTATTCTGTATTTCCTCCATGTTTATTTGTTTCCTGAACATTCTGTATGTCTCTGCTACCATGGCTAGAGATTGCCTTGTGTAGCCCTTACTGAGCACTGTTCTGATGTGCCCTGGTGCCTTCTAAGCACTATGTTAGGAGCTACTCTTTCAGTACTAGTTTTTGAGCAGGGGATTGAGCTTCAGCAAGTTTCAGTGCCTGTTTCTGTTTCCTTGCTGTTTTGCTAATGCTTTGGTAGATGCAATCACTGCAGGCTGTGCCAGAGATCCTTGTTAGTTCTCCACTTCTTCTGTGAGCAAAAATTATCAGATTCACTGACATTTGAGACAGAGAGACAAGAGAAGTGTACATAATTGATGTGAGACCGCTGGTTGCAGTGAATTTAAATCAGGAGAAAGAAACTGTTCTCCAAAGGACTGGATATACCAAACACTTGTTAAGAAATGGTTCCAAGCTGTGACTGCTGGCCACAAGAAGGCTTTTCTACCAGCTTGTGAAAAAGAAGTTAATGGGACAAAGAATAAAGGAGAAAATGGTCACATCTGTGTTCTCAGGTGGGATTTTTCAAGTGTGCCAAGGTGACAAAATTGTTCTTTTGCCAGTGCCTTGCTAAGTCAGGATGGCTGCTGTACCTGAGGGAGGGGCAGTGGCAGCTATTACTCTTCAGACTTATTTGCAGTAATTAATTCTCAAGCCCTCTAAAAACAGCAAGGGAGGCAAGCTGCATCCCAGGGCTTTTCCACACTCCAGCCCAGCTCCATTACTTTACTTCTTATTTGCCCTGGTAGGAAGAGCCAGGTCTTGGCCCCAGTCCCAGTTCTTCACCTCTGGGATGGTAACACTCCATTCTGCACACCCTCCTGACAAGCCTGGAGCTGAACTACCTCGTGTATCCCTTAATAACCCCTGCTATTGTCACACTGGCAGGAGTGGGTGTTGCAAATAGTTTATTGCCTGGCACTCCTGTCTGGTTGTTTGCCCAGGCATGCTGGGGATCCTGTGAAAGAGCCATCTCTCCATCTTTGTCTTTCTGTATCCTCACTTTGGAAGAAAATCAATATTGCTGTTTGTTGCTAAATTGTCAGACAGCTTTTGATGCTAATATCTGATGAAGCAGACATGCTGTTGTAGATATTTACTCTCAAAGAGGTTCTCTATCACCCACCATCTGTTTTTAAAAGGGTCTTTTTTTCCCCCCTTTTTTTTTTTCCAGTGACTAATGGTGCATTTAACCCCGGAGAGCTTCTGATCTGAACATCAGAAAGTTTCTACAGCATAGGAACAGAAAAAAAGGAGGCGGAGGAGGGAGGGTGGATCAGCTTCCTGTTGTTCTAACTTGGCTTACTGGTAGGGTTCTCAAATCAAATTAGAAATCTCACTGTTTAAGGCAGCCACCAGTCAAATCCTTGAGCTGCCAGACTTGCATTATAGTCTTGTCCTGACTTTGGAGATTAGAGGCAGCATAGCCACAGGGAGCCAGACTGTGTTGCTGACCTGTGTGGACAAGACATATCAGCTCTCTGTCCGCTTGTTCTGTCTGTACAAAGACCTTAACAACACTTTCGTCATAGAGAAGCAATAGTTCTACAGATGAAAACTGCAGGGATGGGAGGCCTTCAGTTTGCTTTTTCTGAGACAGAGATCAAAATTTACACTAGAAAGAGCTGGGGGGAAAGACCATGACAATGTCAGACTCATCAATGTTTGGGTCCAGACTCATCCCTGAGGGCTAGAGACAGTTTTGCAGCTACATCAGGTGTGATTTCTGGGAGCACAACAGAATTCTGCAGTACCTGAAAGAGGTTGTGTCATAGTCTTTCAGGACTACATTAGCTGAATGAGGTTTTGTGTTCAGGAAAGCATCAGAGAGAGTGGTTACCCTAGGTCCTCCAGGAACTGTGTGGGCAGTGTGACTCCTGCTATGCAGGAAAGATGTCCTAGGCAGTGACCTTACTGTCATCTGAGCTTCCAGAGTAAAAGAATGTTACTCACTGTGCATGGGCCCACAGGAGACCTTCCTTCTCTACTACTGAAAAGTCTGGTAAAGCACAAGGGTTTTCTGGAATTGCAGCTTCAATTTACACACTTCCCTTAATCTTTTGGTGCACTAAACCACTACACAGAGTAGTGCCCTGATGCAAGTTCTCGGTGCTACATCCCTGAATCAGCCCACACATCACATGGAGGGGAGAGCAAACAAGAACTCTGGAAGCTGAGCAACAAGAAAAATGGGGAAAATAAAGTAACTTATAAGAAAGGAATCATAATGTGTTGGTTGAAATCTTGTGTGCCTTTCAGTGGAATAAAGCACAAAATAATGCTAATACTGTTCAGTTCTCAAAAGTGAACACGAGCAAGGGAGATGGTAACTGCACCAAAAGGGAACACATTTGATAGGCTTCACAGCAGAAGCTGATTAATGCTGAATGACTTGGAGCACTCAATTCAAATAATTGCAAAATCCTTGAATGTTGCTCTCCAAGAAGTCCCAAGCCCCTGAATGTGTCCTGCTTTTCCAGTCTCCAGGGGACAGCATAGTATCTGCTACTTAACGATCTCAGCCTTGTGTGCCCACACAGTGCTGTAAGCCCGTGACAGCTCCAGGGTTCACACAATCTGAACATCTCAGAGCTGAAGTCAGTCTACCTGAAGAGTGCCTCTCTCTGACTTCATCCTTGTTACATACTTTTCAAACCCTAGGCCATGAAAATAGCTTGGAATAAAAGACTACAGAACCCTCTAACAGGTTTACAGGCACTTTTCCAGCTTTGGCAACTATCTCCACTTAAAGTTCATAGGCAAGAGCCTGCTTTGTGTGTGTTCCTACTCCCTTGCAAATTGTGCTGCCAGAGCTGTCTGCTGCAGACAGACCGATTGACAGCGTAGCCTCCAGCCAGAATCCTGATTCAAACGAATATCAAATTCTGTGTAATAAAGTTTGCATGAAATTTTTACCTGCAACAACTCCCCAATGTGCTGAACTGCATGATACCGACTTATATAAGACATCATTTTAGCAGCAGAGTTAAACAAAATGCAAAGCCAGATTGAGTTTGATTTTTTTGCCTTGTGATCATAGACACCATGTCACATCTGATAGATACAGCCCCTTCCTGACATTATTTTGTAGTATATACACATCAAATACAAAATTTGCTTCAACAAGCATTTCATACCTATCAAGTGTTTAAACATAGGCTTTAAAATATTTCAGCTATTAAAATAAAGCAAATTAAAACAAGAAATGTTTCTAGGTTAAAGATAGGAAGCATGGGAAATATTGAAAAAGGTTGCCTCAGTATTATTGAAATACTTTGATTGTTTTTTTCTTCCCCCCCCTCAATGAGGTCTTAGAATGGAAGCATTTTCAGAGATAATGGATTTGGCTGCAAACACATTTTCTAATAGGACAATATTCCATTGAGAAATTTGCCAGTTGCTTTTTCTAGTGGCCAATTTTTCAGTGACATTTTCCAAAGAACAATCTACATCTGAAAAATTTTCAATGAGCTCTCCTGAGCTCTTAAAGGAAAGAAGCAATTGTGTTCCAAGCATGCATTTTAAAGACAGTCATTACTTTAAGCTCTACCCCCTTTTAAGAAAAAAAGTAGTAGACCAAGTATAGGGCAATTGTCTTTTAAACTTAAACCACAAAATTCTGAGAAATGTTTCCAGACTTTGATTAAAAGGCTACAGTGATTTAATTTTAAAGTGGGTTGATATAAATATTACTCACCTTAAAGGGACATACGCAACTGGTATCCAGACATGTCTCTGTCAAGCAGCTTGGCCTGAGCTCTGGTGTCCAAGCATCCAGTTCAGACTTGAGTCTGCAGCTTGAATTTTTCTCTCTATTAGACTAGTTACATAATTCATCTGAATTTCAGTGGTCTCTGCAAGTCCAGACTTACACCAAAGTGCCAACAATACAAAAGAATAGTCCAACATAAAACTCATCACATCTTTGCACTTTGATGAGATCAGCCTGCTTTGGTTGAGTTCTGATACAATTTATGACAACAATTTGCGACGTTTCTCATCTCCAATTTGTTTTCTTCCACTTTTGCTTCCAGTTTTTCAGCCATGCAAAGCTGGCTGTGCCTGGATGGGCGTTCGCACGTGTGTTGGTAGCTTAAAGCAATAGCTTGCAAGCGAGACAGCAGAATGAATAATACTGCAATGATCTACAGCCTAAGTTCCAAGTTTGCACTTCAAATCTGCCAATTCAGGACTTGGAATCCATGCCGATTCCAGCACTGACATTTAAGGAAATTCATAGCCTCTTTTCAAGCCCACAGATTTTGAATATACTTCAAAAGATGCAGAGGTTAATTTCTTTCAGTTCAGATGGACAGCATTTGAATCCAGATCAGAAGCACTCCCTCAGCTAGTGTAAGTGACAGTGACCCCTTTTGCTCTGTTGGAGTTCTGGGAATGTGTTCCAGCTTTAGATTTGCTCTTTGAGTTCACATCCAAAAGTCAAGGGGGAATACAGTTTGCAGACCTTCCCCACCAGCTGAGAGATGAAGGTTGTGCAGGCTACAGCACACAGCTCTGTCAGTGACCTTCACTTGACAGAGTCTGGTTTCTTTGCACCACATGAGTAGACAACCATAAAGCCTTAAAATAGCTGCAGAGCTGGGGATGTCCAGGAGATACCCTCAGACATCAAGAAGAAGTCTGTTCCATGTATCCACACTTCTCTTGTTTCACAGAAATAATTAGATCTCTTGCTCTCCACCTCAATCTCTTGTTCCACTTTTGCCATAAGGTGGTTTAGCTGTCCTAAATTACAGATCAAAAGGCTAAATGCTAAAGGCCAGATTAATTATTTAGTTTCTTCCTATAGTCCATGAAAAAAAAACCAAAAACCCACAGACAGTGCAGAGGGCAATTCATCTCACCTTTAGATAGCTATCTACAGTAAACTAGATGAATAGCTCTTTGGAGGTGGATCTCCATTCACTGTAAAAGGAACCTTGGTTAGACTTTGGCATTTACCTTTCCGATGCCTAAAGTTAAGTGAGATAAATCACATCTGCAGCTCTTGTCCGTGCAGAGAGGGCTCAGAAATAAAGCTGTGGCGAGAGAAGATATCTGCAGACACAACTGTGGCAGTCTGAGATACTTCATCCCCTCTGCCCCACTAGCCATCTGTTCTAGCCATTCCACCAGATGTTGCAGATCCCTGTGGCATAGTCAGCAGGACATGGACATCCTATGAGCCCTGTCTGGTGAGCAGTCAGCTGGTTTCTCCTGAAGGGATCTGAGGCTGACCTGGCTGAACTTTTTGCTGAAGCAGCCGAGAAATGTTCTTACAGTCTCCGTCATTGCTCAGCTCTGGACTCAAAAACTATCAGAAGAGGGGCAGCAACAAACCTCAGGCAGCTGTTACAGAAGGTTGTGTTATCAGGGCGTTTGGAATGAATGCAAAATGCTCCTGGAAAGCTCAGCTTTTCCAACCGATACTTTCTTATTTCTGCTTGAGCTACAGAGGATCTCTGAAGAACGTCCAATTTGTTCTATATATACCTCAACTGGTTGTTATTCTTTGCCCTGGAGGGAGTTGCAGATTGTGTATGCAGCCTGTACTTTGTGAAGAGGTTGCAAAATAGTATCATCTCCCTGCTTGCACAGTCCAAACAGATGGCATTGGGCAGGTAAAGAGCTATTCTCCGAGAAATGCAAGCTAAGGACAGTCTTTCAGACATTAATAATTTGAGAAACACAGCAGCAGAAATTAGATGTAAAGTGACATAAATGACTTCTAGAAGATACCATTAGTTAAAAAATGATGGGGAAAAAAAGAGAAGAGCAGATGAGCACAACCACATATGAACTGACCCAACCTACCTGAGAGACAGCACAACATCAGAAGCTCTTTGCAAAGACAACGTAGCAGTTAATCTATTGAGGGCCACCAGGCCAGATGTTTTCCTTGGATTCTGATTGTCTTTTTATTGCCAGCTGCTGCTCATCAGCCTGAAGCCCCAACTTGGGAGACTTGGGATGACGACAAAAGCAAATGTAAATTTGTTATTAAATGAATCTTAAAAGGCAGGAATATGGCAAGGAATGAAGGATCTGAGGATAATGGGATGTACAGCTCTTCATCTCTAGGTCAATTTTTATTGCATTTCAGATCAGCAATTGCACAAGTCATTATTATCTGGTCAGTTTTATTGAATCAATTTGGCAGTCTCAATACAGTGTCTAATGTATAGAGGGGAAAAAATGCAAAAGACTGAGGAGATTTAGGAGTCGAAGTCCCACTCATTATCAGTGGAACTTAAATGCTCTGAGGAGTTAAGTGCTTTTGAAAATGGGATGTGATCTTCTAAGTCATGCACACACTTTTGAAAATATTATCCTACTTGGCCACAGCACAATGTGATGCTTGCTGGTCTCCTTGCTGTCAGTCATGGCAGAAAGGTCAAGGACTGACTAGCTCACAGCAATTACTGGCTTATGAAATTCTCCTTTTCTTCTTCTCAGAACAGTCCCTCCTGTTGAGAGCAGGCGTATTGGCAGGCAATGATGTTGTAGAGAAATATAGATTTCAGTGGAGAAACAGAGAAACCTGTTGTCTGGAAAAGGCACCATGGTATTTTCCAAAAGTAAAAAATGTAGAAAACTGAGAGATGTACAAATGAATACAATGCAGAGGCAGGGATAAACTAAATGAAACGTTGGCAGATTTGGAAAGATATGATGTGCCACTGGGACCCTGGAGTCTATTGTCCTGTAAGTGCCAAGACTACAAAGGAAACCCACAAAACTGTTAAATAAAAAAGGTTTTAAAAGGAAGGGGGAAATGTCACTTCAATTAATGCCAGGAATAATAGCCATTTTCTTCTGATTAAAATGGTTATGGAAAAACAGGGCTACAGAGCTCCTGTGGCCACCAGTGGTAGTGTTGTTGCCACTACCAACCAGCCCTCAGCTTTTATAATTGCCTGTGTTCAGAAACTCACCTCAAGCTGTGTGTGGGACACATCTTAGTTCCACATCCTTTAGCACAACCCCCTTGCTTTGTTCCTCTTAGATTCCACTTATCTGGTCTCATCAGAAGTTTTCAATGATCCAAATGGGATCCATATTTTTAATATAATAAATTACCCCAAGCTCCGTCTCAAGATCTTTGTCCTTCTCACGTGTTCAAAATCTGCTGTCTCTTAAGAGACGCTGGTGGCCGAGAAGTTGTGGAGGTGGTTGTGGTCTGATCCACATCCTAGATCCCCAGCACCTGAGACATTGGCTATTCAGCATAGCTCCAGTTCCATTCCATACATGTATTCTGCCAGCAGGAAGTCTCCAGCCAGCAGGAGTGAAACAGGAGTGAGCACCGGACATCTGATCAGAGAACTCTGCGAGCATCTGTTCCACCTGGGCATGTCCTTTTGTCACCAAAGAACTCCATTTTACTCAGTGGCTTTTATAGCTGGTCTTCGTCTATCCAGATGGTTTTATGCTGCTCTTCTCCGATCCTGTCTTTTATTGTTCGGATAAGATCTTCAATGCTGCTCCAAGCATCTGCCTCTACAGAGGCATAAAGACATGGCAGGGCTTCCAGTTCCTTCTCCTTCAGACGGCACATACGTAAAAACTCTTCTTCAGTCTCTGGCTTTGGCAGTAGTTTCCTGTATCAAATGAGCAGATTAAAAATAAATGTCTTATATTTAATATTAATCCTGTAGCCCAACTGCCCCGTCAGGAATTTATTTTCTACTGACTATATACAAGCAATAAAAGCAGTGGAGAATATAGGTCTCCAGGTCTCTCCTTCCCTTACCTTCACACTGGCCCCAAGGAAAAAGCATTTTCAATGGGGAAACAACTTTAAAGAGTGAATGTAGGGAGAGAGCAAGTATTTATGACCTTTCCTCTTCCAGCTTAAGAAAGGCTGTGGGAGTGCTGAGCATGGAGAAAACCACATATTCTTGAGTCTCGTCCTCCCACAGTGCTCCTTGCTATCAGTGATGGTGAAAGACTGCTAGATTTGGGGGATTCCTACTTTCTCCCATTGTAAGGTTTCAGGAAGGAGTTGCAGGAGAAAACGGTGCATATGGAAGCACCAGATGAAGAGAGAAAAGTTATTTCTCTTAGTGAGAACATTATTGGACTTGAGAATTATTCGTTGAATAAGACAGACTATCAAATATGCAGAAGGCTTGATATGTTACCTGAACCTCTTGATGTTTTTCTCTGAGACTCTGATAAAGAGAACAATAGGATATATCTTGGCTTTGATTAAATCCTTTGTGCAGCTTATTCCAGCTTCCAGGAGACAATGCTTGTTCTAAAAACAAAGTCATAACGGTGTCACAAAGGAACATTCACTACTGTGGAGTCTGGAGATAAAGGTATCCATACCTTGTAGGGGCATCTGGAAAGCTTCCTATTTACCATTGCATTGATTTAAAACCTATTAATCAAATATACATTTAAAGTCCAAACTCCTCCTACTGGTTTAAAACTTGTCAGTCACAGCAGCTGAGCTTAATAGCTCTCTGAAAAGGTTTTAAATTGAAATGGATTGATCTAAAGATGAAGAGCAAGACAAAATACCAGTTTTACATATGTACACAAACACGCATACTTGCTCTTTGTTCAGAGAGCACATCTACTGCAAGTACTTATGAGAGAAAAAACCATCACTCTCTCTTTTTTTCCCATGCTGTGCACCAGGTCTGCTCTACTTGATAGAAGATCTCTATGTTTGACATCACTATCTTTGTACTCTGCAGCCCCGTGTCTGTGTTTCAGGCTGTCCTTTCTTTTGTCTGGGTCCTTGTATCTCCTACTCTCTTGCACATTCATATGTACTTATGAAATGAAAAGGAATCGAATAAGGGATGGAGCATAGAAAATGAAAGGATATTTTGCTGCATCAATGTGGGTCATCACAGAGAATGAGCTAATATATAAAAGGATGTGGCTGAGGATGAAAAAGAAAAGGAAAAGCAAGAGCACAAATAAAAGCCATTTTGGGGGAATAAATACAAATCTGAGATTGAAGGCGGGCAAGAGAGAGAACATGCCACTGTAAAGTGGTCAGCTTCTTATTCAGGAAGAAACAGACACTGCAGACAGACTCACAGCCAGCCTGTCAAAGGGATACAGAGCACACTACACACCTTGGCAGTGACAGCCTCAATATTGGCAGGGACAATACATTCATACGTGTTCAGATTCTTTTCTCTGCTGAAGATGATAGTCTCTGTTCTTTGCTTCCTTAAGAACTCTTCTTTTGTTACAATATCTAGGAAGAGATGTGGATCAGGACAAAATCAGTATTACAGCAACATAACACCTAGAAAACCATCCAACAGTACTTCACATGGGATCTAAGGATGGTTCAGGGAGAGAAGGGGAGCAATGAATTGTTGTAACAGCTGCCTCATTTCTTCCATTGAATTCAATTAAAGCCTAATCTGATCACAGCTGAGCATCTCAGCTATATCCTGCACCAATGAGTCCTTGGGCAATTACTACGACACTATGAAGGCATTAAATTAAAACAGTAAATACAATTCCAGCACCTAATGTTATACAGTAACATTGCGGGGCTGAAGGATGCTGAGACGTGCTAAAAAAGAAGGCCTTCAGTATAGGCTCCTAAAAGAAGGATTTAGTGTTCCAACATTTGTGTTTAAAGTTTAACAAATTTTGGCTTAGGTTGCAGTGTGTGATACTGGCCCCCTTGTGAATTGCAGCTCTACATCAAAGCTTTTGTTTTATGTTGCAAGACAGGAGATATTTATTATAACACTTAACTTCTCAGTTTCTCAGTCTGGATGACTGTAAGCCTGCAAACTATGTGGTGGGTATTCAATATTAGTGTAAAAATGAAACGTCAGCTCTGTTTAATGCTGTGTTGTATACAATCTTGCCCTACAGCAATCACACTACTGCATATTGCTTTAATAGTAAATACTTAGCATGGAAGAAAATCAGTCTTTTGAGTAGATCAAATGCACATTCTTCATAGCCTTGGATGAGATATAAACCTAAAGTCGCTCTAGGGAAGATATTCTTCATAATAGCAAATACTAGAAACAAATTAATCAAAATTTCACATTGCCTAGATATGCAATATGCAAAGAGTATGCAAACAGAAAGAGCACTCACAGCATTTCAGTCTCTCAGGGGCATCCTAGCAACCACACAGCGTACACATGGATAATATTCACAGACACAGAATCTCATAACCATGTGCACTGGCTGTCTCAAAAACATTCAAATATCTCAGATATTACTCAAAAAGCAGAATTTAGAACTACAAATAACTCTGATGTGACTTGAAGTACCTCAAGCAACTATCACATGATCATGCCTCTCTGCATGTGCATGCATATGTATGTTCCCATGTCCAGCACTGAGGATTAATGGTCATGCTTCTCTTTTATCCCATTACCTGGCTTGCATATGTTGAATTCCAGGGCACCTCCAGAGTTGAGAAGCTTCTGTACTAAGGTCTTGGCAAGCATGGTGGGAGTGAAAAGTACAGGGCGCCTGCGCTCACAGTGGATTGGCCTCACCAAGCTATAAGGGATCAGGCTGAGCCTCTTATTGATTTCACTTTCAGAATCCAAATCTGAGTAAAGAACAAGACATTTATCATCTGGTTACCTCTTTATCAGCACGTGGTGAAAAAGGAGGAGAAACACATGAACCCAAAACAATACGGTTAATCATACTGGTCCTCCCTTCTCTTTTGCCAGGATTGTCTTCACTGTTGAACCTGATACTAAATAATTCAAAATGCCTTTTGCTTTCAAGAGATGATTTAACAGATGAATAAGACTCTTGCTTGGATAATCTTTCTGCTTATTAACTTGACTTACTTTGAGTTAAAGGGTTTTGGACAAAAAGCAAGAATGCACCTAGGAAGGAGTGCCAATCAAACACAAAGTTTCAGTGTCCTAACCTTGCTCAGGAATCCTTGGTGACTCAAGCCCTTTTGGCAAAATCAGTTTTGGTCACAAATGCTGTTGTATGCTTGCACAAAGTGGACCACAGATGGTAGTAAGAGGAAAGAACTGTGACATTTTTCATAGCCATGCTGTTAGGTAGACCTTCATGCAGGCCTTTATCTCAGTGCCATGTGTGTAAAGCTATAGCTATTTTACATTCATACCTTCCAGTTTCTCAGGCAATGGCTTCTTTGCTTCAGATGAGGTCCGTGCCAGCCCAGAGGGCCAGCCGGTGACGATACGGACCCGCTCATTACTGTTCATACGCTTGTATTTGTTTTCAGACCTACTGACAAACTGGAAAGGTAAACAAGGAGATGTGACCATCACTCATTTCTTACAGTTTTTTATTCTCCCATGTATTCATCAGCCCACACTTGTTATCTACTAGAACTGAATTACCTGTGTCTGTTGAAGACAAGACCCCATGGATCTGTTGACTGAATACTAAGGCTCTTTAAATATCATAGATCCGATTCACAGCCTTTGTTAATCCCCTTTGAGATTTCTTATTTTGCTCTCTGCTCTTAAGCAGCATG
Source organism: Psilopogon haemacephalus (assembly GCA_013396835.1). Taxonomy (NCBI): domain Eukaryota; kingdom Metazoa; phylum Chordata; class Aves; order Piciformes; family Megalaimidae; genus Psilopogon; species Psilopogon haemacephalus. The sequence goes on from VWZI01007799.1 coordinate 641,780, forward strand.
TTTTCTTCTTCACAGAGCTCCCTGCTACCACCAGTACAAGCACTGATGTGTCCACAGCAGAGTAACAGACCCACTGTACCTATGTGCACAAAACTGTCACAGAATATACCCAAAACTCTGCCTCTTCTTTGCTGTAGCAGAGAGAATAAAAACCTTCAAAATGGGATGTTTTTTACACTGAGAAGCAGGCTTCGTGCTTTCATTCCTCACCCACCCACCTATTCCTCTATCCAAATATTAATTCCTCCTCCTGTATGTTTGCTAACCTTCGCAACCATCTTCCTTCACAAGACTTTATCTTTCACCCACAGTCTCTGTCATGCTCAGAGTCACTGACCTACAATTCTATGAGTGTTTACTGATGGAACCTTATCTCAGAGAGACTTGTGGGTTGGTCCAGCCCAATGGATTTGTCCTCATGTGGTTGCAGAACACATTTCAGTCTCTGATGGCAGAAATGTTTGATTCATCAAGCTACATTAGCAATGGAAAGTGTGTACTTAAAAATAAACATCCCCATCACAAGAGCAGTTAGAAAACACAACCCGTTCATCTTTGTCATGTATTAAATCTCTTTTTGATTGGAATAAATCCTGACACCAGCTTTGTACCTGAGGTGGGATTTCTGGGGAAATTAGGATAACCTGAGAATATCTGCTGTTTAGATCCACTGCCAGACATTGCACTGAGGATTATTATTATTACCTGTAATATTTGGCCTAAAAGAAAGCTTGCTCTGGATAGGCGAGGGCTGGCTTTTGGGTCATTCTGTGGCACAGGCTCCTCTGGCTGCAATGTATTCTAGTTTAAAAAAAAAAACACAACAAAAAAACCAAACAAAAAACACCAAAACACAGACATTTTTCTTTACTTCCCCAATTGTTTTTCCTTTTCTTTTCTTTTTAAATCACAGCATTCAAGGAATAGAACAAGTGACAGTAGATATTCTGTGTTTTCAATAAAAAGGATGGTGACTGATTGGTATCTCTCCCAAAGACAAGGTTCTAAGGAAGCTGTAGACATAGCATGGCTTGTACAGAGATACACCACTTCTGTTACTGCTCTTCGACATTCCCTTATTCACAGGAGACTCTTGAGACTTTTATATCTCTCCACAGCTTATTAAAGAGGCAATTTCTGCACCAAGAAATAGTATGCAAAGCTTTTGCTTTCACTGGCATCTCTGCCAGTGATCTCTGTCTCTTTGATCAGTGGGGACTGGAGTACAGAAAGAATGTGTGACACTTAACCTTGACTGAAATCAAGTACAAGCAGTGGCTGCAGTGTCTCTGCCATTATTAGAAGCATGTATGTCTCCCCAGCTCTAGAAATACATTATTGTATCTAACACACCAGGAAGTCAGTTTTTATGTAAAGATGGAATTCTTGGTTCTAAAGCAAGGAAAAACAAATTACTTTCACCGAGGGAAAAGGAGAAATCAGCAGTGTGGTTGTGTGTGAAGACCTGATAATCCCACTTTTCTCCATAGGCTGGAAGAGACAGGTCTTTCTGCTATAGGACTATGATAGCTCTGTGGATTAGATGCTTGTTCACGGTAGGAGAGAAATAATTCTGATTATTAACTCCAAGGACACAGCTTCTTCCTCATGTGGGTATGAAGATGCATTAGAGGCTTACAGGCAGAGAAGAATGAAAAGGATTAGCTAAAACACAAAATAGATATTAGGCCTTTAAAGTGTGCTCCCTCATAGCTGGAAGGGTTAATGGAGTGCCAGAGTGTGGCCCACTGCCAGGGACAATATTATTTAAAGGAACACGAGGTGACCATTGCCTGGCCATAACCAAAAGCCTACACAGTGTGCATCCAAGACTTTCTGTGAAATTAAGATGGTGAACAACAAGTAGCAGTGGAGCATAGGTGTTACAGTGACCTTGTTTGTAGACACGTACCCGCAGTGCCCGGAGGGTATTATGTGAGCTTTCTGTCTCATCTCTGCTTCCTCTGTGCATCAACCGCTGCAGCTTTACCAAAAGCAGTTGCTGGGCTCTAAAAGGAAGGATGGAATCACATAGATCAAGATATCTGAGACCACTCAGAAGAAAGCTGGATTGCAATGGATCTGTGCCTACAGAAAAGATTAAATAGAAACAGTAGTGGAGACTGACTGAACAAGAGAGAAACAAAATAAAGAGCAGCGCTGCAGAGCAGTTAGGGATTAAAGAATATTCAGGACATATTTTCCTATGATATTGTTTGAGAAACCAATATTATTCTTTCAGGTAACATCTGGAATCTCCTTTCTAAAGCTTTATAGGTTCATATTACAGTTTAAAATCATCAGGCCATAACTCAGCAATTAAACCATATACCTCTTTGCTCACAGCAGTAAATAATTTCCCTGTTTACAGAGTCACTGCTCTCAATGGCGACCACTCAGCATTGCCCTCACCTGCTGTAGCTGGGAATGGTCCCTGTTTCAAGGTCCCTGTCGGTGAAGGGGTCAACTCTGGCACACAGCCACTCACACCTCCCCTGGTACATGGTGTCAAGAATATGAACAATCTCATCACATCTGACTGACAGGGAGCAGCAGTCCAGTTGGCTGGAGATGTTCAGATTCAGGCGGATGTAGAAGGAGTCCCCGGATGTGATCAGCCCCTCTTCCAGCTCCGACAGCAGCTTCCGATAACCTGCAGCAGCAAAGGAAAGGGTGAAGCATGACCACTGATGGTCAGATTTCATGATTGCTGCATTCCTGGGCATCCTCTGGGACAAGCACACAGCACAAACTTCGGACACAACTCCCAGACAGGGTTACGACTAGTTACACTAGTTACAACAAGGTTCTTTACATGCCTGCACCTTACAGAAGCTAATGGGGCATTGATCAGGAACAGCTCATGCTGCTGGAATCAGAATTTGTGAGAGTATTTTCATTATGATGACAACTTTAGGTAACTCCATTTTCAGTGTTTCACACATGACCTATGAAACAGAACTTCCCATCAAAGATACAAGTACAGCTATAGCCCTATTCTGTAAGTACACTTTGAGTTCTGCCACTGATTTTAATGACAAGCTATTCTTTTTATTATAAGCTCTAACTGGCACTCCCACAATCTATATCATGCTTTATCTGCAGTTAAGTGGTGCTCAAAAAAATTTTTTTTCAATAGTTTTTTCCTACCTTTGAAAACATCAAAGAAAATCAAAGACATCATTTCCTGTATGATCTATGCAGCTGAAAGTCTCTAACCAGCATTAAAAAATAAAGCAACACAAATTTATATACACTGGTGAAAAAAAGGATTTTGGAATGCAATATTTAATCCATAGCCTGAAATTATCATTACAGGCCATGAACACTGAAATCAAATTCTGTTCACCACACATGGACTCCAGCTGTTAAGATAAAGCCACAAAGGTAATAAACAGGGCAACTCCATCAGGTAAGTGCTAAATTGACTTCAGCTGGATAAAGATGATTCAGCTCACCACATTGTATTACAGAAAACTGTACATAAAAATAAGCTTGAAGGTGTTTTGTGAGCCATGTCATTATTGGCCCACCATGTAAATTCTTTAGAGTCCTGTAGAGACAAGCATATGGGGATCTTTTTGTTCTCAGGCACAAAGCTAAAAGCTGGAGCAGTTACACAGAGTAGTTATAATTAACACCAGTGGGCATGCTTCAGATTTATACCAATACAAAGGATATTCTGGTTCTGTCATTCTCATCCAGGCAACTTAGTATAATAGACCTGGGACTAATAGGAGATGAGAAATATTTTTGGTCTTACCTTCATGATTTGATTTATACTGGAGTGTGACTGGACCACTGCACCTCTGAATCGTCCAGTGAACTTCTTCCTTTGTGCAAGTATCCAAAGGAACACTCTGATTTTCCCCTTTGATGCAGCCCTCCAACTAGATATGAAAGAAATATCACTCTCCAGTGTGGGTTCAATCTCCGAGTCAATTATACCTTTCTTTTTTTTAACCTTTCTTTAGCATTTTTCTGATTGAACAATGCAGATACTTTACGATCTGGATGCAGATTACATTCTCAATATTTCGTTTCTTTTCCCTCAAATTAGGAGTGCTAGAAGTCAATAGATGTGCAGTTCTTTGACAACCCCAGCCTTCCCAGCAGAGAGTAGTGCAGGAATATAAATTGTGGGGGTTTTGTTTCCCCCTGGAGGTATTTTAATAGGAAAATAGTTTGGGAACATAGGCAATGGACACAAAACTCAGCAAAGAGCAACTTAACAGAAGCCCAGTTGAACTCCTGCTAAAGTGATACCAGAGACAGCTACACAGCTGTGCAGCCCTTCTTCCCCTTGCTATGGCAGCTGTTCATACCATGGCCAGTCCCAAGGCAGGCCACCCTAAAAAATGGTTTAGGAGTCCTCATGTTAAGTTCAGTAGCATGAACCTCCTTCCAGGCAGGAAAGTATGGAGAAGCTGGAGAGCAAATCACTTTCCAGCCTTTCCAGAGGGGCTGAACTAGACAAAACAGCAGTAAAGGAAAACTTTGGTTGCTCTAATCTTTTAGTTCTATACAGAACTACTGTCAAGTTCAAAAGTGTGTCTCTGTGTTGGAACAACATAAATAACTATTCCCTCATGTTTTGATAGCCAATAGCTGCTTTTCTTCATTGTGGGCCAAAATGCTTTGTGGTGGATGTGCATGCAAGTAGGCAGCCATACTGTTTGTTGACTATCTTATGCTCACCAGTAGGATTTGGTGTCCCTCCCGAAGACCTGCTTTCTCTGCAAGTGATCCTATCTTGACAGAGCTAATGAAGCTGCCTTTATCGTTACCCCCAAGCAGAGTGATTTCTGAATTGAGGCTGTCTCCATTCAGTGTCACGCGCTGGATAGCATGGCAGGAGTTTCTGATGCGACCCATGGATGTGACAGAGGGACGAAAAGGTCTGTGTTCAGGAAAGGAAGTGACTGTTAGATCTATCTCAGCTTTTAGAGACCACTCCAGAATTAAATGCATGCACAATCACAAACTTAGCGTTATCGAGCACTAGGATGTCATAAAGACTCTCAAAGACGACCTTCTCATTACTGTGTAAGTTCTGGAGAAGATGATCTGGAAGGCTTCAATGGCTCTGACATAACTGAATAATCTGATGTGTACTGGTACCTCATCTTAGCAACCTCTAGCAGCAAAATGAGATCACAAGCATGAAATCAAGCCTCTAGAACATTTTGCCTGCCTTGAAGTTTGTGACATTTTAGGATGTCCTCGAGTGGTTTATAGGATATGAAAGAGCTCCAGAATAACATGTGATACTGCTGCTGACATAAAGAAGTAAAGACTTAGCACAGTATCATGAGGTCTTTGTGTCACATACCAGCTTGTGACATCATATTCTTGCCATTATATCTCTAGCAACTAATACATTAATGAAGGATCTCTACCATAGTAGCCTTTCCTCAGTCTCTGTCTAAAGCAGGTGAACTGGCATCACAAATACCTTTCCAGAGAGAACTTTCTAAATATGGAGTTGACATGCTCAAGCTCATAGGCATCCAGGCCTTCTGAATGATGAGAAGAAGAGGAAGAATGCACTGAAGGAGCTCCATGTGATTGCCTGTCATGACTGTCATCTGAAAAGAGAGACAAGAAATGAGGCCTAAAGAGAGGGACAAAGATGGAAAAGGGGAAACTGAATGTTTGATTGATCCCAGACAAATGTGAAAGAGGAAATTCCTGATGCAGAGGCATGAGTCATGTACACAGGCCACGGCAAGGATGCCAGCTTTGCTAGCTGGACCTAGCTGATCACTCTCACAGAACAGCAAACCTGCTCAAAGCAGGGCCAGCTAGAGGAGATTGTTTAGGACATGTCCAGCTGGAGTTTGATTGTCTCCAAGGTTGGACAGCCCTGTTCCAGTGTTTGAAGACCCTCACAACAAAAATTCCCCTGGAATTGCTCATTCTTTAGTTTGTGCCCATTGCCTCTTCTTTTGAGTAGCAATGAGAAGAATCTGGCTTTCGTGAATTTGATGCCTTCCTCATTTTAAGGCCTTCCTCATTCAGTCTAATCCTTTTCCCACTCAGTTCTTCAGGATTATCTGTTTTCTTATTCTCACCACTAGCTGACTTTTTGTTTACTTCTTGTGATGAGCAGACTCAATTTTTCTTCTCAGACTATGTGTTCCATCTTATTTAGACCAGGAGTTGCTTATTTGGCAATATCTGTAGCTGGTAAGCTAGTCACATAGATCTCACAGTTGAACTGTATATGTGATACTCTCTTGCTTACCATCTAGCTCCAAAGCATCATATCCAAAGCTGTCATTGTCATCTTCAACCAGGCTGGAATGAAAAACAAAGCATGAGATAACAGAACACAGAGAGAGGGAAAGCTGTTCACTTTCTAGTTTTCAGCTCATTTCCAACTTCAGCAAATTTCATTAAGTTCTGAAGAAGGAACTTTTTTTTCTGTTAAAAAAAAAGAAGATGTTGGAGGTGTTGCATCAGGCAATGGAGTGGCTGCAAAAAACAAGTAACATACTTGTGGACTCAGGGAAGATGCAGGAAGATGGCAGGAAGACACTTTGTGTCAAGAAGACAAAATTTGCCAGCCAACATGGGAAGCAAGAAGGTTCAGAAGGAAGAACTTCTAATTGCAGTGTGGAAATGAAGATTTTACTGAAGATCAGGGGAAGCTGCTGACTGATGGTCTCATATGTGTGACTTACACCACACCTGTTTCAGCCCTGAGATAAATGGTTGCATAATATACTGCAGTGTGGTGGCTTTTTTTCCCATGATAGATCAAAAATGTCAGAAGCTCACTGACAGACAGAGTGCAAGAGAAGTGACTGCATGCAGCAAAGAAGGAGTAATTTACCTGCTTGATTTGAAGTACCTGAACCATTTTATAACATCTTAATGGTACCTTGCATAAGTAACTGAGATACCTGCAATAACAGAATGGCAAAGTGTCCCAAGGTTTTGCACAGAAACTGCTCTGGTCCTGCTCCAACTCCCACTGACACAATTCCTGTTAAGGGTTACTATATTGGTTTGCTTTATAAACAAACCATTAAGATTCACCAAAACTTTGCTTTGCAAGGGATATTGGGGATGCTCAGCCAAGTGATCGATCTGCCTGCTTCACTAGAAGGACTTCATTAAAGCATGTGCTTGGGTTGCAAAGCTGTTTAAATAACAGCTTGTTGGTTTTCCCATTCAGAATTATTTGTAGGTCCTCTGTGGAATTGGTATTTCTCATATCTGGCTTCAAGTGAAGGGTGATTTTTTGCAGCCAGTCTGGGGACAGTCAGCTATTTTTATGCCATGTATAATCAGGGAAATAATATAACTTTTCCCACATTACATTATGATCTCACTTATTTTTTTCCACACAAATCATGATTGGATGAACTTTGAAACCTGCAGCTTGGCATGCGAACAGCAATTATTTTGGATTAGGTTCATGAGCAAGATTTAAAAAAAACACAACTTAGCTGGCTGATTATAAAGTTGCAAACTACAATGAACATTTGGGCATGCTCTTGAGATCCTTGACTTCAGTAATAGCTCAACAAAGTAAGGCCACATGGAGACCTTGCTCCAGGGTACCTTCTCTTTCCACATGCCAGTGGGAAAAAGAGGCTCTGAGGAAAATTTTCAGATTGCAGTACAGCTCTGTCTTCCAAAGCCTTAACATATGTAACAGGATATAGTCAGAGCCATAGTGAAATAAGCTCACAAGATGAATAACAGCCATGTAATCTTTACTGCATTCTGTAGCATACTGCAAATATTTAAATGTTCCAGCACACCAAAGGCTTTTCAAGTTAAGCACCCAAAACATCAGAAATTTAAATTATTAGTAAAATGATCCTCCATCTTTAATGAGCACAATACACTTCAAAAAAAGGGCTTGGAGGACTAAGAAGTCCTTCCAAAGGGGCTACGAGAAGCTAAGGGAGACTAGAATAAACTCTGTCTAAATCCTCAGTGGCCTAGAAAACTAGCTGAGGATGCCCTTAAAGAATCATAGAATCATCTAATAGAATCAGTCAAGGTTGGAAGGGACTGCAAGGATCATCTAGTTCCAACCCCCCTGCCATGGGCAGGGACACCTCTCACTAGATCAGGCTGTCTAGAGCCTCATTCAGCCTGGCCTTAAACACCTCCAGAGATGGGGCTTCCACCACCACCCTGGGCAACCTGTTCCAGGGTCTTACCACTCTCATGGTGAAGAACTTCTTCCTAACATCCAGTCTGTATCTACCTGTTTCTAGCTTTGTTCCATTCCCCCTAGACCTACCACTAACTGACATCCTAAAAAGTGCTTCCCAAATTCCTTTCTGAGAGGGCCCTCACCTTCCCTAGTCTTCTTGTCACCAATAATACATCCGTAGAAATGGGCTTTAAGAGTAGGGGAAAGGACAGGGGCACAGACACTGGCAGCACGGAGCTGAGAAAAAAAAAAAAGTGAAGCCAGATCAGTCTACTAAGGTAGAGCATATCTTGCAGTAGGTAATTTCAATGGTTTTTCTCCTGTACACTGCAGAAGCCAATGCTGCACTGGTACCACTGTGCCCTTCATCCCAGCTGAACTACTCTGAACTGACTCTTGAGTCCTTTAGACAAAATGAGGGATGAAGGACTGCAGCCTTGAGAAGTTCGACAATTTAGTCCTGCTGCCTAGCAGAAGCTCTCCAACAAGACACAGACACAAGGACGTCTAAGGTCCTTTTTTGCCTCCTCGTGACAAGAGGTTCTGGAGATCCATCACCAGTGTGGCTACCTACCTGCAATGGGGGGCATCCTCTTTGCAGCGTCGGACAATGGAATCATTTCCTGGAGGCTCAGGAGTGGTGGACATAATGCTGTCATTGCGATTTCTCAGCGTTTGCTTTTCAGAAGAAGTGGCAGAAAGGTTACTGTCTCAAATGTGCTGTCATTTCTAACTTACAAAGCACCTCCCTGCTAGTTCCCTGCTAGTACACTGCATCGTGAGGCACGCACACCAGTGAGAAAAACTGAGTCTGGACGCACAGAATGCCACAACCAAGAGCATTCATAATCATACATCCCAGTATTTTAGCAATAGGCACAGTCCCTTTGCTTGTGACCATCTGACTGCCTGCTTTACCAAACAACTTTACCCTTAATATGTGGCATATCTGTTGCATAGCTGACTTAAAGGAGAAAGAGGATGAAAAGCAGAGTGTGTGGACACTTCTATATAAACACTAGACATGCGGAAGAAAAATACAGGTCTCCAGACATTAAATTATTAATCTAATATGCTGGAGAATAAACTCTGATTTGTACTCGTAGGAAGACAAGTATAAATTGTCTAAATATCCAGCAGATATTCCCAATATTCCTAAACCAGCTAATCTTGCTACAAGTGGCAGAGAGTTTTTTTCCTGGCTATTCTTGGGTATAATTTTAATTTCCTGGGGGCAGCATTTTTCACAGTGTGTGAGAAAGATGTTTTGTTCTTTGTTATTAACACTCTGCAAGAGCATTCTCCCTCTCTGCTTGTCCTGCTGTGTCAGTGCTCACATATGTATAATGGAATATCTACCTTGGAAGATTATGGGGATACAGCAGGCATGAAAGAAAAGGTTTGACTATGGTATGCAGAAACTTCCAACTGTGATCTGCACCCCTTTTCTCACTCACTGTTACTTACAGACAAGAAAAAAAAAGAAAGAGAACCCAAACCCTCCCCTGAAAATTACAAAGCTGCTTTTAAAGCAAGTCTCTTCCTTCTAACAGTAAATGTGAAGTGGAATAAGGAGACAGTGAGAGGTCATAAGTACCTTTGAAATATCTTTAAATAAACATAAACCATTTCTGTGATTTTGAAAGGGGCTAATGACATGGTTCTAACAAAATGCTAGTAAAAGGATTAAGGGAGCCTCTGACAAGGGCTTGAATGTGATCACAGCTGGGATGCTACTGAAGTGTTAGTACTGGGTTGTGAAAGCTCTGAACCACATTAAGAGAGACAGTTGTAGGTGACCAAGGGGTATATGAAGGCTCCTTACAATCTTGCTGACTTCACAGCTGCTGATAGAGTTACTGATGGAAACAGAATTAGAGGAACTCGTGTCTGTGCGGCCATTGCTGGCATCAGCCCCATCTTCATCTTGTGCTCTGACTGCTGCACTCCCAGATAACAGAAAAAAACACAGCAAAGAAAATGATGTCAGATCACTTTCAATACAGTCTTTCACAGATTTGCAACAAGGCTTCGGTTTTCCTCCCGCTTCAGCTTATCTTGCTTCTCCCCAGTACTGGACAGAGGCTCCAGGAAGCACTCTGTGCCCTCCAGCTACGTCTCCCTTCCCTTTCCAGTCTGCTTCCCAGCAAAGTGCAGAAGCACACACCACTCTGGACAGCCTCTGGGCAACTTCTTCCTTCAACTCTCCTGTACATTTTTATTATATCTAGGAATACTATTTGACAAACTAAATAAGGGTTGTTTTATTAATTTATGAATTGATTTAATCCCCTGAATCTGGTAGTCTGCAGTAAGCTTGGCTCACTAAATCATGTTTTTTCAACAGCAAAACACTTGAAATAGGGACCCCCAGCAGCCCCAGAGAGCACAGCATAGATGCTTTTGTGGACTCCTTCCCTTTCTCAACACTTCTAATCTGTACTAATGTTGTCAATGACCAAACATACTGCTTAACATGTAATATCTTGCAGCAGGAACCATGTTTGCCATCATATTCTGTCCAACAGTGAGCATGCTGCAGCACAAAACAAATCAGGGCAGTGCTGCCTAAGATGGTGTTTGATTCAAGAACGGTATAAATAAGAGGAATTAGGGGTAGCTCAAACATGAGTATACAGAAACAAATTTGGTAAGTTGGCAGTTGGGCCCACCCCTTTCCCCCAGCCTTTGCCATGCTTTAGATTTAAAATTAACCCCCTTCTGCTAAAGGACAAAGGAATTCATTAGAGAGTCACCAGATTAGGGTCTTTTCAGTTTGAATAAGTTTTCCTACAGCAAAAAGAATATGTCACGACTTCTAGTACAGGTGTTACAATGATGGCTTTAACATTTTTGCAAACCAAAAGGAAAATGGAGAAAACAGAAAATCTAGGTAAGCTGTGGAGTGTCTGTTGAAAAATCTTTGGATGGAGAGGACATTCAGGTAGAACAAACACTTGGCTACTTTCAGCTGTTAACTACGAGGGAAACTCTATTTTACTGACTTAGACTTAGGTAATAATTTCCCTGGTTGGCATATTTGTTAAAACAACTTAAAGAGATTAAGAGAATGAGGCAAAGGAACTGAAAAGGAATAAGGACTTGGGTGCTTTTTCTGACCTTGAAACTCTGATGTTTTGTTCATGCTGACAGGGGATTTAGCTCTTGGATTTATCTAAAGGAAAAGGACAAAAAAACAGCACAAATGCAGAATATTTTTCACAGACTGATACTTTCACCCCCTTTTCACTGTTATGTTACAGTTTATTTGCCCTCCTTTAAACAACAGGACCCAAAATTGAGAAGATATTTAGGTGTCTAAATGTCACTGCAGTGCACGAGTTAGCTACCTAACTACTTCTAAAAGTCTGGCCAAATGCATTGCAATTTCCAGATTCTGCTGAGGGAACAAAGAGGCAAAAGGTGATGTGGGTGCCTTGGGACTGGTTTCAGGCAGCCATGAATACAACAGGCATCCCTTTGGAGTGTGTGGTGTAAGAAATGCAGCACTATTGCCATAAGTAATAATGACAGTCAAAGCTCAGAAAGGTTATGAGGGGCAGGGAGAATTCAAATGCAGATGAAAGGAAAGAGAAGCTCAAACCCCTGAATGTTAGACTGTATATTTTTTACAACTCATGAATATAGCATCAGGTAATAGCTGTGTGAATGCAGCTACTTGGGAAATTCATAGACCTAACTCATACTACCCCTTACCCCTAAGTGAGAGGAAATTGCCATAATTTACTTCTAAATTAGGCAGTTAATTTTGTTCTAGATTGTGTCCTTTCCTTTCTATTACTCCTTCCAGCTCATGTGAGCTTCCCCACCAATGCTTTGTTTTCCACCTTCAGTTTCTTGTGTGCTGGACTTTGGGCATTATGTCATTTTCCCCCACTACTGTTTAAAAGGCAAAGAATCAATTTATTGACAATGCTCCAAGAATGTGAATGAAGAGCAGAAGCAAGGAGAATACATAAAATGGGGAGAAGGGGCAGAAAATAACCTGATTATATCTGCTCTTCAAGATGCAAATCACCACAGGGCAAAAGCTGACAGCTCACTGTCATATACAAATCTATTCTTATCTTTACAGCACAACACTTGCAGAGGCATGACTGCAACATATGTTATGTCTCTTACTTCTAACAGTCCCTGCACTGTAACATTTCCAGCCTCCTATTAAGACATACGTGGATTCCCTTTAGATTCAATCTTCTCTTGAGTCGAGCTTGATCAGGCAAGAAGAATTTATTGTCCTCTGGAGACTCTTCAGAAGTGGAGGAGTCATCTGCTTCCTGACCATTGGCTTTTGGGCTAGAAGTCCCAAAGCTCTGGGAGATAATGGTAATTGGTAGATTCCGTGGCAAGCTCTAAAGATCGGAGGAAAATACTTTACTTCAGAGACCACTTTCGTACAACTCCTCATGACCCTCCCTTTACAGTAATCTGATTGAACTTTCCATGACTTCAGTGCTTCAGAAGCTCATGCAGAATGTGGTTTCAGAACCAGATCAGTAATTCAGATTGACATTTGTGGGGATTTCTGTTCGTAGGGACACATTCCTCAAAGCTATCTGTAGTTTCTACCCTAGTGTAGAAATTGTCTTTCTGCTTTTCTTTCCCTCCCATTTAAAATCAAGAGAATTTCAGCCTTAGTGAGGCTATGTGCATGACGGGCAGCTCAAACGCCACTGTACTGAAGAACTCACAAACACATTTAGAGCAAAGAGGTTATTTTTGCCTTCAGCTAATTCACAGAGGGGATTAAAACCTCCTTTCCACAGCAAAATACTTTTAAAAGCAAGTCTTAAAGCAAGTACTTGTGTATGTCTTCCTCAGTCCTACCTGGTCATGAAAGTTGTTGTCCTTAGAGAGCCGTCGAAGCTTGCACTCCAGGTTTACAATGCAAGCTTCTTTCCGAACCACCTCGATGCGAAGTTCATCATTTCTCTCCTCCAGCTCCCGAATCTGCTTCCTGTATTTATCTTTTTCAATCAGACAATGTGAATATTGTGTCTGAGCCTCATCACGCGAGCGGAATGCCTGCAGTGGAGAGGAGAAACCTCTTTTGCACCGGGGCACCAGACACCTTCTGCTGCAGGGTTTGTTTGTAAGGTGTTTGGAATGGAGACTTGAGAACTGGTAACCATTCACCAATTAACACAGCAGTTAGGACCACGATGTGCCACAGTAGTACCATTAAAAATTACGATGATGAGGGTGGTTCATTTCCAGCTCCCTCTCGGTTGGTGGCAAAATGCTCCAGAGTGCAACTGGAATGACTTGACACTAATATAAAGCCTGCAATAGCTGTTGTTAAGATCCTGGTCCTGCCTGCCAGATGCTATGCTGTGGAAACAACCCAATATTACACTGTGTTTAATTACTGCCATGCAAATTCCAACAAGTAGCAATTTCTTGTAGCTGTTTATTTTTTAATGGTATTTCGGGTCCAATTACCCACAATTCCCCAAAGTGACACATATGAGATACAAGCTTTTGGTACTCATTTTCCCTACTTTAACTCTTGGATACCTGGTCTCGCTCCTTTTCCACCTCTTCTAGCTGTATCATCACAGTGTTCATGCGGTGCTTGTACATCTCACAGTCTTTTCCTAGTGTTGAGCACTTTAACTCCAAATCTTCTTTCTCTTCAAGGTACTGGAAATGACACATCATTAACCACCACTGCTCTCGCAGGTCTTTTGGCCACTAGCCTGAGATATTCCATCTTTCTATTTCTCACCTTGTCTCTCAGTTCTTCCACGTGACGAATCTCCTCTTGGAGATTAAAGATCTTGTTGACCAACTCGTGACGATCTTCCAGTGCCTCCTTACGGTCATGTTCCAGAATATCCAAAATGGCTTTGTCCGAATCTGGCAAACTTCTCTTGTCAGCCTGAGGAAAGGCATTTTTCAGAGAGGGGCCAGGGAAAGAGAAAATACCATTGCAGAGAGAAAAGTGACAAAGACAGCAACAAGCAAGAGGAATAGAGAATGAACATGGTTTTGCAATGGGAAGGCAGAAGGGATGGACATTTGTTCATATTTTAAAATAGTGTCAGAAAAGATGAATAAAGGCTGTCTTGCTGTCAGAATAGTCTGATGAAGGATCTGTTTTACTGGTTTATTGTACTGGCTATAATTTGATCCATTTTGGATGCAGTGACAATTCTTCACTCGAAGCCCTGCATTCAAAACTCTTCTCTATTAATCAGCTCCCACTGAGCACAGAAATCACCCTTTGCCAAAGAGCAGGCCCTAAGAAAACATTCAGGGGAATTTTAAAAGCATGCATAGGCTTTACAGGGCTGCACATGGAGAATATTAAACACGCCTGGAGTAGCTTGTACCACTGCTTCATTTTCTAGAGTGTCCAGCAATATTTTTTCTTCTTTCAGGTTTAAAATTAACAAGATTACCAGGGCAGGTTCCAAGAAATAAACTGCCATCCAAAATTGACCATAAATAGAAGAAGAAAAAGGCATGAAATGCAAGGAGATAACATACATGTTTATTTTTAAGATACCTGGACTAAGTTGAGATTTCAGTGACATTTTGGTTAGATAATATTTCTAAGTATACTTCAGTATTCCTACGGTAAACTGCCTTTTGTTTATTTATCCTTTCAGTTAGGAAGATTTCAGTCCTATTTTTAGCTATTCCATGATTATTTCTGTGTTTCTTTAGGTGCTGTTTCAATTAATCTAAGAGATTCCATATGGATCAGAACTCCAAGAACCTTCCGTCCTACACCAATTTTCGACCTTTGAATTGGATTTGTATTAGAATGAAGAATCGTTAGGCACCGCTGGAGGCTACAGACATTTCTGAAATGCATTCTATTGATAACTTTTTAAGTGTCATTTTAAAATGCCAGAAGCCTTTTCCAGCAAAGTGCCAACTAAGCACTCTCTCTTATAACCTAACATTAGGCTGGGCTCTTCACAGAGTAACACAGTGCTAATTTGCTGCACATCATCCCTTTTTTTCCTGTCTGCCCAAAGAATGGTTAGTGAAGATCCCTGTGCAAGCCTTCTCCAAGGCATTCTGGTAACTACTGACCACTCAAGTACAGAAACCTTGATTATCTGCATTGAGACCTTTTGACACAGATATGACAACAGCCTAAAACTGGGTACAGAGAGGCACCGTCAGAAATTTCTGGGCTGGCTGTTTAACACAGATGTAGCGACAGACTGGTACTAAGAACCACAGCAGGGCTGAACCACGGATCTGAATGCTCAGCAATTAAACAGCTGCACTCTGCACCTTGCAAGAGCCAGGCTCTCGTCTGCCCTTGATTTATTAGATGACTTTTTTTTTTTTTTTTTGGGTAGCACTCCTCCTTGTGCATATGTTTGTACAAGGGGTACCATAGACAGCTGGGAGCTGTATATTCAACCTTCTGTTTTTCTAACTTCATGCTTATGTTTATTGTAGCCCTGCAGGTAGAGGTTTCACCCAACACTTCCTAGCATTGTAAAAGGAGTGCGTTGATTTGAGGTGAGAAGCAGCAGCAGAGATCATGCCACCTCCTCTTGTTCACATTTGCCAGTTTCCCTATTAGAAACTCAACTTTCTGTCCCTTACTGAGAACACATGGGAGCTGTCGCCACCGGCTGCTCCTCTGTCCCACTTTCACAGCCCCTTCCAGACTTTTAGATCCTGAAGGGTAGCTGCCCAGCCAGGCCGTGAGGAGACATGGTTTATATGAGACAATATGGGAGGAGATTGTGGGGGGTACCTGGTGGCAAGGATTGATTGAAGCCTGATGTGTCCGTTATCTGGGTGAGCAGAAGGGGCAAGCCGAAGTGGCAGGAATATTCTGCTTTTATACCTGAATGATGGACTGTAGCTCCTGGATTTTAGTCTTCATCATTTCATTTTCCCTCTCCAGCTCCAAAACCTGTTCCTTTTTGGGTCGGTTTTCAATATCATTTTTCAGCTTCAAGGACTGGTTCCTCTCCAGCTTGCATTCCTCTTCCACTTTGTTCAGGCGATGCTTCAGCTGGTCAATCTAGAGTAGCCCAGGAGCAGTGAAATGGAGAAAGAGGAAAGGAAAGCAATCCTTCCTAGCTCTGATATCTTCTCCTCTGAAAATACCTCTCACTTCCAGGTGAAAACATACTGTCACAGGTGGAAAAAATAGCTTAGACTGTGAATGCTAACAAGCAGCAGATAATTGGGTGTATGTACATGTGTTGAATGTCCACAGCTGAACTGCTGAACTCTCAGACAGAAACCTGCTATTTACTAGGTAAAACTGGTATGGGCTGGCTGCAACTTCTGATAGTATCTGGACTAAAATAAAAAGGGCATATCCTCAATCCTTCAATATATACAGACATTTGAAACAAAACTGACACTTAGGAGGCTGACCATAACTGTGCTTTTGCACACAGAGAATTTGAATTGGAAGAAACAGGGGGTTTGAGTTCTGGATAGGAAAGAAGAGTTCCCTGAAAGAAAAGGTGGTTCCAGACAGAAAGGATCCTGAGAAGAAGGTGATGATGATGATGATCCTGGCTGTAGGAGACATTTGAAAGGGAGAGGATAGCCTAGAGATCACAGAGATGCATGAGGAGGAAGATCAGGGGACACTCAGGGACTTTAGGCAGTACTGCCTGTGACTGGTGACTGGAAACAGACAGGACTTTCTGCCCAACCATCCTGCACCAGCAGTGATTTACCCAAGGGGAAAGGATGATGAGCCCCAGAGAAGGCAGCACTGGGATGGAGGAGTAAGCAAACTGTGTGAAAACACAAAGTGGGGCAAACTATCTGGTATCATTGGTTCTAAAACAAACCCCAGTGCCCAGATCCACTACGGGTAGTTGTTTACTCCATCTCATCTGTGGCACACACACAAGCATGAACTTGATGCCACTTGAAGCATTTCTCTGTATTTCCTAAATGGCCACAAGCTGTTTCAGTGCTCTGTGTGAGACTTTCTGAACAAACCACCAGCATCTGTAGTGCAAACCTGGAAAACTGCTGCAAGACATTATTGAGCCTGGAAAGCTAAAATTGTATCTTTAGCAAGCAATTATGTTTTTAAAAATATTGTTAAGTGTGTTATGTTCTGTTAATCCATTACAAGTATGCAAATTGTCTGCCACTAATACACATCCCTGCAGCTGGAACTTCTGTACAGCAACGCCTCTAATAATAGAATCCTAGAATCACAGAATGTTTTGAGTTGGAAGGGACCTTTAGAGGTCATCTAGTCCAGCCTATGTGCAATGAGGTTGCTTGGAGCCCCCTCATCTGGATAAGGAAAGCAAATGAGAGCTCTACATTTTCCTGCTCTCAAAGAAGGTCTCACTTTGCCAGCTGACACTGGCGTCCTCCATTGCTGTTCCTGATTAAAGCAGCCCAGCACATTTATCTCACCTCTAACTGGAGGTCTCTGCTTCTTATCACAGCCATGCTCTTCTCGTCACTCAGTTGGGCGTATCTCATGGCTAGATTGTAGTTCTCATCTTTCACCTTGACCAGCTCATCATTGTAGTTGTTCCTCTCCTCTTTCATCTTGTTGTATCTCTCCTGGAATGTCAGCAGCTCTATCTTGTTCAGTTTTAGCTGCTTTCGCTCATCCTCCAACTGGCGAGACTTAGCCAAGAGTTCACAGCGCTGCACATCTTTTGCCTTCACTTGTTGCTGAAGCTTAATGATTTCATTCATTAGGAAATGGGTAAGGCCTTCATGTCCCTCCTCCACTGAAAACGTTTGAACAGCTTATCAATGTCTAATAAAGCAACATTATACTAAGTAGGATCAGCAGAACTGAGTAAGAAAGAGGTGTCCCAGAATATGTACAGAAATGCAGAACATGCACACACACGCACACACACATTTGGATATCTAACAGAATCAGGACAAAAATTCCATAGCACACCAGTACCAGAATCACAGTGTACATGCATACAGCTTGTCTGGGTACAACATCAAGTCTTTGCATTGGTCTTGTTTCAGCTGAGCTGTGGAAACAGCACAAACCATGATAAAATTAATCTGAACAAGTACAACTATTCTGAATGCTTCAAATTTGCTGCACATGTGGTGGTCACCAGTCTCATTCAGTCCACTGTTCCAATCTTTCCTGAGGTTTCTCATAATGTCTGCCAATCAAACTGAAGCTCTTCTGCTTTGCCCAGACAGCTGAGATGTTCCTTTTCTTTATACATTAACTGTTGCTAGCATATTTTGCACTGAAGAGGACAGAACTGCAGAATGCTACTGCAAGAACAGCTTTTGTTTCTATTTCTTTCCTGAAAAATCAAACCCAGTCTTAAAGACAGCCCTTATTTCAACAGGTTCTTTTGGGATTGATTCTACTCACCAACAATAGTGGAAAATCTCCGTGTGGGTTCTTTCCCTGTCACCAGTTTGTAGAGTTCAGGGTAGTAAAACTCTAGGCTCTCTAAGAAAACTACATAGCCCCTTTGGCCCTTGGTGTGGAGAATGTCCAGCAGTCGGCCTAAGGACACAGAGCAGAGAGGAGACACATCAGTACTATGAGCAGCAGAAGCAATACTCAATCCCCAAAGTCAAATTGGCTTAAGGTTCATCTCTGCCACAGCAACGCGCTGGGGAAAATCTGTCTGATTAATTGAGTTCAGCTGAACTCATAAAGTAATGCCACGTATTCTTTATGTTTGTGCTGATCGTTATTCTGAGGGAGTGCTGCAAATTGGTCTCTGGAACAGAAATTTCAAAAGACAAGTTATTCAGTGCAGCCTTCACCAGGCACTGCTGAGACACGAGGATGGCAGCCCCTTCGGTGACAAATCATGGAGCACGGCAAGACAGCTGAAAACCTCTCCTTGGAATGGCAGTGGCTGCTGCATGTGTTAACTGAAATATCTGCCAAGGCTTTGATGGGAATATGAACCCCAAGAGCTCCAATCTGTGCAGCAGTGGAAAGAGTCATTGTTATCAAAACAGCAGCAGCAGATTCCCTCCTTTACATTAAGTCTCCTGTAAATGAGATACAGTTGATAATCTGTAATTTAATACAGGCTCCCTCCAGACTTAGCAATAAAATACTGCTCAGATTGGGATGTGGATGTAGCCATTCACAAAATAATTACCTGCTCGGTTAATTTTGGAGGGCAGCATAAGTGAGTTCAGCACCTCATCCTCATCTTGCTCATCGATTACTTTGCACTGCCGTAAGTAGGGGGTCAGTTTGGCTGGATTGATGTAGCGGCTCAGCATGTGCCGGTTGCATTCTACGTTCTCCCACAAAGCTTCCTCCTCATCTTTCAGTGTCTCCAGGCAGTCATCCATCTCTGGCTCTCCTCCTTAACAAGGGGAACAATTGGCAAATGAACATCAAACAGGACAGTTTTTCTCCTGTTGCTTTTTTTGTGCTTCCATGTCACATAGGATGAGCCTAGAATCGCTTCTGACTAATGCTGAATTTGCCCTATATTGAAGCTGCTTGAACTGAAGTGCAGCCTGTCCACAGCTCATCTGGAAAGTGACAGTTCAGAGGAGCGCTATCTGGAGTCTATGAACTATTGCATATTGCTCTCTAGTGATGAATCTGTAGCTCAGCTAACTCCATGAAGCTCTCTACAAGTCAGAGAATCCTTCTTCATAACAGAAGCAATGGTAAGGGAAGTGGTGCAGTGCAAGAAAGAGCATGAACATCCAGAGCTCAAAGGCAACTGCGGGCAGCTAAGGATTTCATTCTCACCTCCTTTGTTCCTCTCAACTGCACTGCTTTGGACCTGCATTTTTTCCTGCATATATGTGATGAGCTAACACATGTAAATGACTACACCACAAAAATAGTTAACTCATAAGCAAGCAGCTGTCTGTCTGCTTTCTGCAGCATGGACAGACTGATGCGTGGGCATGAATGTGAGTGCCTGTGAGTACAGACCCTGCCTTTCTCCGCGTGAGTGGGTATGAGCACTGTACCACTGCAGTCTGAAAATGTTCTTGACTCATGCAAATATTATCACATGATTTCTGAGTGCTTGCTAAGCAGTTTCCTGCCAGCTCCTAATTTGTAACCACCTCATTAGAGAAGGTCACAAGGCAGCCAACAGTGAGGTGAGGAAACCTGTATGAAAGAGTAAAGGAACTTTGTACATTTTTTTGCCATCTTAATAAGACTTGAAAGAAGTCTTATTTTTGCAGTCAAGCTTTCTCAAAATCTTGTGATCCAGGTGGCACAAGAAAGATAAGATTTTGTTTCTGAAGTTTTTTTACCCCACCAGAGACCACGGTATAAGAGGAACATGCAGTTCTTAAGTCACACAAGATAAGAGCTGTGCTTTATGAGACTTTGCTGGTAATCAGTAACTAAGGACCTCAAAAGCAACATGTTTTTCTTGGACCAGAAGAGTTCTCTCCATTGTGGTATAATTTCCACAGCTTCTAAATTTAGAAACTGCAAAGCAGGCTGCCTTACACTGAACATCCCTGGGCAAAACCAGCTATTAATCTGTACAGCCAGGGGCTATTAACTCCTCATTTTGAAAACTGAAAACAAATGTGCTAATCTGCTGATGAATGTGTTTGACAGTGTTCTATCACAGTGAAATACAGAATAGCGGTATGAAGATGTGTGTTCTTTGCTTTCAAAGCTTTCAAAGGCCTTTCCAAAATGTCCTAAATTCTAGGCTGGGGTTCAGTATCTCTATGAGAAAAGTTCAGATGGGTTCCTCATACTATGGACAGGTTAGGGGAATATTGCCAGGGAGGTTTGTTCTTCTCCTGTACTCCAGTATTCTCCAAGAGCTCTTTTCTTTGTAGTTTAACACCTTAGGAACTATTTATATAGCATTTGCTCTGCTGCTGGCAGCAGACTATTAAATGATATGGGACAGACAACAGTCCTCAGAGGGCAATGAAGATCAGGTCTGCTCAGTTGGATCCAGAATGATGGGGGCATGGCTGTAGTTACAGGAAAATTTCTCTGGTCTTAAGAACTGCTCACAAGATGGATGAATTTTTTACCAAATGCCAGTATTTACATGTTATAAAGACGACCCTGCAGTAATGGAGAATACAAAGGCAAAACAATAGAAAAAGCTATATAAAGCAGGTAGCAGTGAGAGGAATGCTAAAGGTGAAATAGCTTTGTATGAAGTACACACACAGTCTCACGAACCTTCCTCTCCAGGACTCACTCTGGAAATAAGTGTATTTCACTTCAAAGGTGAATTTAACAAACCCCACATAATTGGAGAAGATGAACTTTCAGGAGTAGAAGGCAGTAAAGCAGAAGGTGTACACATGGTAGCTTAGTTATCTGACAGACACAGGCTATTACATCTGAAAAAAAAAGGTGTGTTGCAGGTCCTTTAATTTTAGGCAGTGTACCAAGAAGCTCATAGATGGACCTCAGAGTGCAAAGGAAGCACTCACCAGAAATGGAAAGATATCTTGTAATGTGCTGCACTGAACCAAAATTATTACACACTGTCAGCAGCTCCCTCAGGACCTTAGTAAGGGATTTCTCCATTAAATGATTCAAAGAAGAGTTCTCTCATCAGTGTAATTCTTGATATATGAATACATTTTTAACCTGACATTAAAAATACTTTTATCAAAAAGTCCCTTGTGCGTAGGCATAATACATCCATACTGTTATTTTGGGGACATAATGCTGAATGGGAAAGTAATAAGGATCTTGCATGAGTGGCTAAGAATTTTAAAAGGAGACTTCTGATGGCAAAGTAATTTAAACAGTCTATTATGAGACGCAAGCCCTTCGAAACAATGTTTGGTAGTGTGGGCCCTCACCCCTGAGTAGGGATTTCAGAATGTTCCTTCTCCTTTTTATCTCAGATTTCTACCTTGGCAATGCTCTACCAGACACACAGCTAAGGTCTCTCCTAGCTCACTGTGCTGTTCATGACCTCTCAGGGATGAGTGCAGCTTGATGGCTAGCACTCCTTTGTCATTGTCTCATTTCTTGGCCAGGCTGGTCTGAGAACATAACCCCCCCAAGTAATTCCACTGTCTTGTGGAGTTATTTTGGAGACAAGAGTAATGAACAGCTGACATTAGTGCAGCACTTCTCTCAGTGAGCAAATAGTTCTTTGATATAGTATTTCACAACATCAAATAGGACATAAAATGCTTGTGATTGGCTGAAATTTGGGGGGGTTGGACAAAACACAGATGTTAAAACTGAAACTCAGTGGGAAACCAATTAGTGGTTTTAATTTAAGACGATTTTCAGCAGCACATGGATTTTCTAGGTATTTAGGAGACCTTATCCTGCTTCTGTCCTTACTTCCTGTGATAGTGCTGCGGAAAAGTTGTTTTCACTTACAAAATTAAAAATGACAGGTTTGAAATGTTTCCAGATGTGTAATCGCTTATTTAATCTGACCTTTATTACCATTAGCTAGTGTCTGAATCCAGCACCTCTTCAGCTGTAATCTAGCATATTCAGAAGTTGTGATGTGTCATAGAAATACTACGGCATCCCTTACAAATCACAGGCGTGAGGTCACAGACTTGGCTTGGCTTCAACAGACATTAACCAAAAAGAAATCACAATCACCACAGCAGTTAAAAAATCGCTCTCCCACTGCTCTTTTCAGTAGTTAGTATACAAAATAGCTTTTAACTGCAGGAGATGTTAATCCAGTAAAAACCTCAGGTAGTCCCATCTATTTCAAAGATGCCGAGAAATAAGAGAGAATCCCTTTCTACATTGAAAGCAACGTCCTGCAGCCCTCATCTCCTTTTCTCTCTCAGGGACTATCCTTCTCTTGACTGTTAGACACAAGAATCTGTCTGTATGTTTGCTGGGTTTTTGTGTGTTACGTTTTTCAACTGAACAAATCGCCTTGCAGTTAAAGCTGTTCTCTGTTCTCACTCAGACTCCACACTTTCATATGTCAGTGACACTCTCCACTGATCAAGGGAATAAAGCCTGCAGGCTCAGATCCAGGGGTTCTATGAAGTGCTCATCAGCAGGTCACATCTAAAGCTTCATTTTCTGTGACTCGTTTCATGATGGTGCACAAATTAACCCTTCAGCCATTTAATCATTTGCATTCCCTTGGTCTGAATTCTAGTCAGGCTGTCCATTCCGAGAAATCACCACTGCACATGTGAGCATCAGATGGGTTTTCTGACCTCCTGATATCTCCTCTGTGAAATATGGGAGTGGTGGGAGGTGGGGTGGGGCATTGTCCTCATGCTGAGAAGCAGGAGGAAGTTTATTTTGGAAGAGTTCTATTTCAATGTTTTGGACTTCTGCATTTGTCACAGATGTTCACAGGCTGGAGTATTTAGAAAGAAACCACAACACACAAAATGGTTGTGCAAACTATAAGTTAGTAAGAACCAAAGTTTCTGCTAAGCATTAAAAATGTGTATACAAACCAGGAAAGGATTATAAATAAATCCTCACACTTTAAAACAAAAATAAAGACTAAAATAGCACTTGATAAAACTCTATATAATTATCCTCCTCATTTTGAGGGTACTCCTTCTATGCATATCTCTGGATTTCATGGGGCAATGCCCTTTTCCCCTCAAGTTTGTGTAGCGCCTCCCATATACAGATAAGTTATAACAACAGGGTGATTTTCTCAAAAGCTGCTTGTATGGATGTGTGCAGATTTGCAGTATCAGAGAACCACAAAACCACAAAGGGATTTAGAGTTATTTTTAATTTTAAAGGAAAGTCACAGTTTGAAGTGTGATAAGGAAATTATATTCCTTTGCTTAAGGACAGGAGAACTCTATTTGCACTGGCTTTCTGAAATGCTGAATACCAGCAGTTTCCAATTATGTTGTCTAAACTGCTGGAAACCACCATGATACTGAAAACTACTTCTAAAGGGCTTAAACATTGATTAAGAAGACTAAATTTGCTTACCTGTACTTGCAATTTTTTTGTTTCTATATGGGTACCTGAATCTGGATTCCCAAAGGAGAGGAGACAGCATCTTCGTCTGCCTTCAACTATTTGCATGTTACACTCATTTTTTTCTATCTCAGTGTCCCCACGTGAAAACAAGGCTGCTAAGAAGTACTTTTAATAACAAAGCAGGAGTCATTAATTAGCACTTGGAGCCACCAAGATGGGAAGGCCCTAGAAAAACATAAGACCTGGGGAACAGGTCTTATGAGGAGCAGCTGAGGGAACTGAGTTTATTTAGTCTGGAGAAAAGGAGGATGAGGTGAGACCTTCTGTCTCTCTGCAACTCCCTGAAAGGAGGCTGTAGTGAGGAGGGTGTTGGTCTCTTCTCCCTGGCAATAAATGACAGAACAAGAGGAAATGACCTCATGTTTTACCAGAGAAGGTTTAAGCTGGGTAGGAAAAGAAAATTCTTCACTGAAAGGGTCCTCAAACACTGGAACAGGCTCCCCAGGGAGATGGTTGAATTGCCATCCCTAGAGGTGTTTAGAAGATACAGACATGTGGTGCCAGGAAACATGGTTTAGTACCAGGACTGCTAACGTTAGAGAATGCTCAGACTCAATGAGCTTAAAGGTCTTTTCCAACCAAAATGATTCTATGATTAAAAGTGCTGGTTTATTACTGCAAATTTTGCAGATCTCAGAACACTTTCTGAAGCCAGCAGCACCACAGAATGGCCTGAGCTGTATTTCTGCTCCAGGTCACAGTGACAGCATATGGAGAGAAACATTCTGTATACATCAACCCCCACCATCTTATAGAAAACATTCATCCAGCTTACTGAATGCCAGTTTCAACAAAGTGAAAAAGGGAGATATAGAATAAGAGATACCAAAGTAATAGAAGAGTAGGGAGCTTTAAACATAAAATAGGATTATTTCCACACAAAAGTATTCTGTTCAATTCCATTCAGTCAATCTTCCTGTTACACACAAGCTGTGAAAAAACCCAAACCAAACACTATCAGACTTGCACAGCTTCAGAGAGGTAAAGCCAGTGGCTTCAGAGAGGTAAAGCCATCTGGCTTCAGTGAAGCCAGATGATAGCCATAGTCATAAATACTGCTCTCATTTACTGAACAGCAGAGAGACAGAACTCCCTAACTGGTTCAAGGAGCTCTGGAGTCATATGCATCTTGCTTCTACAAGCAGCAGAGGAAAAAAAAAATCCCTAATTTCCATAACTATTAACTCAACAACCAAGTGAGACAAAAAGATATTAAGAATTCTATTGTGTTACTTTTATTAAGTATCTCTGCTCTATGAAAAAAAGAAAAAAAAACATATGCATCAGAATAGATCTGAGATTTGTCTCTAATCATTATTCCTGTTCTAACAGAAGGGGGACAGAAGAATTAATACTCTAGAAACTCTCTTTATTTACCTCTTCCCTTCTCTTTATTTACTCTCCTAAGAACAGATCCATATAAAACTCCATCAAGGGCACTGCATGCATAAGACACAGGTCAATTATCAGTATTGTTAGGAAGTCCATCCAATGCTTTGCTTAGTACCACCTAGGCCAGAAAACACTGAGTGCCACACAAAGACTGAAGTTTGTCAGTATTGCAGGACACTGTTGCTCAAGAGCTGAACAATCTGTATTCCTCCTTTACGACATTGAGCACTTGTCTGCTTTTGAAATTACACACGAACTTCTAGCAAATCCCTGTCACATACTGAGAATGTTGGTTTGCCCACAGAAAAATTATTGCAGTGCAGAAACACTTATTAGGATGTTGTAATGATGTGCTTCACAAGAGTCTGAGACCTATACTTTCCTGTTTTAAACTCCATCTGCTGACAATATCTAAAGTCTCTTCCTCAACTTTATCAGCTTTACAACTTCAGAGCTCTTATCATCTTATCACCCAGGAAGGATATGACTAATTTTGTCTCAATAGCAAACCAACAGCAAATTGTGCTACCTTGAACATGCAACATCCAATCAAATTGGGTTGCAGAACATATATTGCAAATAATAAACAAAGAAAATGGGAGAAAAAAAATCCTTTTCTACACGTATTTTAAATGCTGTTTTGATGACATTTTTCTGTGTTTCACCATTTCCTACATCCAGCTCCTTCAGTAACATACCATCTAAACACTACAGACACAGGACCAAATCCAGAGGCTGGGTTCCTCTCAACAGTTAGGCATCTAGTTTAACTTACAAGCCTAGTTCCTCCCTAGTGCTGTGTGGAAAGTGCTGTTCCAAACTTCCTTACACCATTTTGTACTTCTGCCTTCTAAAGATTGGTTTCTAGCCATTAGTAGTTGCCAAGGTCAATGGAGAGAGATTTGTCTTTCCACCAGTGTCCACACTGGTGATTAGATGGGAATTTTTCTGGTTTCCTATATTGCTTATGAATCAGATACCCAGATTTCAGAAACTGTTAGTACCACCACTATTAATGACAGTAGATGTGACAGTGAGTGAGAAATGAGAGAGGTAAGCAATGACAGAGGGAGGAAAAACGATTAAGAGGAGAAAGAAAGACAAGATTTGGGATGAAAAATGGTGAGTTCAAGGGAAAAGAAAACATAAAAAGGGAACAGCAAAACAAAGAAACTAAAGAGAATGAAAGTGAGGAACAGAAGTGAGGCAGAATTGAGAAGAGGGAAGGCTTTAGTCAAGGCAAAGGGAAGGAATGTGGAGTGTAAAGCAAATGAAGAGAGAAAACAGGGAAGGCTCTGCCACAGATCCTGACACATTAGAAATTAGTGTTAGTTCTGAGCATGCAAATCAAGATAATGGCACAATAATTTAAATAAATAATTTACCATGGGAATTCAGTGCATCTATTTTAAAGGGTTTGCAAAGTAGCAGTGGAGAACTGTGAGCTTGACATTTAATAAATGCTTTAATCTACACATCCTCCATCCTGTTAGGCCTGATGATGATGAGGGCAACAGAAATCACTCTGTTAGCACAGTACAAATATGTTTCTAAAGCTGGCCTTTTTTCTTGAGTGTAGCATTAGCCACCAACATGAGGATTTCTTTTCAACTGCCAAGATCTAAAAAAGAAGCTGTTGTACTCTGGGTGCCAAGGCCTCATGAGATTACTGGTTCAACGAATGCTTCAGAAGTCATTACCAGGTCCCAGGTTAATTTTTTTCTTCAGGCTGCCTCACTGTGGCTTTAATTAGATTCTCACTAGGACGAGATGGAGGAGGCACAGCTGGGGGCAAGTGCATAGTCTCGTGTGATTATGAGTCCTGAATTCACAATTCAAGTTGTCCAAACATGCAAATTAATTTGATGATTATAAGCCAGGTCCCAGTAAAGGTTTGCTCACATTACAATCCCCCACCATGTTCTTTGGTGCACAGAAGCAGTGTTCAAAAAGGATTTGCATAGACTGAGCTACAGAAGAACCTGGTAGGGACAAAGATTCATTAGCTGATACATGCACAACCTTTGCACAGATAGCCTGACTATCATCAGTGTTATTAATGCTTCACTTCTGCTAATAGAACGAGTCATGTAAAGCAGGAAAGGTGGAAGAAGTGAAGCTCTGCCACAGAAAACTGCAGTTTAGTCTGTTCATTTATAAAACTGACACTTTCTACAAACATATCACTTGGGTTTAAGAAAAACCAGAGTACTCAGAAAAGAACATTTTCCATGCAGTTAGGTAATGATACCTTGCAGGTGATACTCTCATCCCTGGCCAAACCATAACACAGAACACATTAGAGGGGAGGACTGAACTCTGGTTTAACAATCCCCAAATTCAGCAACAGCTGACAGTAGATGTGTAGGCAACAGAAAAAGGTTACATGCCACTCTTGAATACTGTCAGATAATCTCACTGTGATTCTCCATGGCCCAAGAAAGTTTGAAAACAGTATTTCACGTAGCAGGCTGTGTAATATGGCAGGCAAATGGGACAGAACTTTATATTAAGAATCCTACAGTTAGTCAAAGTACACAAAATGCATCCCAGCCTATGGGCAGGAAGGATGGAGCAGATGATCTGTAAGGCCCCTTTCAACCTAAGCCATTCTATGAGTCGATGAAATAGGACATCAACTTTCACACCTTTCATAGAAAGATCAACCTTAACAAACAACACTGCTCCAAACACCTGGAAAATAAGCCACATGCAAATTGCTTACTCCACTGTACCAGCAGCATGCCTCAGGTGTGCTGAGAGCACAATTCAGTTAAATATCTTAATGCAAAAGTAGCTCTGTGAAGTCCTATACATTCATGGTTAACTCTCAATTTCTAACAATGTATTCTGGATCACTATTGATCTTTTCATATGTTCATTTTGCTCATTTTATGTAAATGCACAACTTCACATTGATAGAGCAGATCTCTCTACTTTATTCCAGTTTGTGACCTCTTCCTAACTATTACTTCAAAGTAGACTGTAACTTTAAAGCACAGACTGCTGTCTTGCATACTCTGGTTTGATTGCAGCTGAATGATAGAGAAGTTTTACATAACAAATACCTGTAGTCTTTCCTCCTCGGAGTCTCTGGAAGGAGTATGCTCCACTCTTAGTCGCAGACTGCCATAGTTCTTGATGTTCTTCTCATTGACAAAATCCTCTATCCCTGTAATCTTGCTTAAAGCTGCATGAACATTGCAGCCAGTGGAGCACAAAACACAGAAGACAACTGGATGCCATTTGCAAGAAAATGTCTACAGTAGATCACAAGCAGCCTGGCTCAAGAAGGACAAAACCTCACCAGGAATCAGAAGGAGCTTGCTGTTTTACTGCTGGAAATCAAAGTTGCCCTTTCACATGGAAATGGTTCTACTTGTCTTATGAATAGATTTTTCCCACTTATGCTTTCTGGTCACCTTCTGCTCTCTTCTTGCTCTGTGTCCTCTATCTTCTTGTACCAGTGTCACAGGACAGGTTATGTAGCTCCGGAAATATACACCCACCATCCTCTCTCTCAAACTTACTGTCTATATATAGCAGAGAAAGGTTTTGGGGGCTGCCTTACTTCCCCTTTCTTTTGAACAGAGGCTGTGGGTAACTTTCAAATGTGATACCACTGCAGAGGAAATTCTTAGAGGAAGTGTTCTTATAGCCACAGAAAGCCATTTGCTCTGGATGGAACAGGAAAGACCTGAGAAGTACCTCAAACAAGTCCTCCTCTCCTGCAGATAATACAGCTGGGTTTCATTAACAGTTCTGTGTGATCAAAGAAGCCTGGCTGTAAGGCCTTCAATTAAGAGCAGGAGAGAAATCTCTGGAAATGGAGAGACAATTCACTTTCCACCCTGCAGGAGGGCTCCTTAAGTCACTTCTGTAGCAATTTAAAGCAAAAGTTGTCTGATTCTTTACTTAACAGGATTGTACTTTATTTCTCTAACCAGTAACCTCTCTATGACCTTGTCTTGGTGTCTTGGGGATGAGACAATTCCAAATACTTGCCGATTTTATTTTGCCTACCCTCTGATGTGAAGATCAGCTAGTTCAACTCTCCTGCTAATGCACATTTGCCTAGATTAGGTTGCACAGAAACATGTCCAGGCAGGTTTTGAAAGTCTCCAGAGAAGGAGACTCCACAACTTCTCTGGGTAGCCTGGTCGAGTGCCTTGACCCCCTCACAGTAATGAAGTTTCTCCTTCAGTTCAAGTGTGTTCTAGTGCTATTGTGTCCTAGTTTGTACCCATCGCCCCTTTTCCTATTACTAGTAAGTACTGAAATGACCTCCACCCTTCAGATATTTATATGCATTGGTACCATCCCCTCTTTCCTCCCTTTTCCAGGCTAAAGACCTCCAGATCTCTCAGCCTCTCCTCACAGGAAGGATGCTCCAGTCCCCTAATCATCTTTGTGGCCCTCCATTGGCCTCTTTCCAGTCTCTCTTGAACTGGGGAACCCAGGACACAATACTCCAGCTGCAGCTTCACCAGGACAGAGCAGAGGGGAAGGAGAACCATCCTTCATCCAGCGATCTTCCATCGCTTTCTCCATAACTAAGTCCATAGCAATAACATGCTGTAAAGCTTTCATGTAGAAAATTTATCCCAGATGAATTAAATAAGCATTGGAAGAGACTGAACTCTGGTCACACCAGGAAACTCTGGTCAGTGTAGTTCATGGTCAGTGCATATTTTTTAAAATATCAAAGAAGCAATGTATTAAAGTAGCATGAAATCTGTCAGTCATTTTCACCTGGGTGTGGTTCTTGATAAGAAGGCAACATAAGGAGAAGTATGAGAATTCTACTGAATTCTCTGCTGACTGTGGAAATAAATATTTGTGAGAATAGCCACTGCAAAATGATGCCAGAATTAGACTCTGTGTCTGTGAGCATCCCAGGCTTTGAGTACAGGCAGTGCTGTTAAAACAGCATCTACAAACATTACAAAAGCAAGATTTGCAGGATTACACATACCCAACTCCTAGTGTTTAGGAGAAGATGTTTTACAGTACAAAGGGTGGTAACCAACTAAAAGTCAGTGGAAGTTTTGATTCATGTTCCTAACATGCCTTGAAGCATAACAATTCCTTATGTGCTGTCTGCATTAACTGTACCTCGCAGCACAAAGTGTCACCAGCTAACAACAAAAACAATTGCAAAATGTGCAGAAAAGCCTTTGCTGTATTTGCCTATGAAGTAAGCTTCCATGCAATATGAGCACTAGTAAATGGCTCCCACACAAGAGGATTGATTTCCCCTGTTTCTCATTCCTGCTCAAGGGCACAAGTCATAATTAGGGTCAGCTTTTCAAAGAGAATAGGTGGTATTTAGGCATCAAAATAAATGGGCAGATTCTTGCAGGACTTGCCTCAGAGTGCATGGTAAGGCAGTGCTATGAATCACAGAGCTGCTGAGTCTTAAGCACCTTTAAAACTCAGGCCTTTCTTACACACACTGAAGCGGAGCCCTTTCAAAAATCTTTTCATGACTGAAGCATTTTTCAAATGCTATTTGAAATTCAAATACTAAATGTTTGGAAAAATGGGTCTTTACAGTTTTGAGAGGTGCTAATTTTTATACGGGTAGGAAAACTACTTACATAGCACCTATACATATAGCGGAAAAGGAGTATTCAAATAGTCCTGGTTCTCTCCGATTGTGTAAACTCTTCAGTAATACACATTGCACAGGGAAGAGGGCAGATGCTGCATGTCAGTGCTTACTTGTGTTAATTCTAACCCTTCCAAGTTCCTGAAATAAATATTTTTCTTAGGAAAAATATCTTTACTGAAAGAGTACTCAGGCATTGGAACAGGCTGCCCATGGAGGTGGTGGAACCACCAGCCCTGGAGGTGTTCAAGAAACATGGCACTTCAGGACGTGGTACCATGGTTATGGTAGTGTGGAGTCTACAATTGGACTTGATGACCTTAAAGGTCCTTTGCCACCAAGACAGTTCTATGATTCTGTAACAGGTGATGGCAAACACTGCTGATGCATTCATCCCTTTTCAGCATATTGTCTCCAAGTGTAATTGAGATTTTAAGAATTAGATGAAATAGTAAGCTTTGAACACCCTGAGACATAATAATAATAAAAAGATTCATTCTATGTGACTACTAATATTTCTTTCTATTAGGAACAAACCCAAACTCATTTTCCTTATGCTTAAAAATTAATTCAGTGTAGACACTTCGTGAGTTTTTAGGTTAGATTCTCCTTCCACCATTGTTTGCTTTATTTATATATATATATATTTTTTTTTCAAAGCTGGTAAGTTCAGCCTTGCAGAATCCATACTGCTGACTCAGCTATTTAAGCCAAAAACCCTAACTGAGCTCATAAAAATCTATTTAAAAAAGGTCCAATGATTTTATTTTCTAATCGTAAATATTAAATTTAATTAGCATCTCACTGCTAACAAAGTCACCACGGAAGACAAGACTGAGGAATGAGGCTCAGGGATGGAACGACAAGCATAAAACTAAACAACTGCTATGCAGGAGCCAGTTTAACTCCTGCTTTCCTCCACTCAGGTTTCAGATCTTTTCAGAATTATGTGCTGTATTCACGTATTTCCTTTTTTGACTGCAAGGCCCTTCCATCTTCTCTGGCAGCAATTACTCTAGCATGATACAGCATCGTGCAGAATCCAAAATAACAACAGATGAGGCTCACTCTGGATTAGAAACAGAAGCAGTATAGTGCAAGGTGGATCTGAATTTAAAATCCTATTTAGTTGTAAGCTACCCAGGTCAGCAAGTGTTTCAAATCCTATAAAAGCAATACACTCATCAACTGCAGAAAGAACCTCACATTATTCTCCAGGGCACTGCAAACAGCAGAAAGATTAAAGAAATTTTTTTTAAGGGAAGCATATGGAGAATTTTAAAAGCCTCTTTAGAACAGGCAGCATGTCCAGCCCTTCCATCATTAGCACTCCTAGAATACGTGTCCTAGGCTGACATCAGCATTGATGTTGGCATTACTGAATGAAATTCTCTCTACGGAGAGTGACCTCTACCATCTTCTCTCGAGACTTCTTGAGAGGACAGGAGCTTTTGATCTGTCTTTGCCCACTCATCCCTGCGCGAAAGGGTTCCATGAGAACATTTCCCTGCACAGCAACACAGATAGTTACCTGGATTGAAGGTAGGAACAGGTGTTCTACTGTCGCTCTATGACATGCCTGAGTGAGGGAGCACAAAACACAGAACATCAGAGAGGAGAGGACTTGGTGAGAAATGGGCAAGTACCGTGGGAGAGCTCTGAAAGGACTGATGAACTACAGTAACCACAAACTCTACTTTCTCCTTATAGTCACACTAAAATTGTTCATAGCAAGTCAGTGTGGGAGGAAGTGTTTACAGGACCTGTCCTGAGAGCCAGTAATTATTAATAATTCCAGGATTGCTAGAAAAGCTTTCAGAGTAACTGTGTGTGGGCATGCCCCTTGGCTGCTTCATTGAAAACATTCTCTAGGGTAAAAGGGGCTTGGTTAGTTATGGGTGGTAAACTTTTGAATTCTTGTACACTTCCTGATGTGACTTGAAAGCTGGAAACATTCAAGAATGTGGTCACAGCATTATAAAAGCTTTGCAACGTGACAAAACCAGGTCTTCTTCATTATCAGTAATGGAAAGCAGCAGTTATACATCAAGCAGTGTTCTATGTAGCAAGCAATTTGGGAACAGTGAAGCCTTCTTGGATGCTGTCAGGCTAATTTTGTCTTGATGATCTTGTAATGCTTTAAAATTACTGCTCAGTTTTCAGGATAGCCACTGGTGAGTGCAGCAGTATTTCTATACCAGTTGTAAGCATCAGCAGAGCGAGTAAATGATGTTCATGTATCCATGTTGCCAAATCCAAGGGCGCAGTCTGCAGGTCCTGATGATCAACTGTGCTGCTATACCTAGAGCATCATCCTCCAACTTTCATCTGAAAGCCTTCTACTAGAAGCAAGAGTCTATATTCTGGTGAAAAGCAGAAAGAAGGCTCTTCAGAAACACTTTCTTTTCTAAATTTTGTCTTTACTTTCCTCTTTGCAAACAGCAGGAAAAATGTTGGCTTGGAGAAAGAAAAATTATGGAAGGACAACCATATACCTTATTTTGACATCCTGACCATTTTT
This sequence comes from Psilopogon haemacephalus, assembly GCA_013396835.1. Lineage (NCBI taxonomy): Eukaryota > Metazoa > Chordata > Aves > Piciformes > Megalaimidae > Psilopogon > Psilopogon haemacephalus. The sequence goes on from VWZI01007799.1 coordinate 675,402, forward strand.
GCTCCCCTACATTAGCCCTGGTTGGAGTACTCCTGCCTGCTTGGAGTTAAGGAAGCTATGGTAAGTGAGGAAACTAAGCAATGAGAAGGAAGGAAGCTATGAGAAAGAAGGAAGCTATGAGAGGAAAAGCTGATGTTTCCTTTTTCTAGTCTTCATCTTCTTTGTCTTTTAAAAGATATAACATATAAAAATTAATGGTAAAAAATTCACAAAGAGCCCAATTTACCTATGTCCTGCTTTCAAAAGTGATAAAAATACACAGGAGCCTACATTCTCATTGACAGACAGGAGATTAAGGATTCAATTCTGACAACTTTGGGAGTTTTACAACTTTTAGAAGTCGTAAGAGTCCTTAGCCTAATCCTGGCTCCTTGTTCCTGCTTCTCAGTGCAGAAAGGAGGTCCAGTGGAAAAAAAAATTAATTTATTGCATGGTTAAGTTTCAGCTGGATCAATTTCTTCATCCAGCTCACCACATTACTCTGCAAATGCTTGTGTCAACAGGGCACAAAGGTAATGCAAAAGCAGCAAGTGGCCAAAGCCAGCTCTTCAACAGGGTTGCTGCTGGATGTGCAGCCACAGAAGCTGGAGCTGTTCAGGCATTTTTGGAATGCTGTCCCACATGACTCCGTGAGTCAGCAGTTGCAGTGAATCTGAAAGAAAAACAGAGACACTGCAACATTTGGACATTACTTCCTAGAACTGTCCCACAAATTCAACAGATTTTTTAATCACTAGAAACCTTATCAGAAAAATAAAATTCAGCAAAGTTTTTACAGAGCATTAATTGTAGCAAGTTGAAAACTGACCTAAAAGGAAATAATTAAAAGAAGCAACAAAAAAAGTGTCTTAGAAACAGAATTTTGCCACTTTCTCTCCTCTGATAACCTTTACTCAAAATGCAAGACCAAAAATGTCTAAAGTCACAATCAATTTTTAGTTTGCTCAGCTTCATGTCTATCAGGAGAATTTTATACTGCTGTTGAAATTGCAATAGCAAACAGCCCCAATGCTGAGGTGTTACTGTCAAGACTGACTTGGGAAACACTGGAGATACTATTAGCAGCTGGTGGATGAGGTGAATGGTAGAGTTGAGGTGAGATGATTGAGGACTAATAACTTTCTTCAAATTGATATGCATAGTCCCTTTTGTCTTCAGCAGAGTGGTGATGGCAGTCTCTGTAAATCAGACTTATCCCAGTTTCAATTTCTTTGTTTCTTTTCAATATTTATAATGTCCCCCCGTCTAGCAAGAAAAAAATGGGGGGACAGGAAATGAAACTTTCTCACTCCACAGTCTGAGGAGATGAAATGGATAATTCGGTAAAGTCTACTGTGAAAGAATAAAGCAAGTGTAAAACAATAACCAAATGCTCCTTTTTGGATTCTCCTATGCAAACTTTTAGCACTTAGCCACAAAAGATGCCATTTCTTTTCAGGGCAGAATGGTCCACTTGGTGTCTCATAACCCACATCTAACCTTCAGAAGGCATTTACTCAGTTCACTATGTTTTTCTCTGGAGGAAATAAGGATTGCTGGCTTAGTCAGGAGGCACCTGCATGTCTCCTCTTGGACTTGTGTAAACACAAATTCATGGCAGAACAAATGTCTGGTCTGAGATTATAGAGTTCACTGCCTCCACATGAATGGTGAAGGAAAGTGAGAAACAACCCACTTCTAGAAACATAGGGTATAATACAGAATGCCAGGATGTGGCATTGCACAGCCCACACAGTCTGATTCTCTGGTCTAACTCTTTAAAATAGCTCTACATACAGGACCAGATGATCGATTTTGGACCATGTTATCTGAAACAACAAACAACAACCTGACCAACCAGTACTACTACAGCCAGAGCTCTCTCTTTACAGTAGCTCTTTATACAGGACCAGAGGATCAAATTTGAACCATGTTATCTGAAACAAAGAACAACCTGACCAACCTGTACTACTGCAGCCAGAGCTATGTGTTAAGCATCTCCACAGAAGAAAAGAAGTGGAAGAATCTCCCAGATGAAAATATGCCTTTGTCAGTGAGGCCTAGAAACCTTGCTAAAGAAAATAGTCTATCTCTGCCTTTCCTCAAAGTTGTTTTTTAATTTGCTGTGCTTGATGCATTGATTCATTTCCCTTAGGCGGAGTCACAAACTGGAGGGACAGTTACCTTTGGTTCTAAAGTATGCTGTAGCTTGTTGGTGATCCACTCACCTGCTGACACTACTCTATATGGGATGGCAATGAGAACCAGAGAGGAAGAGAGGAAGAGGAAAGGAGATACTAGCAAAACAAGTGAAGCCAATCAGACAAACAAGTCAGACTGAAGGTAGAGAGAACCTGAAATGTCCTGCAAGAACCAAAATAGCAGTAATGAACCACCTTCTGCCTTTTCTCATGTTCTTTTCTCACAGTAGCTGAATGTTCAAATTTTCTTTGCTGCTCCATTTTTTTGTGCAGAGACTCCGCTCAGGTTTCATTGCAGAAAGTTCTAACATGTATGAGGGCCTCATGATTGTCACAGCCTTCAACATGTCATTCACATTCAGTTGTAGACTTAGTATAGAATCGTAGAATCAGCCAGGTTGGAAGAGACCTCCAAGATCATCCAGTCCAACCTAACACCCAGCCCTATCCAATGGCACTAAGTGCCTCAACCAATCTTTCCTTGAACACCTCCAGGGATGGCGACTCCACCACCTCCCTGGGCAGCCCATTCCAATGCCAATCACTCTCCTGTGAAGAAATTCCTCCTAATATCCAGCCTATACCTCCCCTGGCACAACTTGAGACTGTCCCCCCTCATTCTGTTGCTCATGGGTGCCTGGGAGAAGAGACCAACCCCACCTGGCTACAACCTCCCTTCAGGTAGCTGTAGACAGCACTGAAGTCACCCCTGAGCTTCCTCTTCTCCAGGCTAAACAACCCCAGCTCCCTCAGCCTCTCCTCATTGGGCTTGTGTATTTTCTAATTGTTGTTTTCTAATTGTCCTTTACAGGTAAAATCATAGAATCACAGAATGGTTTAGGTCGGAAGGAACCTGAAAGATCATCCAGTTTCAAGCTCCTGCCATTGGCAGGGACACCTCCCAGTAGAATAGGGTTCAGTCCTTCCTGATACCATATTCTCACATGGCTTCTAAAGTAACTAGAGAGCCAAACCATCCTCTCCCAGGTGTGCAAGCCTGGTTGTTAAGCCAGTCAGTGAAAGTCTTGCTGTCAATAGCATTTAATCCAGCAAAACCACCTGGATACTGCTTTCACTGTGAATGTGAACAAGCCACAAAAACACCATCCTGTAGTATAACACTCCATAGGAAAATGCCCAGGTATCACTTTTCCTTCAGACCACAGACTGGCAGATAAAAAAACAACTGATTCAGTGTTTCCAGCCTTACAGGAAATGTAATACTCCTTCACTTGTTTCTAACAACTAAAGCAGAAGAAAACCACGCTCTTGTCTGTCCTATACACAAAAGCTGAAATGTGTTTTGTTTCATACCCCATTGATATCTTTTATGGTATAAACTGAGAGAATAAAAGACAGATGGAGCTTAAACCTTCTACAATAAACCATGTTAGTTTGGGGTCTTCCTGAAAAATATGTAACTGGAAATGCAGGAATACTTTACTGAAAGGATGAAGTGCACCCAAAGTCTTCAACAGTTAAAACTGAGAAGTATTCCTCGCCTCAACTTCAATAAACAGAGCAGACTTTCAGACTTCTTTTGGTAGTAACTATGAAGAATAGGGAAGAGTCTTATGTTAAGCTTGTATTTTTTTGGTCCAGGGGAAAATAAGCTCAGTAACAGTAATGAAGGTGGGGAGAAAATTAAGGAATTTTATAATTTTAGTCAGTGATATCAGTTTGATGATTTCACTATGTCAGCCTAAACTACAGAATGGCAACTACCTTTACATGAGGCTCAGAGACATAGTCTAGTAGTGGATTTGGCAGTGATGGATTAATGATTTGACTCAGTGATCTTAAGGATCTTTTCCAACCTAAATAATGCTTTGTTGCAGAAAAGCCCCAAAACAGAGACGCAGGCAGCAGCAGCTGGACGGACACCGTGAATTGGTCTTGTAAAAGACGGAGATGCACCAGGGGACTTCGCAGAGCATCCATGGAAAAGTGCAACCAGAGAGGAATCACAGACTTGATGCAACAGACCAGTTTGGTCAGTGAATGGTAAGTGTTGCTTGTATTTTAACTGATGTGTTAAAAGGCAAAAGTTTTAAAATTATCTTATAACATGATAACCTTTCAGTCCACTATCAAGGTGAAAAGACTCAGCAGCAGTTGCACTGTACTTTAGAAATGAAGTGCATTTGGTGTAATCTTTAGAAAAAGAATTGAAGCAACCATCAGGTGTTTTCCCAGTTTGATAAGGATTCAGAATTCACAGAGGCAAATGTTCCAAACATTTCTTTAATGGCGTTTCAAACCCTGGAGGAACTTGCTTTTGAGCTCAGATATATTAAATGTGTGCATCAAACTATTAAACATACTCATACTGATTTCAACTATGCGCACAGATAGATTAGAAATGTTTATACACATATAGAGCTGTAAAAAATGAAGTGGAAACAATCCATTAACTGCTAATGACAACCATATATGCACTGCTAGCATGCAGCTTTTTCTGCACGCAAATGGAAGAAAATCCTTATCCTGTTTTAAACAAAACCTCAAATTTACTTCTCAGCCCCTCAGTTACAACCTGAGAAAGATTTGCCAGCAAAGAGCCAGCACTCAGGAGACAAGTGGGAATCCTTCCCTTGGTTGCACTGAAGTTCTATTCTTCCTCTAAACTACAAAAACTAGAGTTGACTTTCAGATTTGGGCAAATAACAAGTATCTTTGTGTAAGGCCAAACTGGCCTCAGGGACCAGAACAAACGTATCTGTTAATACTACACGATGTTTCTTTACACAGACAAATTCACTGAGGCAACAATTACTACAAATAATATCACACACACAGCTGTACATCCATTCATTCTTCTGACAAAATCAGAATGTTACAGCATTTTGTTTGACATTTCTGATAGATTTCCACTGAGATTTGACAAATTTCTCTTTCCTCTTGAGTTGCTAAACAGACTCACTGAAGTAGGCAGCATTAGAAAGCAATGCCCCATCCAGCACTGAGGATAAAATAGCTTTTCAGGACTAACATACAAAGAATATTCTTTTTGCTACATATTCATCAGTGACAGGAGACAATGCACAACATGTTGCCAACTTTTAGTGTTGTTAGTGAAGTACTTCTACGAGCTATGAAAAAAAAATCCTTTGTGTTTGCCTTTTGTATAAAAAAACTACAAAGGCTTTACCCACTGGTAAAATGGTAAACACATTCCCTGTGGATCATTAAGCCTGTGAATTCCTGGTACTCACAAACTATTGCCATTCCTAGAGTCCAAATATTTGGTAGAGGATTATGAAGGAAAAGAGGTCTTTAAAAATCAAAGTTCAGAAAAGACCTTTACATTTAACTACAGTTAATGTGAAAACCTCCAGCCAAGGAGTAATCCGCTACCCGCAGCTGAGCCACGCCGTGATGGGGCATATGGCAGATCTGCTGGTTTGTCTAACTGCACTTCAAACAGACTAGCACTGTCTTCTCTTGCCTGAGAGGAGCAAAAGTGAGAGAGTAATAAAGGGAGAGAATAGTGACTGAAGAAGTAGAGAGAAAGAAGGTTTTATCACTCTTTGGATGCATGCCACAGAGACCAATTATGTACATTTGACAGCAACCATTATAATTCCAGAGTCCTTGAACAAATCACGAGCAGAAAGGTTACCTTCCTGAAAATGTTCATTGCCATTAAATAACTGACCCAGACTATGGGGTGAAGGCAGCACTTTAAAGAGGGTTTGGGGGAAGGGAGGAGATGGAGAATCTTAGAATATGCACACCTGAGAAAACCCCATTGGTTGTTATGAACAAGGAATTGCAGATTCACTGCAGCTGTTGCATTCTCCGCAAAGCGGACAGTGTTCTGAGAATGCAAATCCTGCAGACAGCAGTGACAAGATAGACAGGACTGATACCAGTGCAAAACTTGACTAACTTGGTGAGGTTTATGGCTTCACCCTCCAGTATGAAAGTCACAAGACCTGGTCCCATATTCTTTGTTCTTGAAAGATTAGATGGCTGTGAAGGCTACTTGCAAAGAAAGTTGCCATGGGTCAAATTTCACCATCAGTTACAGAACCTTAAGGACCACATCTGAGCAAAACATTCATATTTCATGACAGCTGTATTTCAATATCAAAGAGAGAGTTGAGGCATCTGCTAAAAAGTAGACAGCTTGTTCTGTCTTGGATATTATAGGCATAATACTGTGAGAAATAAGGATCTCTATAAACTTCATCCTCTATGAGAAATTTTTCCATATAACTGGTGACAAATGTCACCAAGAAACAAGAGATAAAACAAGGTCATGCAGCATATCACAGTTGGATTTCTTTGGCATATCTCAATTCTTTGGGATGCATCCTTCTAGAAAAGGTTCACATTGCCTTTAACTTTAAGACACATGCAGTCTGGTGGTTCTCTTTTCACTCGTGTTGAGTTTGCTTTTCTTACAGCTCAGAGATCAGTCTAACTGGAAGTAACCATTCACATAAGAACATTGAGTCAAATGTGGTTCTGAATTTCTGTTCTGGGGTTGGCCCTCTCAATGTAGTAACTTGCTGGGTAGAATGGAGAATTTCCAGCCTCTTTCCAGCTGAAATTTCTCCTCTGCCAGAAATGTGGCTCAAGAAACGAGACATACACACAAACCCCATTTATGGCTCCAGGTCTCCTTGCAGCTGTCACAATCCAGCTTTGACAATGCCCGTTTTTAACTCAACATACAGAAAGATGAAAAAGAAAAAGAAGGGAGGGAGGGGGAGAGAGAAAGAAGAGATGTTGTCTCAGCCAATTTATTTCTGGGAGACATCGAGACCTTGCAAAAAGAATGAGTAGCAGGGATGCAGAATACTGAAAAAAAAAACAAAGCACAAAATCATCATACAAGATTTGCAAGATGACTAAAAGGAACACAAGTACTTTTCACATCACAAGATGAGTTGTAACAGAGTAAGAAAGAGTCATATTAGACTTGTATGTATAAAATGAACGTCTCTTATTTTATTATTCTAGGCTTGTGGACTTTTCAGAGATCCAAAAGACAAAGATATTTTAATGTACCTACTTCTGTATTCAGAAGAGAATGCTCACAGCTCAAAGGCCACAGCTTGCCAGCTCTGAATCAGAAAGGATATATTATAATTGCAAACATAAAATTTAAACTCCTTTCACTCATAAGGAGATGGACAATTTGAGGGAGCAGGATAGATCTCTTAGAGAATTCTCCCACATAGTAATTCTTTTATTAATGCAGCTGAGTTTAATAAGTGATCCTTATTCAGTTCCCAAAAGCCCACATCAGAGCCTCCCTAGAAATAAATCCTCAGTCTCAATAGTCCTGCTTAAGAAGGTGAGGCTGAAAGGCTTCATGAAAGAAATATTCTTATTTGTCATATCCGGCTTAAAGCTTACAAACTTAATCAAAGAATAATACCACATATTGTCCTTGGATGCAGCTTTTAGCCATGCCTGAACTTGGTGACTCACCGGTATATCTGGTGTAAAAGAAATTAGCTGTTTTCAGATTCTAGAGTTAAAGTAACTCCAACTACAGCATTAGAGTTGAGAACCTCTACCTCTGAGATGTGAAATCCCATAGGAATCAACTAAAACCATGCCACTGCAAGGCCAGAAGTTCTACTGTAGGATAAGAAGTTTAAAGCTTTCTTAAGTTTAGTAAAAAGGCTTATGATCAACTAGAACTATTTTTACAGTTTTGCAAAGACATTATGAATTGTGCTCTCCTCTTTCTTTCATCTACCCTCAATCCCATCACTAAGTTTTTACTGTGCTGCAGCCTGCACATTCTGCAAAGGGAAGAGGAGCTGAGACTGCAATATTTTCTCCAGGTCCCCTACAGGTACTCGGTGGGGATGCTAAGACAGAGGAGAGTAAGACCATCCGCATGAGTAGTTCCTTCCAATATGAATGCAAAATCCAAGACAAAAGCAGAGAAACCTAGTGAGGAGTTGCAGCCAAAAGTTTGGAAAGAGTGGGATGACAGAAAGAGAAGGGTCAGAATAGAGCCAGAACAGGCTGTGTTTGTGGAGAGGAAGCTATGGTGTGATAGAGGTGTCAGAAAATTTTGTTTGTGAGACACAAAAAAAGAGACCAAATACGAGTCTGAGAGCTGGAAGGAAGTTGTGCAAATGTAAAAGTTCTCTATTTTGGAATGCATCTCCAAACCTGCAAATATACAAATCCTGCACACACAACGGGTAGACAGGAAAGCAACATACATGTGCAAGGATGATTCAGTGGAGAGGCAACACCACTGTGTGTGCAGAATGAACTCTGCAGGGCAGCAATGTATGCTGTGGGCATGGGAAACTGGATGGAGCAGGAAGTAGAAGTGCGTGTAAGAAGCTAGAGAAGCAGTGGAAAAGAGGAACACGAGATAGAGAAGGAACTGACAGAGGGGAAGGAGAGAAAAATTAAGAATGTGGGCGAGGATGTACAGTCTATTGCAGGGCAAGAAAGAGAAGGTGGAAGGAAAGGGAAGGAATGGACAAGGGAAACATTTGTCACCTAGAAAATGTGCTTGATGAAAAACAGGCTTTAAAAGATGATGAAAAAGATAAGAAGAAATACATTAGGGTTGAGAAATGAATAAAGGAAGTGATAAGAGCAAATTAAAAGAGAGGGAAAAAAACACACAGAAGAAAGATTCTATTAGTTAACAGAAAGTATACATTCCCTGAGAAGAGATTTTAAAGGAAAGGCTAGGGCACCACACACTATGGGTACAATCAGAAATTCCCTAGATACCAGAGCTGACGATCAGTGCTTTCATCTCCCCACTCTAGATCCCCATTTCAGCTCCTACTCACTGCACACGGTCTCTAAGAACACGTTTCAACCTCCGCTACAGCCTGTTTATCTCGCTGAACCCTGAGCAACATCTACCCATGCGTGCAAAGTACAAAGAGACCTGTTGAGGGCAAGGAGAGGTGCAAACGGAATCATTTTCAAAGAAATCTACTCTTGAAAATGAACACAAAAAAAAGGTGAAAGTGGAACTTGTAGTGATTAGAGTCAAGTGCTGTCCTACCCAGCAGTGAGGTGGAGCTGATTCGACAGCTGCTTTCCTTACCTTGGGTGCTCATGAGTGACCGGGCTGTCTTGCTGCAGCTGCTGCAGGCTGGAACTCTCTATCTTGCCTCCATGCAATTGTCAGAGTCTCTCCGGGAGTCTCAGAAAGGTTATTTGTACTCTGCAGCTGTTGAAAAGTAAAGGAAACAGAAGGAGTAAAAGTTTAAGGAGAATGAGGAATGAAGGAAGCAAGTGCACTGGTGTCACAATGTGCAAAGAGCCACACAGAAAGTAAGAAAAAGTGTGTCAGAGACTGGGAGGGGCGGAGAAGGAAAATGCAAAGATCTGACAGGAAACCAGACTATAAATCTGCTAGGGTTTAAAAAAAAACCTCATTTCTGCTCCCTAACGATGCAGCCTGTTTGCAAATGACTCTGCACGCAGGTGACAGCAGAGCCTGAAGTACCACTGTAAGCAGCTAGAGAGGCACTTCTGCCCCTTCCCCAGGAGCAACAGTGGGCAGAGGCAGCAGCAGCGCAAGCGGCTGCCTCAGACAGAAAAACTAGGCAGTTTCCACTGCCTCACGTCTACTGCTCCAGACCTTTAGTGAATGTTTCCCTGAGGCAAAAGAGGACATGCTGAATGCCAGCCTAACTGGTGCTGTGCTTCGCCAGACACAGAGCAGCAGCCCTTGCTCCTCAGTGCACACGCTGGCGAGAAGGTGAACAGGAAAGGAAAAAAACAAAGGGGCTGAACAAAACAGTTTCAAGAATAACAGTTCCAGGGAGAAGGAGTTCTGGGTTTTCCCAAGGTTTCAAAGGCTTTTCAAGAAAACATCTGTTATATTAATAGCTGCTTTTGATTTTAAAAGTAGTCAACAAGGTATCTTTTATGCAAGCATTAGATTAGTTTACAGTCGAGTGGTACTTTCAACAATATATTTTCCAAAGAGAGTCTCTGCTGATAAGTGAAAGAAAGCAAAGACAGAGAGTCCTCTCTCTTACTGTTTTCCAAGTACTGCAGTACCTGAGTCACAACCACTGCTAGAAACACCCTTCAGTGCTGCTGCCATCTTGCTGAGGATCCTGTCTGAATCAGTTGCACGATGTGCTGGCTTTTGTTCTGCTATTCACCCATCCACCTCCAGGAGGGAAAAAAGGCACAGCTACTGCTTTGCTTCCAGTGCTCTCCAGGCTCTACTGTGTGCACTGGGTAGATGCACACAAGTGAAGCCTTATGGGAGTCAGTAGTAAGTCCTGAATGTGCAAGGATCTAAGGAAAGACCTCTTGAAGGACGTGTATAACAGAGATGCATATTTGCAAAGGTGAATATCTTGGCTTGAGGAAAGCTGCTCTGTTACATGTGCATGGGTATGTTTTTATCTCATGACAGAAACTAAGAGAAATCATAGAATCATAGAATGTATTGAGTTGAAAGCGACCTTTAAAGGTCATCTAGTTCACCCTCCCTGCAGTCAGCAGGGACATCTTCAGTTAGAGCAGGTTACTCAGAGCCCCATCAAGCCTGACTTTGAATGTCTTTAGGGATGGGATCCCCATCACCTACCTGGACAACCTGTTCTAGTGTCCCACCACCATCATAGTAAAGAACTTCTTCTAATGTCCAAAAGCAGAAACACTAGGAAGTGACCAGTGATAAATAATTTAGGAATGTGTGAAGGGAAAAATCATGGTCATGGTAATGAAATGAGAGAAGGAGAAGGAAAAGGTAGTTAAAGAATAAAGGAAAACACACCAAATGGAAAGTAAGTATAAAAGTACAGTGGAAAAACTATCAAAGGATACAGAAGCATCAAAGACAACAGAGTGACGGAAGTGAGATGATAAAGTGAAAAGAAGAAACATAAAGGAGAAAATACATGGCTCAAAGTGTTGTTGCAATAACACTCAAAATGTGTTCTTACCAAACTGAACCTTGTGAAACTCATGAGGGAGCAAATATATTTCAGGCAGCAAAATGTGTGGGGCAGCTCTGCTCTAGTTCTCCCTTATTGTTCTATAATTCCATGTGTTTGCACCTCTACCAAGACCGGTGAGGATCTAAGTTCAGTCATAAGGATGATACTGAAAGGGGTTCTGGAAGAGATTTCAATTCCCTAAATCAAGACCTCAGAGATCAAGTATGGCAGGAATTTCTGTATTCTACTGAACAATGACCCCTCCCTGCCCACCCCCTACCCCAGTTCTTTTCCAGTGAGGGCTGCACTGTCATGTGCTGCTTATATTCCTGTGCAACTTTACCAAAATTTCCCTTTGAACAAACTGGTGAGTACCATGTGGCAAGATGCAGAAAGGCTTCCTGCTTTGAGCAGCCAACAACCAATTCATATGACAATGGCATGGAGTCTGCAGTTCTGCAGGTTCTGACTCAGGGAAGCTCCGCAATACTTGGGAGAAAAACTGTGAAATGTAGTTACAAGAATTGTTGCCCACAATTATTCCATCCAAACCGGTATGTGCCAAGCTTTCTGATGCTTTCACAGAGGAAGCTGATTTGTGCATGCAACAGAGGAATAATTTTAAGAACAACCAGAGAAATTAGCTCTGCTGGCAGGAGGCTTTCAGGCTTCACTTTGATTTAAAAACCACAGATATTCCACATACAGTTCCTACCCTGAAAGGAAAAAAAGCATGCTAGAAATTCAAGTCAAAATTCACCGGGTCTCATTGTAGCTTTCTTCTTCTGTCCTTGATTTTTTTCAGTCAAAAAAAGTAGCAGGCAGTGGACTGCAAAACTGCTTTCCGGAGCCAAGCAAGGTGTTTGGTACCATTTGTATCCACTTCTCCACTTTTTTTTTTTTTTTTTTTTTTTTNATAGCTTTCCAAAAGCACAGTATACATTTTAAAGAAGACACCACATTTCCCTGGGCCTAAACTGAGCAGCTTTAAGGAATCTATCACTGAATCTCAAAAGACCTAGAATTCTCCTAACTATAAAGGCATTCCTGGCAAACTGAGATTAACTGAGCCGAATCCAGTCATCAATCAGAAAGCCACATGTAACCCAGTACCAACTTTCTTTTACAAGAATTTACAATCTTAATCCCAGTTTTCAGTTTTAAAAGATATTTTCAAGCTATAAATGTCTCCAGTTATAAAAATGTTATGGTTGAGGTTACAGTTGCTTGAGGCTGGAAGACTGAAGTGATGTGTTTCACACAATGTAAGTGCAGAATTACGTCCTGTTGAGCAACCAGAAAATTCAAGAGAATCCACTCAGAAAAGCAAGACATTTACTTTTTAAACTTTTTTTTTTTTGTGTGTTTTTTTTTTTTTCCCCCCAAGAAAACTAGAGTGCCTCAAAGAAACAGGTGTCTCTCATCTATTTTACAACCACAAACATCAAGTAGAACCTTTGGTCAGCTACCCTTTAACTGGACAGTTAGCTGTCCAGTTAAGGGTCAACAATGCTTTTGTTTGTTTGTTTTAATTTCATTGTAGCTTCTCAGTCTTCTTCCATTAAACCTAGTACAAGAAAGAATAAATTGCTCTTCTGCTTGCAAAGGAGCTCCCCTCACATGAAGGTCACCTGGCAGGACATATTTGGTATGTTTGCTGTCTCCTTTCAAAAAGACTTCAGAAAGAGAGTATTTAGTTCCTTTCAATTGCTCTAATTCTGCATGATCTGAGCCCTGATGGTAAAACCTGAATGACAAGTGCATCATAAACCCTTTGATGGTTCTGTACCTTCCCTTCCTACAGGCTTTTACTTTGGGATCTTTGCATAAAAAAGCCAGCCAAATTTCAAGGTTATTCTGTTATTCTACAAGAGTGATCAAACAGCGGAGAAGAGTTGGCACCTTAGATATTCCTCCCCACTGCTGCTGGCCTCTGAAGTATTTTGCTCATAGTGACTTTCATACCTGCATGTTGCTATTGAGGTCTATAGGGGAAGTTTCTCTTTGTGTCTATCCCACAGGAATTAGGTAAAATTTGTCTATTCAGTGAAATGTTCTCCTTGTACACTGTGACTTCCTATGGGATACCTTTTTAAAGGGTTAATTCGCCCGTGCTCTCGAGGGCAGGCCATCACTCAGCGGTTAAACAACTAGACAGGTTTTAAATAGTCACAGACTGAAGAGATGGGGGAAAGGAAAACTCCAACATTTGGAAGCAAAGGAATACTAAAATGTCCAGCTCTAATCCTGCTGTTCCGTTTCTTCTCTTCGCTTTTCCCAAGACAGCCAAGCCCTGCCTGTGAGGAGACTGCCCTTGACTCCTTATCAATGTAACAGTCCTGAAAATCCCTGGATGCCAGAAAGGCATTTCACAAACTACTGATTTGAGAACTAATATATTGCATTTCTCCTGCACGGCTGAGCACAGTAGCCCCGTATATATTGTTAACACAACCCCTCCAACTCTTTAGAGCAAAGAAACAGTCATATTAAATATTTTCCACATTTTACATATTTTATATTATCAGCCTTGCTCAACTATCCTTAGAGACTATCACTCCTACTTATAGATGCTCACAATTTATCATTTTCCTCTGGAGATTTGACTTCCAGAACAGAAGTATTTCCCTATTCAATTCAGCAGCCTGTGGATAAGCAGCTGTTAGCGTTCATCTGCCTTTTCTAGGCATTAACATCAAAAATGCCCCTTGATCTTAAAAAGTGACACACGGCAGGGTTTCTTTAACACCTTTTGGGGGTAATGGTTTAAATCCAGTAGGGAAATGTTCTCATCTATAGGTTTATGATACACATTTAAACAGTGTTTCAATTGCCTGAACTATGAAATAAGATGACAGGCAAACATATATCAGTGGGGAACAGATCGTATAAAACTCTCTCTTTCGTTTGACAGTGCTGGGGCTTAGGTATTTTTGCACAAAATGTACAGCTTCTGTCGAGTTCCACACTATTATGGGATTTATCTGTCTGTGTCAGCTCTTAGCATATTCACCCTCCTTTTTATAGAAAAGGATCCATTCGAGGACCTGGTTCACAGCACAGTGGATAGTGCCTTGCCAAAAGACCTTCCCTCCACTGAAGCAAAGAACTCAGATCTGCTGTGCCTCTTCTCGGAGCCAAAGGGAAGGAAGCTTCAGACTTTGTGACGCTCTTTTCATTGCACATATATTATTCATCAAAACTGGGTATGAGCCATAGCTCAGGTCCTTATCCTCTTCTTTATGTTCTTAATTATATGTCCACAGGGCTTAAAATCCAAAGATCTTTAAACTTCCCAGACAAATAATGTAGTTCACAGCAACCAGTGAGTTAGGTATTCATATCCATACTCAACAGATGATGAGACGAAGTATTGGGGAGATCAGGAAGGAATACTTATGTCCTCTTAAAAGTGATAAAAATACAATTTTTTTTCACATAGTTTAGTTATTTAAAAAATCTTACGGACTACTTTAAAAAAGAAAAGGCAACATTTTAAAAGTTGAGGCAAACACTTAACATTTTTCCTTACAATAAAAGGGGACAGGAGGAAATCTAGCCTCTATTGCAAAAACTTCAACAGAAGGATTTAACACACCTAGAATCTGAAGGATAATAGTAGATGCAGGAAGAGGCAAGTTACTTTTTCTTCTTTGGTTGTTTTAGATTGGGAAGTTTCTTGTCTTCTTTATAGGTCAACATTTATTCTAATTAAAAATGTATGTATATTTTTAATAGAGACAAATTGAAAACAACTGCAGAGTTTTAATGGCTTGCATTCTTCAATATTTTCTCCCTTTTAATTCAGTACAGCTCCTTTAAAAGGTCAGAAGGAGGAAAACTTATGCTAAGTGCTGTCCCCAGAGAGTCAATATACCTCACAGAAAAGAAAGAATATTAAGGTTAATTAATAATATAGATGATACAATATCTAAAATGAGAGTTATAGATTAATCCACATAGTTTGGATAGTGGGCAGTCATTTTCCATTGCTTAAATTATCCAGTGAATGCAGCACAGACCTGGAAGCTAAGGACTTTTTAACTTAAATTACAGGTCTTGAACAGACATCCTCTGTGATTCACATAAGCTAAGAGTGCTTCACTTTCCTCATCTGTAAAGAGAACCACAGTATCTTTGAACTTGAAACTGTTATATAAATGAGACATGTCAAAAGCAGAACATGAAATCCCACGTGAGCATATCGTAAGTAAATGTTAGAAACCCAAGAATTACTATATTGAGTCAAGCCAACCATCCGTCTCTGCCAGAGAACAGAAACTGTATCTTCCCATCCCTGAGGAAACCCACCTCCTCTCTTGCAAAGAAACCACTGCAGGAGCATGAGTTGGTTCATTGTGGAACAGACATGGATAAGGTTAGGAAAGAGAGATTTGCCAAAAAGTACTTAGCCTAACTCAGTAATTGAACAGAAAAGCTATCAGAGAGCAGAGGTCATACTGAGACACTACCCCGGTGTTATGCCTTATTCATCCTTACTGTTTCTTTAAAAGAGAACAAGATTCAGCCAACACCATATGCACAGGTATACTGCCAGAACAGGAAGGATCACTTTTGAAAGCAGAGGTTTCAGAGTCAGGTTATGAGCATAAGACATATTCCAAGTAAGGATAGGAATGCCTACTGAGGCAGGAGCGCTGCAGCACTGGAAAAGACAGGTGCAGCAGATAGTGGAGAATTCTTGAGTGGATTTTAATAGCCTGCTAGGCTGAACTGGCCAGTCCTGGCACAGCCTTGAGCTTATAAAAATCTTGATGTCATACTTGATCAGTCTGTGTGATTTCTCTATGACTAGTTACTTATAAATTGTTTTTTTCATCTTTGGATATATTTGCTCTTCCAAGCACTCTTGTTCATTTTCCTTTTAACTGTGCAGCTCCCAAGGGAAGGACACTAAGAATTCTTGCAGAAGAGCTCTTAAAATGCTTATAAATAGTGGCCATATATCACTGAAGGTTTTTCATATGTGAGATTAAACATAGCCATAAAAATATATGACTCCTATTTATTGATCCATAAATGAATACCTGGCTTGGAAATGTTTAATCCTCTTCTTTGAAACAATGGTAAGAGCTATCTGAAAGCTCGGCTGACTCACTGCATGACATCTCTGTGTTAGAATATTAAATACTTCTACATCTCTCTATTTCACTTCATTCCAGTCCTCATATACCCACACACATTACAGACCATACACTTTGCAATAAGCATAATTCACGTCTCATTCATAGAGTTACTTCTGATTCACCTGATGTAAATATATAATGGAAATGAAACAAGATAGGCTGAGTCTGGGGTTTTGTCAGTAGATCCAAATTGCTATGATTGTAATAATTTCCTAAATGTATTACATGAATAACTAATGTTCTCTAATAAAACTGAATCCTGATTTTATGAAACATTGCCCTAATTACCTGGTTCGATGTGTAAATCACCTGATTCTTGTGTAAAACACACAAGACAAGTGCTGAGCTTACCGACTTCCATTCGTTCAGAGAAATATGCCTATGCAGTATTTTGTGGGAAGAAAAGGACACAGAGATGGAAACAATCTTTTCATGTAAGATTTTAATCTGAAAAAAAAAACCCTGTATTTGTCTAAAATTTATAGTGTCCTTCGTGAGTCCAACACGCTTTGGATAAAAGAAGGAAAAACATTGTCTGTTTCTGAGAAGACAACAAATTATGCAGTTTTCCTGGTTTAGCTCACCAAAATCTGAACAATTGTTCTGAAACTTTTAGGCTTAAACTTCTTGTAAGAGATGTAAATTTAAAGAAATCTCAGTGGCTCTTAAATTGGACTTTTGAGGAGACAAAGAAGCAATGATCTTAAGAGTACTGACAGAAAGAGGGAACTACCATTCAATATTAGGATTTAGGAAATTATATATTCCCCTCACAACTACTGCATCAAGTTCTTATCCTTACATGATGAAACAAACTAGATTCTATATTCTATCAGGGATCTGCTGAGCTCTTCCTCTACTCCAATATAATTGAGGAATTTAACTGTTACTTGCACTAATCCTGAGGATTTATTCACAATTAAATGGTTCTTTCTCAGAATATAGCACTAAACAGTCTTTCACTAATTATATACCTGTTGTTAGAGACTTGCCTTCCTTTCTTCTCAATACAAGTCATGCAGTCTTATCCTGCAGGTCATTGTATTTCTCTGATCATGACAAATGAGTGTAGTGGGAGTGTATTTGCTTTCACTGTATTTAACAGCTCACTAATAGGTGATTCAAGGTTTCTTTAGAATCATCCACTTAGGAAACAAGATGGAAAACTTCCTTCAAGAATGGTCAGTAATCCATTTCTGGCTGTGCTAGCTTCCCAGGGAAAAAGCCTGTGGTTTGTCTTGAGAGACTAACAAATTGCTGACAGGTTGTCAGGAAGGCTGAGAGCTCAGGTGCTCAAAAAAACCTATCAGTGTTGTACTGACACGCTAGGGAATTAGTTTCCTAGTAAGTGTTCTCTGAAATCTTTGTCCTGTTCTGTTCTTACAGAACCTGACTCTGTTGACTGCTGGTGTAAGGTGCTCATAAAATATCGGAAGAAGGAGTTGAGACAGAGTTTTAGAAATAGTTTTTTTTATAATAAAATTATCTCAGTGCTAATACATTCTTAAATTAAGATGATACTATTTCCAATATAAGAATGGACTAAAACATAAGTAAATAAAAAGAGGAAAAGGTGAGTTCCTGAAGCAATTAAACTGAAGTGGTTTTGTGCATGTGATTAGGGGTCCAGCAGAACTTAAGCACCTCAGGGTCCACTTTCAAGAAGCACAATGCTACAGGAAAATATGAAGTCCTCACCAAGCCCTTTGATCATGTGCAGGCAAGAGAAGTGGGAATGGTAAAATGGGAAGGAAACAGAAAAAGGCTGAATTTCTAACAGGCTGGAAACCTCTACACTGATACTACCTTTGGTTCTGCCTACAAGAGATATAACACAGATGGCAAAACTGGGACCAGCTTTTCAAACTGAAACAAACTTCCATACAAACCTTGTACAAGCATCAGCAGATGTCCTCTCATGAGATGTGGTTTAGTATAAGCCTGTATCTGAATCCATCATTGTCCAGTCATCTCTTAAATATGTGACTGGACTGTCTGAACATCTGTAACTTAGTTAAAATTACTGCTCATTAGAGAATCCCTGTACACTTTTAGAGGATGCATATTTACTTTTGAGTCTGCTGTTGTACAAGCAAAATTGACTTTGGTAAATAATATCCTGCTGTAATAGTGAGCATACATAAAATATTCTCTGCACTGAGAGTTAACCCAACACATGACAGTGACAAATAAACAGACTGCGATTTTCTGGAGTCTAATGGAGGGTGAGAAAGAGGGTGAGTAATCCTCCATATAGGGCTATAATCCCATTTAATTAATTTTTTAATAGAGAAGGTTTAGAAAATGTTTCACATTTGGACACAGGCTCTGTATGGAAATACGAGCAAAATAACCAGGTAATAATGCAGCAAACAAGCAGGATTTGGAGACAAGAGAGGAGCAGTGAAGATGGGTACATAAGTTTCAGAAAATGAATTCTTTTCCAAGACAAATGTGCAAGCCATTAGTAGCCAGCAAATTAATATCTGCTGACCAAAAGCTATCATTTCGCATAGTTCTGTAGAGACAAAAAGTCATGGAAAAGGATGGGTAGTGAAATTATTGTATAACTACATACATACAGAACACTCTTCTGGTCCAAAAATTCTAGACCAGTCACTAGCCTAAGATCTGAATGTGAAATACTCTAGTAATTGATGGCTTCATAGAAAATAGTAGAGATGACACTGAGGAAGAACAGAGTGCTCTAAATATGGAATCTGCAGGAAGTCAGAAAGTCATACCTGAGATTGTGAAAGTGGAAGGACACAACAGAAACCAAAACCTTGGACACAGAGCATTGGTAGAATGCGTGGCTGAGCATGTGCAGAACTATCAGTTTTGGTGAATGTACAAATATGCAGACAATGGGGAAGACAATGGGGGAGGTTTTGTACTGGTTTCCTGAAACAGACCAGGAATTAGTTTACATTCTATAGAAAGTGGTAGCCTTCTGCTTTTAGCAAAAGCTGAGTATGAGACATTTGCTAGAAATAGTCCTCCACACCTGTATGAGCCCTTTATCAGAGGTTCTCAAGAGTTACTGTTTTCCCCAAAGAATAATATTGACCTACACATGAAGGAAAAAACAGGAGCTGAAATTTTACAAAACAGCCACAGGCAACCTCATTACAGGCAACAAGAAGTGCCCCTAAAAAACATAGCACAGCTTGATCTTTATCACATTTTTCCTTATGGGATACCATTGTGGATGCCTTCAGTACAAGACAGAAAACAAGCATGGGAGTAAGTAGATAAAGGCCCAGTAAAGATGAATTAACAAGAAAGAAAAAGTGAGGAGAAAGATTAAAATGATGACACAATGCTTTCAGCAGAGGCTTTCACTTTGCTGAGTCTAGTCTAAAGTGACAGCCCTGGCTGGAAGCTAAAACTCAAGTGTTCAGAGGAGTGGAGCAGGAGAGCTCACTTTTATTTTTTGCTGAGTTGAAAAGTGTCACTTTTCATTTTGCTTTTATAGTTTCTGGAGACCATTATTGCTCACCCCATACTGGCTTTCCCTGCCCTGGAGAAAGTAAATGACATCTGAGAATGCAGTAACTGTGTGGTTTATCGGCCCATTACATGGTACCCCTACAAAACTACTGCAGGCTTATCTGTAACATTTTAGCTTTACATCACTTGGATGAATCAGTGCACCAGGGACAGCTACTTTTGTTTATATAAATCTCAACGATTTTACAGTAGGGAAGCAGGAACACAATGTCTCCTGTGAGAAGCCTAGAGGAATGCATGATCATCACAGGAGTCTTTGTAGGAGCTTGCTGTCCTTGAAGAGAGGAGGAATGACCTTGAAGAGAGGAGGGGTGAGAAGGAGAAGTATCAGGATATGCAGTGGAATGAGACATTCATAGCTTTTTAGCTGAAGTCAGAATGTCTTCATATGCTCTAAGGAAGGATTCTTTCTTGCATGACTCTGAGAGCAGAGGAAGAGGTGCTACAAAGGCCAACTGCTTCTTTTTGATTACAGAATTTAGATTAACCCACTGTGAGACTTTTGCTGGAGGAGAGACCTTTGGATATGACAGCGCCCCTCTTTTTTTCCAATGAATACTCAGCATTCCTGTGGAAGGAAAAAGGCAAAAGAGAAGTCAGCACCCAGCTATGCTGCTGGAATGGTCAGAAGCAAAGGGTAATTAAGTCTGTCATGGTACAAAAGAAAAAGAGAAAATGAAAATAAGAATAAGCATTGTATTTAGGTTCAGTGACTGGATGATACCAGGGTTGTAAAGTCAAGGATTGTAGGATCAATGCACTAACAATCTGCTGCTCTGCAGCTATCTGTAATTGAGGTAGCTGGCAATTGTCCCTGAAAATGGTGCACTGTTATAATTAATGAAGAAGACTAAGACAAAGTTAGCACTCTGGATCTCAATTCTGCAAAAGCCTCATGTAGGTTCTTACCCCTCCATGCTGTGAACAGTCCTATTGAAGTATTAGTGCATAAAATGAAGGCCATTAATAAGTTTCTGCAGAATAGGGATGGAAGTTTGTATCTTAAATTTCATGTTAATCCAGGAAAAATGGCTTCAACAGAAAGAGGTTACAATAAAGTAGCCTGCAAAGCATATTCCATAAATTCTAAGATCCTAGTGCCTACAGAAGCTGCACTATTCATTAAAATTTCTGGTCTTTCCTGAAGTCATCAGAGATTAACATGATTGTTGCAGAAAAGAGCTGCAAGTACTGTTGAGAAGAAAAATATTTACATACATATAAATCCAGACTAAAATTGATTGCCTTTGTATGGCCAAGTCTGTATTTATGTTGATTCCTCTGATATTATAAAGTGATAAAAAGAAGATCCTGATTTCTCTGCATTATTCCCAGCACTGAATATAACAATAGTGTGAAACAGCAAGGTAAAAGCAGGAGAGAAAGGAGAAGGAGCATACATCATAAATAGCTATGCAAATCCAGCATTTCATCCCATCCAGGGTGAGGCATCAGCCACGCTATTAGCAATTAGCAATGCAACAACAGAGACAGAAAAGGAAAGAGTTTGGGGTTTGTTTCTTTCATATGAAAGGTTAAAATAAGACTCCTTCCATGGTGTGCTTGTATGACTGTTTGCACTGCCTCAAGCAAGTCACATCACCACCCCCTGCATACTAGAGACCTTCCATTACCTCCACATGAATGCAGAGCAGGTCATGTCATACATTAGCTTTTTATTCAGATAGCTAATGATTTCAAACATACAAAAAGTACTAAAAATAACCCCAGAAACTTTAAATGGAACTGGTTGAGACTTTACAGTCTCATAGGAGCTAGCAGAGTCAGAATCGAAAGTGAACTTTCAGACTGTATAAATTGAAAAATGGATTAAAATATACTCCTGCTTATTTCTTTTGTATTTACTATAGATTAAATTATTATACTTGTCTCTTTTTGAGATTTTTTTTTCTCCTTCTCAGTTGCCCTGCTCTTCCTTGCTCTTGCATGAAAAGAGACAATTCAATTCCTTAGTTCCTATGCAAGATCCTGTGAAAGAGAACTGGGGTTATTTAAGGTAACGTTGCCTCCAAACAAGGTCCTTATTTGTTTCTCAGTGCTGACTTAAGAGAGCAGGCAATGATCTGAAAATACGAAACCAGAGAATGTACACACTTTGCAATTTCACACTTCTTATTCCCGTATATGCCCTGTCACTTGCGGCATTTGCTGTCTTTGCTTAGTCTTCCCAAAAAACAGCAGTACAACTGTCTCAGCTGCCTTGGTATTACTTGCTTCTTTCTACCATCTGTATGTGTGACACTGATTTATTCAGCCACAGAGCGTGCTTCGTAGTTTGGGCTAGGAGGGCTAGCAGCAGCTCTTCTTTTGGAAGCAAAATACTTGCATAATCCCCAGCACAAGGCCCTCAGCTCTTATTTGCACCTGATGTGCCAGTTCTCTCTGCCAGTGTGAATAGAAACAAAATGCCTGGATCACAACGTCTGTGGGAGCAGTTGTTTCCATAACCACAAGCAAATTAAAGCAAACACTACCTTCTTCTCTCTCTCCCCTGCTGCGGTGGTCACTCCCCATTGTACCACCCGTGTGTGACAGCTGTACCGTGCTCTGCTTATTTCAAAGACTTCATTACTTCTACAGAATATGTTGCAGCACATTTACCAAGGCACTGTGAAGTATTATAAATAATTAAAACTAAACCATTCATGTCAGAAATAAATCAACAAAGCTCATTTTGCAATGCAGCGTCCCTGATTTATTTTTATTGCGTTCATTCGGAGCATTTGTTAATTCACAAACCCCAGCAGTCCACACAGAGTGGGTCTTCAAAGCATTAGTGAATACCAGTTAAGGTTGTGTCTTCTCTTTAGGCTTATAAAGGAACACATCACTTTGAGTCAATAAAAAAGAGACAGAAGAGAGAAAATTAACAACCAGTTGCTTCTGGATTCCACATTCTGTGTTTTCCAAGTGTGTGCTGTTCTCAATGTCTCTTTTTAAGAACCTTATCTGCATTTTGCATTTGCATAGGGGTACAAAATATGCAGAATCACACTCCAATTAGAAAGAATTTTAAATAGAGCTATGGCTAGTGTCTACACTTTGAGGGACTGATATTACCTTGGCTGCTCCCTGACTTCCAGTGTGCTTGTTTGTGAGCATCATAAATACCACTGCTTCTTTTGAAAGTTTGTGTTTCACGAGATGAGGATTTCTTTTGGGGTCTAGGTTATGGTAGTTGTGATCAGATGTTCTTCCCTTATTGCTGTGCTATCACCATTGTCTGTATCACTGCCATATTTCACAAGAAAGGTGTGGTCAAATATAAGAGAGGATAATTCAGCAGAACTACTACTAGCAATATAAATTCATACTGTCAAAAGCCCTACTGTTCTGCTTCATCTCTACCTTTAAAGACATTGAGTGGAGGCATTTGCAAACCTGTAGAGAATTGTGATACTAAAGACTCAATTCCTCAAAATTAACAAAATCATAATTAGCCTGAAAACTCTATTTAAAACTATTTCAGAACAAATATACATGCACCTGTGCCAAAATAAAATCCTGAAATAATCCTGGATCCTTCCAATTTCTTTAATTTCACCACAAGTCTAGGTTTCTCTTTGCAGCTCAGTCCCTGACAGCAATGATTCCTGTACAAAAAGAGCTCAGTTGGGTTTTCTTTACTGGAAGAATGCCTAAGGAAATTGTAAGAATCATGAGGAAGCAGAATGCTCATCTCTCTCAAGTGTCTTTTCTTATTTCTCTTCCAAAACAAATGCAAATTCTGTGCATGTGTTTTTAATACTATGGCCAAATGAGTTTCTGCTATTCCAATATTAATTATTACACAAAATTTTGCAACTATTACAGTTATCTTTTGTAAAATTTGATAGGTTTATTGACTGCGTGTCAGTATTTTAATCACAAACAGTTTCACAGATGGTAATATTTTAACTCTTTCCTAGTGTTTCTGTGAGCTTCTCTGGGATATTTTTTCTTGCCATTTAAAGTGGAAATACATCCTCAAAAGCTAAAATGGATTTGAAGAGGTAAGAAAACACAGGCTTTGCTTCTAACACATTCTATTCTGCATTATTCTACACTGTTCTCTTCTATTCTTATGCTTCTCACAACACTGGAAGTGGAGAGGTTTGCAGACCCAAGTCATTGCACTTTCCAAGTAGTTTCCCTATTCATGAAGCTGCAGTATACCCTTACCTGAATTCCAAGTGCCCCACAGAAATTAGTGACTTTAATCTTGCTCCCTTTTCACAGCAAAGCCACCTATAAAAATGAACAGGATGCAAAATTAGGTACCATACCCTTTAATTTTGAAAACAACTTGCTATCATGAATGATGTTTCCCAGTTCCTTGATACCTGGGGAAATGACCAAGTACAAGTGCAGTGCTCCCCAGAGTGGCTATTTGCACAGGTAGCTTATGGTCTGCAAAGTGCACTCAGCCTTGCATAGAAAGGACTTCGAGAAAAATGTAGTCCTTGATGACATGAGTACAAATGCTCCACAGTGAGTGGGGCTGTTCTGCTGTGCAGTGGGTGCTTCATGCAGGGACATCCAAAGCAGCATTTGACAAGATGTAAGGAGACTACTCCAGTTCATAAGAACAGAGAAACTACTGCACAGCCTCCATTGCCAAAGTCTTCAGGGAAGAGTAGTTGAGCTCCCCTGAATCCCTCAGCCGGAAATACCTGTTTCCACACCTCCACAGACAGGCCTTGATAGAGTTCTCTTCAGATGCCTGAAATAAATTTCCTCTGTGTTCAGGAGGATAGGAGTAGGCATTTACTGAACATGGAGTCTAGCTTCTCCCATAAAGTACTACACTCAAGGTCTGAACTTATGCACATAATTATTATTCTGCTCCAACCATCTTTATGCATGAGCTGGATTTATTTTATTTTTCTAAGCCATTATTTAATACAATAGGCAGTGCAGAAACTAAGAAGCTAATACAATCACTTCTGCTGTGTACTGCATGTTTATCTGGCTGAAAATGTAAAAATGTCAGAATGCATGAAGTATATCAGAAGTGTCACTGGGCCTGTTTGGTATGCAGAAGAGCACTGAAGAAGTTATTTTATTTTATTTTTTAAATATTTCCTCCAAATTCCATTTCTCCTACTACGCCATCATGGCTTTTAAAAAGTGTTCTGACTCATTTTTAGATATTTATGAGTAATGCAAAGCAAATGATTAACAGGTCTTGGATCCAGACTTTGATGCGAACAGCTTTAACCTGAGCAAGTTTGTCATACCTGAGTTTTTAAACAGATTTGAATAGTTAAGGTGCCCTCCAGCTCTTTTGGCTAATGCTGCAGAGCCTGGAATCTTCTCAAACGGTCCATTTTTTTTTCAACAAATGCTGCTGAGTTTAACCCTGAATGTCTCTTATATTTGCTATTGCCGACTTCCTACTTTATACATAATTTTTATCAGAGGGAAGCGGCTACAGAGGGATCTACTATGGTCACCTGAGTACTGGAACTTCATCAGCAACTGACGTTCTGTTTTGGTCTTGGGGAAGCACAGTTATGTTACTGTGATGGTTAAATGATGCAACAATGTTTGAACTAGTAATAAGAAAGGCAGAATACATTATGATTCTTCATCAGCATCTAGAGAATCAGCTCTGCCAGCAAACAGGGAGAGTCAGTAGATGGGCATGTGTTAAACAAGGGCTGACCTTTAAGCACACCTCAAATCCCATTTTCCAGCCAAGGCAGGGGCTGAAAAGGAGGGCTCCATAACTAGGACTGTGAGCAAGAGCAACTGGAACTGAAGGACTGGCTACCCAGCACCAGGCTGAGATGAAAAAAGACACTGTTGAGCGACTCTGAGCCTTTAGTCTGTTTCTATTTATTCAAGACTGCCTCAGCCACTAAAGCAAAAGGCAGCAGTGTATTAAGACAATCACCATAACAATGATGGCTCTTCATTATTGAAGGAACACTATTTAAATCTCCCCATTTTTCTATTAAAACATTAACAAAAATCCCCATTAAGTAATCTGCATTTCACAAATGATAGTGACCTAGGTCTGCTGCTGCTACAAGCATAACTTGCTTTAGGGCAATGGACTCTTAACAACTGTCAGTTTGCAGCAAATGAACATTTATCTGATTTTTTTTTATTTTATTGTATTGTATTTCTGTAATGGTGCTTGAAATTAACATTTTTACTCTGGGTTTTTTTTCACTCTCCTTTTTTTTTTGATCATTAATGCAGTAAATTATACCAGCAAAATGAGTCCAACAGTTTCATCTGTGTCCTAAAAACCTATTAAGTTTCTGAGTAGAAACTGTGAAGCATTTCGAGGTTCACTGTCTTATTTCTAAGGTCATACTTGGGCCTATTGACCTAAATCAAACTGACTCCAACTCAGATATTCACAGGAAGAATCCTATCACATTAAAAGCATAAAGAGAAAGGGAAGAAGAGAGCCTAGACACATGGTTACATCATCAAAGCTAAAATAATCTATAACTAGTCAAAGTGTTTCAGTGACATCTGCAGGCTATCTTCCTGTGAGGCCTCTATTGTGTTCTTCAGATTTAAAAAAAACCTCATACACGGAGGTATTCAGCAAGCTGCTGGAGATAATTTATCTTCCTTTAATTTATTAGAATGTGCCTCTATATCGCTGTTCTTATTCTAACAAAGAGGTTTTTTTAAACTGGTAAAACTAAATATATATTTAATTTATTTCACCCAGTAAAGAATCCTTGAGAAAATCAATTTCCATTTACAAAGGTATCCCAGCAGGTTGGATGTCCCATTACTGCAGTATTGTACCTCTTACATCCAGGTTTATGTGACACGTGGTATAATTTCTTCTATTACTTTTGGAAAATTATGTTACAACATCTTTAGAAATGTAACTTAAAAGTGACAAAAGCTATGAAAATCAAAGCTGATGCTGATCACTGGCAGTTTTGGTTGTATACTTGATGATCAGTGCATACATTCTCATATTTCTGCCACCAAACTCCCTCTTATACTTCATTCTCACAACTACTGAGGTATAACCAATAGTGCTATTTCTAATCTGCTAAGACATAAAGTGCTTCCACACTGCTGCTTTTTTATTTAATCAGAAATGGTGTATAGTTAACTTCTTAACCAAATTATCCTATTTAAATGTCTGAACCACTAACAGGTCTGAAATCTACTGTTTTGCGAAGTATGGGATCTCAAAATGTGCACTTTGACCTCACAGAGAGCTGGGAATCAACATTTGCCATATCCTCACTTTAATACTATGGTACAGGCTGAATATAAGATAAGGTGTGACTGGTTGTCATGTACATGAAAAGACTTGTGGATCTCATACTGGGTTCCCCTACTCATCAGCTATGCAACCACTGAAACCATGCCTTGGACCCACACTTACTTAGATGCTAGGATTGATGTATTTCACGTTAGGAAGCAGCAGTTATGTACTTCACACCTAGATGAGCAGTTCCCCTCCAAAGTGATGTACTCAAAAGCTATAAGGTTCCATCTCACCCTTCCCTACCTGAAGTCCACTTCTCTATGTTTGGTTCAAAATGCATCATTTTCTGTTTGGATTTTTAATTTCAGGTTACACACAAGGAACCACTGCAATCATTCAGAGCTGCCATTGTTCTCAAAGTGTATGTTTGAATCTACAGACACCAAGAAATTCAACTCTAATGAAGTACCATTGGTATTACCCATTATTTTCACTGGAATTTCTTTCAGTTTCAGGTTGGGTCTTAATTCCACTAGCAATTTTATATTAAGCATTTAAAAAAAAAAAAAAAAAAAGTATGTGTGTAATCATAAAAGGTCTGTGAAGGGCTCTATTTCCACCAGGGCTTCTGATGGCATCATAAACTATGGGAGAGAGAATCCAGTGGATCAACAGATCCCAAAGGATAAATCTCAGCTCTGTAATTCAAACCTGACCTGCTTTATATTTCACACCAACTATTTGTGTAATCACTGGGCAGTTACCTGCAGTTACTCTGCTTCCTTGGTAACATACTCCAGACATACCCAAGTATATTGACTTCCACTGGCTCCTTTTCAAGTGTTTCTAGAGAGTTTTGATATTCTTTTACGTGACACGTTGCAATCAATGAGCACATCCTTAGGATGAATGCTGGTTTAGGTGGATAATGGCATACCCAGGAATTATGAGGGCTTTTTCTGGAACTTTAATGTGCACAACACTGCAATGAATAATGCTCCATTCCCCATGCTAGCATAAGAAAGGTTCATAAAACTAATCTCCTTGTAGCTCAAGAATGACGTGGCTGAGGTTGCCTTTGCATCCTTGATTCATGTGAAGATGTGTATCACCCCTCATCCACAACAGCACAGGTTTCAAAGGCAACTAAATGAATAGGATGCTCTGGTCTCACTGAAGTTCTGAAGAACGTAGCTCTGTAGCTCAGAAATTGTTGAGAAATATAATTCACTTTATTTCATTATCTAGTCTTTCTGTCTTACACAAGGATAGATGGTGCTTACTACAGTCATGTCTGAGCAAATGTAATCAGGTTCTTAATTTTGAGTATAAACCCTTAAAACCCATTTCCTTTAGTAAGACTGTAATGAATCTCTGATCTGCTGAGGTGTGATGTTACTTTAAAATAATATCTGCACATAGAAGAGAAAAACATCTCATATCTGAGCATTTTCATTTTCTGAACCGCAAGTGGACTCAGAAGTGGAAAGAGGAAGGGGAAAAAAAAAAAAAAAAGAGCGTATAATGACAGTAAGACTCCAAATGTGAAAGTAAACTTTTTCTTTAGTTATTTACAGAATTAATATGTAGGCTACACAATAAATGCCTATGCTCAGTATAAACACTTTTCATTTGCTAAAGCAAAGAAATGGAAATTTGGAAAAGGAAATCACGAGTAAGACAGTGACAGCAACCACTCCAGTCCATGGATAATAATCTACCCATGTGACATTCAATTTGTCTAACCTGGATCTATGTCTGGTGACAGGGATCAGAAAATAGAGGGCAATTTGTTCCTAGCACTCCTTTGTTGCACATTTTTTACAAGGTTTTAACCTCCAGCAACTCTGAGATTTGAAAGGAGAAGGTATCTCCTTTATACTACATCCCTACATCCCACATCAGACTAAGAGTAAATTCCAGCAAGCCATTAACCGTTTGTAAATCAATAAAAAACAAACAAACAAAAATAAATCTCAGCAGCCAAACATATAAGATCAGAATTTCCAAGCACTTGTGTGATTTATAGACTCTCTCTACTAATTCTAAACCCACACCTGTTATCAGCCCTCAAGCAGTGCATCAGGAATGCTACACTGCCACTACTTTAAATCCTTATCTTCATCACTGTTTTCCCTCTGCCACTGCAACACAGTACAGGGAAACTACTACTAGATATCACTACAGGCAGTTTTGCTCATTATTTGAGTATTATGTACTTTGTTGCTGCACACAGATTTGTTGGGACAAATATATTTGTTTTCTTCATGCATTGTTGTTTTATAAGCCATTGTTTAAAATGGTTACAGATGCACAATATGTACAGCTACAGCACCTAAAATACAGGACATGCAGAATCATAGAATCAACCAGGTCGGAAGAGACCTCCAAGATCTCCCAATCCAAACTACAACCCAGCCCTATCCAATCAATTAGACCATGGCACTAAGTGCCTCATCCAGTCTTCTCTTGAACACCTCCAGGGATGGTGACTCCACCACCTCCCTGGGCAGCCCATTCCAATGGCAAATCCATACACAGAAGGAGCAAAGAAGGAAGCACGTTCATAATTTGTGCAGTTGGTAGACTGACTGTTGCAACACATGAGAAGATGATGCTGTACCGTTGCTACACTGATCTGCACAATGATTCAGCCATGCAACAACACTATGTCCCAGAACCATCAATGCCAGGAGGAACTGTTGCATGTAACTACTAAAAGCTGAAATGAACATGCAGGGGAGGAGTTGCACAATGATAGCTTCTGCCAAATATGGCATAACAGTATGAATTTCCTCTACAAATCTCTTTGAATAGTTACAAGAAGTTTGGGCTTCTTGTGAGCAGTCACAGAGCTTTGAAAATGAGTATTTTTATAACATGGTGGTGATAGCATCTGTGGTACAATGCCATGGCATATGCCACAGAAATACACCACTGAAATAAAGTCCCCTTCTTTCCATGCTGAAAGGAAAGGGAAGAAAAAGGACAAAAATCGAGACACAAATATTTCATATCAAGAAATGTGTATGTTCCAACCAGGCACTTCTCAACGCCAAGTTTTGCGTAAGCAGCTTCTGCTCTGCCACACCATGGTGGAGCTGCTGCAGCATTCCTGACACAGTTCATTGTAGGGCCACTGGTGCCTGAGCCCTGATACTCAGCACAAGCACTGAGTGCAGAGGGGATTTCACCTTTTGGAAAGAGCAGGCAAAAATTATCCTTGCTCCCAGCCCACGGATTGCCAAACACTTATATCAGAAACAGAGTTGGTACTGTCCATGTAACATCCTTCAACACAGTATTCACTAAAACACCCTTTGGCAGGTCTCAGAAAAAAAAGAAAATGCTGTCGCATTTCTTTTGGCACTGAGGTACTTGCACACTGCTAGACAATTTCTCAAGGGGGGATCAAAATAATTAGCACATTATTAAGTAATGAAGCTCATACAGCATAAATTTTTTCCCTAATATCTGAATCGCCAAGATCTTATCTTCTCATCCAAGGAAACCAAATCTTAGCTGTGCCTGTCTTGTAACACACCAGAAGTCAGAATTACTGTTCTTCGGAAAGCTGCTTTTCTGTGGTGAGAACACACATCGTGTTTTTAGCACATGGGCTGTTGAGCTCGTGGGACAAAGGTCCACACCAAAAGTTTTGGAAGCAAAGGTGCAGAAGTGTAAAAAGGCATTGAGCTAAAACGGAAGGGGGTAGGGGAGGGCAAGAGCTCATTACATGAACTTCCCTGCTGCTGTCATCCCAGGTTTTGTAAATATTAGCTGTGTGAACTGGAACAATGGCCCAGTTGTCTGCGAGGATGACAAGTGACAGCCAGGAACTGGGTCAGGATCAATCACTATTTGCATACCAATTAGTTAATGTCTTTATTTTTCTCATACAAATACAGTAAAAGGCAACACATTTGGAATGAAAAGCTTCAAATATCTTCCCCTCAGTGGCTTCTGTTATATTTTTAGAAAATTTGGTTGGTTCTCAGGCGCTCTGATAAAACTCCTTAAGATTTGAAACTTTTCTAAGTCTGGGTTTCATCAGCCCTGCTAAGGTATCTTAAGCAGTACCAATCAAGCAAACCCAGCCTGCGTAACAGTGTCCTTCTTTCTCTGTCTGGAGCATCTGCTTCTATTTCAGTCCTAAAGTGCTACTCCTTAACTTTTATCTTTTTCAATATGTTTTGGGACTGACATTTGTAGTTTGCCTCTTACTCAAGTCGTAGGCCTTCTGTCAGCGCACCAAAATCCAAACACCTGGCACTCCTGCAGATTCCCTCTTTGGTCAAAAACAGAACTCAAATTTCACTCTGTTTCTGTGCATGGCAGATTGATGAGAGAAATTACAAGAATCATTCATCTTTTTCAAGCTTATAGCACACTTCACTGCTGGACCGTTACCTCTTTTAGAGAGGCTACTTGTAGTGAGGAAATTGAAGAGAGGAGAAGCTAGATGGAAACTTTTATCATTTGGACACTGTTCTTGTCCTTATTGATCCTTGCCTTAGTTCAGCCTGTGCCCCCTTAGCTACAGTAACACTCCTTAATTCCAACGAGGGCACAAGTATCACAGAGACTATCAACGGTGAATTAGTAAACCCACCACTTTCTAGGCTTGTTTCTTCGAGGATTTTAATATTTCAAAGAATGCCTTCTAAATGTTTTAAGAGCTTTAAATTAGTAGCTGTAACCTGATCATGAATTAAAAATCTTCCCTTACCAATGAGCAGCAAAGCCAAGTTATTTGTGTACTTAATGTTTGTTTACACTCCCCATCAAGATATTCCATGGAAACCGGTTCTTATTGCCAAAATAATTTGAATCATAATGCAACATCCATGCTAACTAATCTTGTGTTATACCTTCCTCAAGCAAACTTCTCTTGTTCTTTTTTTATTTTTTGTTTTTCTTCTCTTTGACGGGGCGAGGTTGGTGGTTTTGCTGTTTCGCTTTTTGGTTTCTTGTTGTTGGTTTGTTGTTTTTTTGCTCCTGCTGTTGCTGGGGAGTGTTTTTTGTTTTGGTTTGTTTTTTTCTTTTTTTGTCAGGCACAAACATCCATCCAAAACATGAAATTTTAAATGTAAATAAATATTCCAAAGCCCATATAAGCAGAGAACCTAATTCTCACATCAGAATGCAGATAGGTGAGAATGCGTGTGCAATCATATCCAAAAGGAATTTCAGATCATTTAAAGCCTTAAATGAAGAGCTCTGGCCAAATGCAGAAATTGGAGTAACTCAAGCTTCTCTCTCCAGACAAAATGGAAACTCAGAGTCACAGTCATGCACATATGCTAAGACTTATTGTACTTTTTATTATTATTTTCCTTCTTTTTTTTTTTTTTTTTTTTAATACAGCAGCACTTCCAAGTCACATCTGGGTGCAACTCCATATCTCTAGGTACTGTATGGCCATGTAACACAAAGCAGCTGCTTAAAACTAAGCCAGAGGAAAGCTAAAGGAATTCTGACATAAGGTGGAAATAATTAAAAAGAATGTATGCAGCACTGACTTCTCCCATTATGGATGACCTTGTCCTCTAGATTTTTAAACAAACTTAAAGCCTTTGGACTTCTTTCTCACTCCAATAAAAATGGATGCTCCCCTAGACATTCCAGGAATATGCACACTTCCTACAATTACATTAAAAATCATCCTTAGGCAAACAGTTCTGTCCTTAAGAGGTCATTTATGCAGCTCATTCTGTTATTAATGAAAACTGGGGACAAACCTCAACTAGGGCAAAGCATCACAACTCAAAAGATGCAGGATATCATGAAGATGTCAACCCAGAGCTCTGCTTTGCTCTTGGTGCCGCATTGCTTAGAGAATAAAAAAATGTATGTGCTTGTGAAATCCCAGGTGGTGCCCTGGTGTTCAGAACAGTTCTGCATTAGTTTGACTTTAGCCATCTGAAAGCTGGGTTACACAAGCTGTCTGTATGCACATTCCTCACCTAAGCTGAATAAGTAATAATGACACTTAATTTACCCGTAATTAGGCCTTCAAATGACAGCTATATCCCATTGGAATAAAGAAACTGTCAAGTCAGCTGAAGGAAGCTTTTGAGAACAGGAACCAGAAATTTAACATGAGTTGGATCTCTGGAAATCATTAGCAGTTGGAATGGGATTGGCCAAAAGGTTTTACAGATACAAGAAAAATGTTATTCTTTATTAACTTCTTCATTTCTTCCACTCAGAAACTGTTCTGCTCGAATTCCACAAAGTTTGGAAATACTAAACCCTGTATAACAGTTCTGTGTAATGCCAAGAATGCATTTTTCTACAGTTTATGTAACTCCAGTGGCACAGCCATGCCAAAAATAAACTTTATAACTGGATAAAATGTAAATAATTAAGTTCTTGTTCACCTATTTGGTTTTTAAACAATAAAACCAACAGCCTTTTTCTAAACATTTTGAGACCTTGACAGGTATTTGCCCATCTAACCCACACTGGTTTCAGAGCAAGTTGCGCACTTGAACACACCTGAGAATTCAACTAAGGCAGAAGTGAAATCCATACGAGTAGAATAAGGTCCTGGAGACACCACTTTGCTAATGCCCTAAGAAGAAAGACACAGAAAGCTCATTGATTTCCAATTGACAGAATATTTACAATGCCTCATTTCTAAATGTCATTTCCTTGTGTTATTCCTGCCTCATTCCCTGTAAATTAAAAGATGTATGATTAATCACTTACCCTTTGGGTTCCACGCACAATTTCATGTTGTGCCCTGCCAAACCCATAGCCCAAGTGTGCCACCTAATGGCCCCAGAGTCAAGAATGCATTTGTATGAGTAGTTGAGCAAAGAGAAGCTAACAACGAAAACAAAGCTGCATTTGTTAAGGTGAAGTTTTATTGCCATTTTTCTGAAGGACCTCTCCACTACGTTTCACTTTTAACTCTGAAGGTCTGAAGAAATGGCTTCTTCAAGGCACTTCGGAAGTTTTTGGTAAGCAGGCATCTGGCCGTGACTATGAGGTAAAGGAACTGTATAACTTCACAGTCAAACTCTCACAGGTTACAAGCTGCCAAAAGACTGATACGGTGGTTGCCTCTATTTACTCCAGTTCTCACTGCTAAATGTCTGCAGTTTCAAATGAAGCCACGGCGAGTAGCAGCTATAGATCCATCCTGCTAAATGAATGTGCTGTTTCTTTCCCCTGTTAAAGTACTTAAACAGGGCAAGCTCAATTTAGCTGATACCATCTGCCTAACAATGCAGCCCTATAGTCAGGATTATCTGGGTGCCTTCAGAAATATCAGGGAAAATACCATAGGTAGAGGAGTTGTGGAACAACATCTGCAATGGTGATATATATGAATTCAAAGGGAATGTAATTACATTATAGAAGTTGTATCCCACAAACATATACTGATGAACTTAGTTGTCAAAGTTGTGAAAAATATTATCCATCTACAATACTATAGAGGAATTTAAAAAAAAAAAAAAAGAGAGAGAAACAGAGATGCAATTTATTTTATCATACATTTCATATTGGGAAGCACAGCTACTTTACAATCGTTTACAAAAGTAAGCATTACATATGTGGTGCTGGGGTTATAGGTTAAGGAAATGAATTACTTATTTGGTTTATATGCTCTGAAATGGAACACCAGGAAAGAGGTTTGGGATTTACGTTTACATTGCAATTTAGAATGTTTTACTCTCAATCCCTATTTTCTACCACTTGAAAAGGAGATTCAGAAAATACATATGAATAGGAGTCATGATTTATTATGAACACATTATGCCAGCAGATGAACAAGGGATGGAAAATACTCCTTGACATTCAAATTATTTTCACATGTGCTTCCCTTCTATTAGCATTAACTAATAACATGGAATCTACATCTAAATATTGTCAGATACAAAACTGTATGGCAAGATAGCGCTTATATTATTTATGTTGAAATTACTTGCAGTAATTCCCCTTTTATTTCCAAACATGCCCAAATTCTTTGCCTTTCTTTCCAAGCTCTGCTTCAGTATCCTGCATACTTTAGGCAAGATGAACCATATGCACCTTCTGATTCTGATAAATTAATTCATGCCTCGAGATTGCTTTCTCTTTATCTAATGTTAACAGTAGTAACAGAACAATTGTATCTGCTTTATGGAGCTGTAACATTACAGAATATCTCCATGATACATAACTATGGTGCTTTAGGAGGAACAATTACAGAAGAAGTGTCTTGACTATATCAGTGACACAAGTACAGCAATAAGGAAATGCTAATGCATGCAGCATGCTCTCCACAGCCTGCTGTGAGCTGAGATGCAGTGGAACTTCATCCACGGTGCAGTACAATGTGAAGTACAAGTGTCCCAGTCCCATGCATTCCAACGTATGCATTATACATTGCATATATATATGTCAATGCATAGATCTTAATTTAAAGTCTAGTGTGATTATGTATACTTTGGAACTCCTAGGGGCAGTGGGGGCAGAAATCGCTCTAGATATAACAACACCTTTCCACTTGGTTTGAAATCCAACTGCTGAAAAAGATGCCTGGATTTCAGATACTGTGAGCTCTCTCCGTTTACACTATAGTTCTGGGGAAAAAAATATTTCATTGTTACAATTTGAGATGAGATTTCAGACATCCTGAAAGAAGGAAAAACAAAAACAAAAATAAATTTTAAAAGGGTATTTACTGGGGTATTTAGAGACCAGGCAATACATAGATTAATTCATGCAACTGTCACCTAACCAGACACTTCTTTACAGCTGCCTGTTCATTTAGCAGCCAGCAAGCTGTGCCAGCCATGCTGGGATTACAGACTCCAGTGGAAAGGGCTGCTCTAGGAATGCATAAGGGAAGCCATCAAAATGGTGCTTTAGGATAGATTTATGGCCTTTAGTCTAAGCATGCCACTCCTAAAACAACCTCCTATCAAATGTTCAAGTAAACATGACACTCTAAGCCTCCCACTGTGCACGAAGCTGCTCTGTACCATGGGATTTCATTTCCACTCGGGAAGCCTTCTGGGAGTTGCCTGCACTGTACAGAACTGAACTTGCTCATCAAAGCAAACAGCAGGCACCGTGCAAAGGAAAGACAGTCATACATGCTTGTCTTCCTTTCTAAGAAAAGCGTTGAAGATATTTCCCTATCATTTCTCCACTTGCTATCATGGTCAGAGAAGGAAGGCTGCGCAACAGAAATGGTATCTTTCTATTTTCCTGTAAACATCTTGATTTCTTTTGCCATAACCATGAAGCTGGTGTAACACTGCATGTTGCCTAAGCCAACAGCAATACAAGGATAAGGCAAGACTGACTTGACTCAGAGTGGATGACAAAAAACTACATAGTAGGTACCTGGATTTTTACCTCTCTTTTCCTCAATTCCCCATATTCATGCTTGGATAATTCCACATGAAGCCATCTCACCCTGCCTGCCCCAGGCTGCAAGGTTCTTTCTATTTCAGATCTCATTATTCTGACAGGCTGACAAACAGACAGGATGTTATCTCACAACTTCTCATCTCAGAATTTCTAGCAAAGCAACATAAGGAAAATAAAGACAGAAAATATTAAAAAATAATTAAGTTGTGGCCAAGGCATATCTGGAAAAGTGAAGTTTAGAAAAAGTTGTGGTTCATGTAGAGCCCCTGTCACAACCAAGGCTCTTCTACAGCTGGCTACATTAAGACTGCAAGTGGCTGTAATTTGTGGAGTTATAGTAATGCCTCCTTTATTGTGAAAAGAAGAACAAGACATCCCTGTTTCCCATCCCATTCTCCATTTGCTGTGTTGTGTCACTTGTATTTTGCTAACAAACAGAAGATGAGTTTATTCCATCTCATTACAACCGACATTGACCAAAGGACTTTGTTTCAGTGGAAAGCTATTTCCATTGCATGTGCTGGTAATTAGCAAGGAAGAAATCAGTTGATGTTTGTAGACACA
Organism: Psilopogon haemacephalus; assembly: GCA_013396835.1. Lineage (NCBI taxonomy): Eukaryota > Metazoa > Chordata > Aves > Piciformes > Megalaimidae > Psilopogon > Psilopogon haemacephalus. The sequence goes on from VWZI01007799.1 coordinate 712,285, forward strand.
GCTTTTCCCACTCTTTATTTGGAGATAAACTTCCTTAATGTATGGCTTTTGTAATGTGTGCATATATCTTAAGACTGTAATTCTGTATAAATATTTAAATTAAATCAGTGGCAGCTTTCTCTAGTGACGAAATACAAATGAAACTTGCAAAGAAGAAGAAAAAAAAAAAGCTTTCACTGAATGCTACTGGAAACCACATGAGGTTTTTATGGAAATTTTTCACACTGCTCCCCCTCTCATTTCCTGTTGTTGTATAAATAATTCACCAGTAAAATCCTCATTCTGAACGTGAAATGAAAAAATTAAATAAACAGAAGACCTACAGATGTGTATGGGCTCTGCAAAAGTTATATTTTGTTTTGTTTTATTATACTAGGTAGTCACTTGTTAGCAAGACAGCCTGCCATGCTGAGATGAGAGGGGGACACTTCAAAACTTGCAAATAGATAAAACTGTTAGAGAAGCTGGAATGTGTTTTCCATATCAGACTAAGAAAGTTAGATGATGCTAAGCACAAACACAACTTTAATACTTTAAGCATGCAGAGAAGAAATGGTAATTGCACACTGATGGCTCTGAACCCATAGCAAAATAAGTCACTAAAACAGGTGAATAATTCAAATTTGGTATATTTGCCAGGGCAGGGGAAAGGTCCAGGAATCTTCCTGTCAACAGCAAATAATCCATAGATTTTCCTCCTTCCCTATCATGCTCCACAGATCTTGAAGTTGGAGAATCTTCTTATCTGAATAATCCGGGTTTAGCTCAGTGAAACAGAATTTGCAACAACAGAACGTTGCTGTAAACTTTCACATTGTTCATGTTACTCATCCTAATGTGACCTGCAAGCTCCAAAACCACTTCCAGAAAAAGTTTTTTAGTACTTTAGGGTGAATCCTGCTTAAACACATGTGCTTGTTGAGCCTCCTGATCCTTCCAAGACTGTACTTCCTGGAGGGGAAAACTCTGAGCATCTCAGTTTGATAGTGGGATAGTTTCTTCCCCAAAGAAAAAGAAAAGGACACTTGCAAAGCATTCTTCACTTTCATGGTGATACGGAAGTCATAAACTTTACCTGCATGAAGGTAGCATGGCTGCACCTACACTGCTCTGCGAGTAGATACTGTTAGTAAAGAGCAGGTTAAAAAGAACAAGAAAAGCCCCATTCCCACTGGCTTACAAGAACATTGTGTGGTCAAGTCAGGGAAAAGCTTNCATTTGCAGCACATTTCAAGGTTATCTAAAGGTCCTATAGTTAGTTCATATGTCCCTATTCTACCTTTGTGGTACAGGGAAGATGAGTCATGACTGTGTTTGCAGACTGCTCCTGTCTGCTCAGAAAGGACAGTACCTTGCCTACCAATAGCAGATGGTACCTGTAGAGCAGGAGAAATGCTTGGCAGTGTTGTCTTAGAACAGCCTGGGATCCACAATGCACCCAAGCCTCAGGAGTAGCCAGTGACATTGCAATGACATTGCAGCCAGTCTGACCAGCTTTCTTCTAGGTGCCCCAACTTGCTAGGTCTGTATAAATCAAGCATTGAAATTTGGGGATGTCTGTCCATGTTACTTTCAGGAGAGCCTGGGTATGAATCCTGAGCACCAGCTCTTTGTATTAGGCTGCTACTGGATGATCAGAGAAGGAAAGAAGATATATCTCAAGAAGAAGTGATGCCAGCTGTGTGAGCAGGAAGCTCCTCTTTCAGAAATAAAAGCTTGGTGCATCCCAAGAGTTTATTCTGTTTAAGGAAAATAAGGGAAAGGGCAACCAGCTCTCCTGATACAATGTGATTCCTCAGAAATAAACTACATCACAAACCAAAACCAAACATAGTCTTTTGATCCACATGCTGAAAAATAATATATAACAGTGTTTAGTATTGCTGCTTTAATCATTATTACTTCTTCTATGTGGGAGAACTGATGTCACCGAAGGATAACTGTCTCAACATTATGAAAGATTTGAAGGGGTACATTCTGTCCTTAATACTTTCAGACAGCTCTCTTTAAGTCAATAGCATTGCATAAATGTAACTCTGTGTAGAATTTGATCAGCAATTTATAAGTGATCCATACATACTGCTGAAGTCTGCAGCTGTGTTGTGCTGATATTTAGCTGCTCTATTGTGAGCCTCTGACTCTGATATGAATAAATACAGCAATGACAGAATGCACAAGCAGGGTAAATCTCAGGGGGACTGGAAACGGATTTTCTTGCTTAGCTTTTTGTTTTTTTTTTAATCATTCCAATCTCCTTTATTTGGAACAAAGGATTTTTGGGAGGAAGAATACAGAAGAACCTGATGAAAGTACCAGCTAGCTATTTCTGACTTCAAATTTCAGGCAGCTTAATGCAAGGTAATTACACTTACATCACACTAACTAATTGCGTTTGCGAAGTAGATGTGATGAAGTTTGTGGCAGAAACAAAATAAAACCATAATAAAAAAGAGTTCGGATACTGCAGTTTTTGCTGGTCCCACCTTTCTTCTCCAGGCTGATGAGAACAGAGTTGCTGTTGACCTTCTCAAGTCCAATTGTTTGAGTTCAGACCCATACACTGCGTGGGATCATTAGCTAATTCTATACATGGAGAAGGAAAATATAGGACATGTCTAATAGTGAACTGCAGACAATCATGTGCTGAGTATCCTTTGTCTGCTGCATAATGAACCAGCTGTGATCCAGAGGCACTTAGACAGGCCGAGGGGTGTGGGTGTTTCTGTTGTTCCCAGGCTCCCATCTGATCACCCCTCCTAGGTGAACTGAGACAGCACGTCTGTGACAGGCCAAGTCAGATTATGGGTAGAGCTGATAAAACATCTGTGCCTGACCACTGCTGTCTGTAATCTCAAAACCCGTAGCCTGTACTCGGTCAATGAAGGAAATCTGCCTTAAATTTAGGTAAAGTACTTTTTCTGTAACATGAAAAGGCTTTTAAAATCCAAAGAAAGTTATCACAGATTCATACTGCTTCAGAAAAGAAAGACTGAATGAAAGTGGAAATTCAATATTACCTGCTTTGTGCTAGCAATGCATGATTTACCTTCAAGATCAATGCGAAAAACAATGAGATTGGTTGAAAATTCCTGGCTTCAACAACACCAGTATGGAACAGCAAAAAGAAATCTAGGCAGGCATTTGTTTTGCTCCAGAGTCACAGCTTCATTAAGACTCAGAGAATTCAGGACTAAATGCAATTTCAAGTTTTGAAGAAGAAAAAAAAAAAAAAGAAGATCTGAAATGAGGAACTGAAAAGTACAGATCAACTAAAACTAAGCTCCCTCTTTTTCACCAGTGTATTTAAATCTTTCTCCAAGCTGCAGAACTGTAATTCTGAGTGCAGAATTTTAAAAATAAAGATGTAGGCAAAAAATATTTTGCCATTTGCTTTACATGATTTTATCTTCTAGAATGGCATTAAACTCTTGTGGTGCTTAACCAAAATCAAGGGATTACTCTCTACTATTATCCTATAACGAATAGAATAGGTTAATAGCTGTCATTGCCATTTCTAAATGGAGTACTGGATTATTAGGCATTGTTAGAGCTGACAGGCACAGATCCCTATTACAACACTTCTATAACCTCACACAATAACAGCAATGATGTTTTGATATTTGCAGACCTTATAAGATTTTACTAAAGGTAGTGTTTAGGTTAGATGAGGAAAAGGAGAGCAAAAACAAAAGTGTTTTTCTTCTTCATTCTAATTTAATGTTGTTGCCTGCACAACTCTTGCAACTTTTTGACATATGAGAAACGCCTGGAGGAGGCCAGTCTGTCAGCAAAACAGCCAGCAAGAAATTTATTTATGGAAAGAACAGAGATGTGGTTAAAAAAGAAAATAAAAAATACACTCCTTTGAGAAGAGCTGGAAAAGCAGCTATAGACTAACAAGCCTTTCTTCGTATTTCCTTCTTCAACTGCCCCAGTGAAGTCGGACTCTTAACACTCTGAACAAAATTGGAAATTGCCAAAGGGCAGCTCCCAAGTCTCCTACAATATAATAAATGATTTCTTAAGGACTAGTTCTCACCCTTCTCCTGTGTAAATAGTAGTTCCCATAAACAATAGACTGGTATTCACTTAAGAGTGATGAGACTCAGATTTGAACTCCATCCTTAGGCTCAGACTTTGATTACTGTGTCAGACATTACCCTAGAATTACTTACTAGTGCACTTAATAAAGACTATTCTTGGTTTTAGTTTCTTGCAAATGTTTTGACAGCTTGGAATTCTTTTGCCTAATTGTACTACCAGACAGGGTTTTTTTCCCTATAAAATGGTTGAAGGAATCACAGAACACCTATGATATGCATGGTAGAGTTATTGTTTGGGGCATCAAAACGTTATGACCAAAATTATGTTTCCTCTCTTTGGCTAAGGCACTCCTAAAATGAGCTTGGACAATAAACATGTCTCTCTGCACTCTTATACTATATTAGGAAGTTAACATTTCTTTCTGCACTGTGTATGATTTTTTTGCACAGCTCCTAGGGCAGTATACAGAAACCATCTTGACTTTCAACCCCACTGCACTGTTTAACTTGCAACAAAAAAAAAGCTTTGCAACTCCTGACTCGGGGGCACAAGTTCTCTAAGAGGCTGTAACTTTCCTCACCATGTTACTGAAGAAAACCACAACACATGGCAAGGCAAAACATATTTATAATAATTTTGCACTTAAATCTATGAGTTAACCATTAGCATTCTCATCTGAGTGCCGCTATCGCAATTGGAACTGCAACCACTGACAAGGGTATAACTTTATCTACAGCTCGTTTGGAAGTACGAGCAGCTTTGTTGCAAGGAAATGCATTCTCATATATTCTTTTTCTCTGTCTTTCTTAGTCATTCACACTATATAAATGCTTTTGGTTTCACACGTATCTCTTGCAGCATACTAATTAAATGTTTCAAAAGGCTTTATCCATGGTTAAGTGAAGATAAAATTTTAATGATTTAATTAGCAAGCGCCGGGAAAAAAAATAATAATGAACAAAGGCAAGTGCTTTTAGTGTCTCTTGCTCTCATGTTACGTTACAAGCATGGAAGGTGCAACACTCACTATCACTTTTCCTACTAAACTCATGAATATAGCCCATACCATGCTAGAAGGGGAAGTGAGGAAATAACAGTTGACCGAATGATGCCAGTTCTTAGCTGCATGTTGTGAAGAGTCCTGCCTCAAAGAATGAAGGCAGCTTTGTGGGGAAGAACTGCATTAACTGTCATTTGACCCCTAATACTTGAAAGCAACTGAGAAAAAAACCCCATGCTGTTTTTTGAGAGTGAACTGACAAATGGTTTACTTTCAATATTCCCTCATTACTTTCTATTTCTCTTGTCAGGTGACTGCTTTACCCTCCCAGACCTCTGCATTTTGGCTTTGGTAAAGACAAAATTCTATTGTTCTATATTTTATGTTGGAGAAGAAAAAGCTAATTGCTCTGTTTGAATAATTTCTTATTATAATCTGGAATTTATTCTTCTGCTTTCCTCTCCACCAAGATTAGCCTATTATGAAAATCACTACCTAGACACTACTGTCATTGACACAGAACACAATATAAAGGCAGTTTGAGCCTGCCTCTGGGATGCAGCCATTCTAATCCCATCATTTGGCTGTTCCCTCCTGAATGTGAAGAAGTTGGTGATAATATTCCATTTCATATGATGCACTATGCTCTAATACACATGCTGAATATCAAAACCTAGCACGGAAGGAGATGAAAGGGAGTCTGCATTGTTCACTCATTATAAAGCATCATTCATTCAAAGAAGTGAAATACATCAATAGGCAGCTTTACTCCCTCAGCACAATTGAGAAGGATCAACAGGACATGCTAGATCCTGCTTTAAGAATTAGAGACAAGGCCAGAGCAGAAGGAGGGCACAGAAAACACGCATTTAGCTGCAATTAGAATTCCAGTCCATTGTAATATAATCATTGTTTTAGTTGACGAAATTTGCAGTTGGCAGCAATCTCACTCTGTCAGCCATCGCTGAGCCCGCTCTGGAAAGACCAAGAGCTGTGTTCACAATCAGCTCTTGGCAAAAGCAGTCGCCATGCAGTCACTCAAAGCAATGTGATATCTATATTCTCATCTCATTATCATTTTTCTTCTCAGCCAGGATCCCCAGTAAGAAGACACAGCCGGCCAAGTTCTATGAAAGGTTGTGTGCACAGGATAATAAAGCTGTGAAAGCTACATGCAAGCAGAGGGTAAGTAACCAATGTGCCGTACAGAGGGTAAGCAACTGATCAGAGGTGTAGCAAAGATACTGAAGAAATTATCCCAGTCGTGCAAAGGCAGCATGGCATTCAACTCTGGAAGACATTTTGGTAGTATATAGTACTTATTCTATATTCTGGTTCCTATAAATTCAGAATATGGGCACCACTCGAGCCTTTAATCTGCAAATCCCCTGAAGCGAGGATTTATTTTATATGTGCTTGTCAACCTGTTGTAAATCACTGTGTACAGCTAACATCACAGTATCAATGACAAGCAATAAAAGGGTGATGAGTGGTTGAGGAACCTAGAGAGCTAAGTTGCAGGAAGTAACTGTAGAACTGATGTGGATGTAAAGAAACACTTGAGATCAGCTCCTTATGTTCAAGTTAAAATTCAGAAGTTTGTTTTTCAATGCTTAGTTAAGAAACAAATTATGTGAACTGTACATATCAAAGTCTCATTTACTGGACATCTTTATGCTGCCCATTTCTGCACATTATGCTCTTAATACTATTTGACTAACCAAAGATGACCTATATTGTTGCAAACCATGCAAATTTAAGTTGGTTAATGAAAGCAAGTTTGGAGGACAGAAAGAGGAGCAGAGAATCTGAACTATTCTCTCATTAAAAAGCATCATCCATTCACAGCTGGCATTTTACAGCTGATGCATTTTAGTTTGCTTTCTCTGCATAAAAGAATTGAGCAAGAAAATCAATAGTTTTGAACTTTGAGCTATACTGAAAGCAGATATGTAGAGTTCAGCCTCTGGTCAAGTTAAAAAAAAAAAAAAGAAAAACAAAAAAAAACAACCAAAAAACCAACCCAAAGCAAAATTCCACTTGGATCACTTACAATTAGGTTTTAAAGATTTTCAGTATTTAATCATCTGAAATAATTGCTGTGTATAGTATACCCAAATCTTAAGTGTAAGTACCTCAATCTTATAATGTCCTTACTCTTGCAAATTTCACAGAGAAAATCAGAGATGGTGATTCAAAGTGTATTTATTGACAAGAGGGGTTTCCATGCTTCCCACTGCCTCACAGAAGGCAATTATTTTCCTGGTGAAACTATGGCGCAATCCCTCTCTGTTTTGCCACCACTGACAGCACAGGAAATCTTAAGCTATAAATACATTCATAGCACTTTTGGTTAAAATTTGGTTGAAATTATTATAGGCTTCTGGAAAGCAAAGGTCTTTCCAAAGTCAGCTCTTGTTGCCTGGCATCTCTGCAAATTTGCCTATGAAGGTCTTCAAAAGTTCTTAGATAAAGATTAATTAAAGAAGAAAGAGTCTATGTTTGCAGTCTCTTAATTTCCCTTGGAAATGTAAACGTTTGAAAACAGTGAGATTAGTTTCAATTCTTTCTCAAATAGAAAACTATCCCCGGTGAGATGGATACTCTTATATGAGCACAGTCAAGACTCAGAAGCTCCAGTTTAGACTGACCAGTGGAATTTGGTGCCTAGCTGATCAGCTCTTAGAAACTAAGCCAGGCAGAAGCGAGTCTTTGGAGTTCAGCAGTATCTTCTAACTCAGGATTCTCACATTGGTGCAGCTGTAATAAAAAGTCTATCAGTGCTTAAATTATAAGCCTTGCTTAATTTAACTGTAAAAATTTGCTGGAGGCAGAGATTTGTAACATAATTTTTTTAGCCTGACAGCAATTTCCACTTTACACACTTTAAAAACAAATGTGGCAATGTTTCAGTTAGTGCAGAACAAATAATGTCTTAGAACTCTATCTGTTAGAGGAGTTGAAAAAAGGAGGATTTGCACATTTTAAAGCTGACAAACTCCCATTACTATCAATGCTGACGTGCTTGGTTAATTCATACTTCACTAAAAACTGCCATCAAGTCATGAAATGCAGAATGACTACAAATGTTTCATAAGCATTCACAGTGACAAATCATTTTTGAGTGCTCTGACCAATGTAACTAGGAAAATTTAGAATATATTACAGAAATTGAGACTTGATGTTTCATTCCCAAGTACTTGCTGGGGAGAGATGCTGATCTAAATCACCTCCTTACTCAACAGGATGAGGCACATAGTCGTAACTTCAAATGTTTCAAATGACAGGAGTACCTGCACCAAAAGGTGCAGGAGAAGGGATTGTGTTATGATTGTTGAAGATAATACACAGGGGATTAGGGAGGGATACACAGGAGAAGGGATTCTATTCTTTTTCTCAGTACTTCATCTCAGGGACTACCACAAGGTTGTAGAATCATCATTAACCTTCCTCACTTCCATTCCAGGAGCAAGACACAAATCTTCTGTTGGCTTTCACAGACAGAAGCTCCACAGAACATTATGTTTGGATGTGTTTTTTGTTTGGTTTGAGCTTTTTTAATAAATAAAGGCTGAACCGAAGTGCAATCATTAAAGTTGCCGTTCATCACTGAGTTTCTGAAGACATGCAAGGAAAGACAGAATTAATTACTGTTAAACATTCTAATGACCTGCTGGATTTCTAGAATGGCTTATGTATTGTCATTATGCAAGTGGAACAAAAATTTGGATAAACCAGATTAGAATCAAAAGTCTTCCTCTCTCAGGCAGTGAGTAAAGAGATCTTAGGTGAGCAAGCTTTCTTAGTTGAGGAGGCTTTGTCATCTTCTCCTGCCAGGCAAAGCCAAGGGTGCTAGCATTTTATCCAGAAGTTCATTCCTTCAAAACTGCCCTGAGTCCAGTTCCACTGATGACAAGCCTCAAAATGTCTCTTTGAGCAGAATCATGATTAGAACAGAATACAGGTTATAATCCCCTGTGTATTATCTTCAACAGGCCTAATTTGGATTCAGAATCTGTGACCCTGTCCTTTGGAGGCTGTGATCATTAATATATTGATTGCACCATATGGGCCTGATAAAGCAAAGTGCTCCTCCTTCTTTGCAATAGAATCACTTTGTAAGACAAGAAATCAAGTATTTGCTAGCAAGCTTATCTACCTTGATCTCACCATTCCTCTGATGTTCCTTTGGGAGCCTAGCTTCTTTAGACACCTTTGAACAAAGCCGTTGCTTTAGCCAGCTTATCCTTATGGAGGCTTTAACAAGCAATCTCATACTTCTTTCAGTGGAATGCATTTTAATTGTTCACCATCCTTTAGATTTTATGCCAAGACGGAGTAAGGCTTAATTTTGCTGAAGGAATGACAGGAGGATCTTCCCAATGTAAAGCCCAAGAGTTACTTTCTGAAAGATAGTAGATGCGTTTTTAAGGGGGTATCCTATTCTTGGCAGTTTTCCCTGATCTCCCATGCTTCCCGCAACAACTTCTTCTGACAATGTTTTATGTCAAGAAAATTCACCTCAGTAGCAAACAGTCCTGTATCACATACACACACTTACTGAATCTGGTGTGTATGATGTAAATTGTTTAACTTTCTTTTTCAACTGGATTACACTATTTCCTCCATGCCTCACAAAATTATTTAGGACAGATGAAATATTGACAGTTTGAAAAGATGCAGGAAATAATGAATAGCAAAATTTATACTTTTGGAAAGGGAATATTCTGTTTGTACTACAGACTAACTTGCCATATGCTGAACAGTCACTTGTAGTACCTGATAATTAATTTACTTAGCAAAGTATCAGAACTTGGATATAAGGTATCACAGTGCACTTGCCTATGATTAACCAGTGATATTGTTTAAAAGACTCTCAAACTCTTCATAACCTTTTTTCCACTGGAAACTTTTACTGCAGGTTATAGATGTCGTTAGATCACACTACGAGGGGAAAAAAAAAAAAAAAAAAGAAAAGAAATTCACTAATAACTCCAAATATAAGAATGTTGTGTTGTGAGGTTTCTTTTTTCCTTCTGAACACACCTTCATTTTGGTTACTGGTGCTCTTCAGACTACTGGTGTATATCAGAATTTTGCTGTAAATCTGTCAACTGCTGGTTTGCAAATATCTGGAAGTATAGTGGGCCATCACAACACCAAAGTGGCAGTTCTAGGTATAAAACATGAGGCCAAAAAGAGCCAAAGGTACCAGAACTCTGGACATATGGCAGAGGTCCACAGTTCTGGAACTGCATGTGATGCAAAGTGCATATCTGCTTGATTCCAGTGATAGCATGACCCTGAGAGCATGCCATGCGTACACCAATATTAATTTGTCCACACAATAAACTCTAATAAATACTGATCAGCAGTTGTGCTTGTTCCCTATGTAATTAGCATTTGTGTGCTTTTCACTGCCTGGTACTATCATGTTGAATCCTATGGATTACTGCTTTCCATTTCCCCTCCAGTATTGTTGTTTCTGCCAAGCTGCCTTTCTGCCAGAGAACATGGTTGTAAAATGATTACAGGAAAAAAAATAAATGAACAAACTCATCATTTTGAATTTAACTGCTTTCTATGTTTATTATGCAATATGTGTTTCTCTCTCAGGCTCTGTTGAACTGTTTACCTTAGGTAAGGTCCTACAATCTCCACTTCCCTATTGAAAGCTTGCTTGCAGTTGTTTTCATGAAACAAAAAAAATGGCGCAAATATCCATAACAACTCTTTCAATTCTTAAACTGGGAAGCAAGTTTTACTTATTTCTTAGTAGGTTTACTGATGAACTTCTTGGTAATTTACAATAGTTAGAATGTGTCCATGCTATATACAAATTGAAAACAATACATCTGTTCTCACTCAATATGAAATCCACTGACTCCCCTGTGCTGTCTTTAAGTCAAAGCAGAGGTTTACTGGATGCTGTGAAGCTTCAGGCACTTAGGCTCTGGTGGACTGAGGAAATAAATTAATTGCTCCTCGGTAGAAAATACTCTAGTCTCTGATTCCTGATAAATACATTTTTGCTTCTCAAGGTATTTCAAAATGAATAGATACGATTTAAAGCCAAATGGTCTCAAGGTTATCATAGAATTGTAGAATGCTCTGGGTTGGAAATAACCTCTGAAGGTCACCTGCACAAACATTATATAGTTTAAATTTTACCTAGAAACAACCTAGGAGCCAATTAGATGTAAAAAGAACAAAGATAATTTGCCCCACTAAGAAGCAAGGAAGCAGGACTCTACATTAGCTGAAACTTCAGAGTGATCTTTTAGTATTGCTCCAATACAGAGCACACATCAACAATTGATTCTGGAAATGGCAAAGACAGGGATAACTGCAGTGGGGACTGCTGTCCTTAAAACGCAGGAAAAAAATGTGATAAAGCAGGATAGTGTTTCAAATAATGTTTAAAAATGTTTATTCTGCAAAATTTACCAAAATATTCATTAAAGAAACAGTATGGGAAAAATTGACTTTTCCTGTCAACAGAACCATACTGAAGAGCAAATTAATTCATTAAAGTGTGAGTCCTGCTAAACTGCCATTTACTGCTGATAGCTCTGTGCCATGTGACTGACAAAGCATTGCCCAAAATTTAAAAAATGAAGTAGTTAGACTCCTAAATCACTCCTGCCTGAAGAATACCGGGCCTCTTGGCAATTTTGAAAGTCATGCCCTTGTGTTTCTAAATATAGATGTCGGATGTTCATGATCACTAAAGCATCACAGAATTCTTCTCAGTTGAGAGGGTAAATATTAACACTCCTCTGAGTCACTCTGCCTAGCGCTTTGAGATCATGGGATGAAAAACATCACAGATCTATTTCCACCATCTTTTCCAGAACTCTGGGAATATTTAAAAGCTCTGTAAACCCCTTCCTTCTTTAATAAGACTTGCAGCATACACTCTCAAAAGAATGTATGGCCCGTTCACTTTTATATACTGGCAATTGGAATTCTGTCAACCAGAGTTCTTTTGCCTTAGCCTACTCTTTGTTCTATTTTTGGGATTTTTTTTTTTTCTGTGTCACACTTTCCTGTTATTGATGGATACTGTAGCTATACCAAATGATGTGTACTTCAAATGAAAATAAACTCATATTTAGCTTGCTAGCTATAGCATCTTAACTTTAGCTTCTATATGTAGGCCATTTCTTATTAATTACAGATCTATTTTCAAAAGACAGTAGATGTAGAAAAATAAAATAAAAGTACATGTATGAGTCTGGGGCCAGTGAAAAGGGGAGAAATAACAGCTGGGCAACCTTCCAGCAATATCACAGTAAAAGGTAGGTTCTGGCTTTTGTTACGTGTTTGATCTGCCCAGAGCTTTTTCATTTATCAGAACAGCTGGTTTACAGCTATACTGCACAATTTTTTAAAATAATGGTGCATTCATCTTAACCCTATTAAATAAACAAAACAAAAATGTTCATGTGACTGAAAATGGATTAGGTTTTGGTCTTGTTTTTTTTTTTTTTTTCCAAAGAGGCTTTCTGTACATTGACATGAGGACTGCTTTTCAGTGGGGAAAAAAAAAACAAAAAACAAAAAACATGTCTGTTTTGAAAGGGTCCAATTAGCAAGTCTCAGGACGCTCAGCTTACAGTGCAGAGTGAAACTGGAGCTGGACTTCTGCAAAACAAAACTCCAGGACACTGCTCACTGCATAGAAAATGTAGTCAGCTAAGAAGCAGGAAAATAAGAGGAACAAAAGGAAAAAAAAGAAAGTGGATGATAAAACCCATTCTCTCCACATGTTCCCATTTATAGAGTGTCGTGAAAGCCTATCTAGAGGATTTTATTTACCCTCAAGCTAGACACTGGAGTTTTCTTGAACATTCAACATCCCTCACTACAAATACTAATATTATTTTAATACAAATTTCTTTCTGGTTTTTAGTAAATTCTTATTTTCTAAATATTGGAAATGATGCACAGGTTGATGAGCAGTCTGGGGATGTCAAAGCTCAACAAATTGCTATGTTTTTATGCAAAGGAGAAGGAGAAGAGGCATACTGGTAAGATTAGGAAGTATATGAAAACAGTCCAGTCAGTGTCAAAGACATGAAATCATGTCATAATTAAAATCCTGTGTTACAAATCAAAGAAAATTCTAGCAAATTCCATAAAGTTATACTAGAGACACTCAAGACAAACCCATGCCAAAGTTTTCAGTTGAAGCAGTGACACAGATCCTCAGTTCTATGTCTATTAATCAACAGTAATAAATCTATTGATCCCCACTTCCATATTAATCTTCTTCCAACTACCAATGCAAAGTTTATAGGATAAGTTTTTACCATATCCTACTATAAAGACTAAAGTGAAAAGCAAGTATTTTGGCATAGAAGAGTACCTTCCAACTTCAAAACCTATCCCAGCTGCACACTGCGGGAAAGACCAAGTATGGACTCCATTCCACTGGATCTAAGGTTGGACTCCCTACTGTTCCCAGTAGCCTCCTACTCCACACTGCAGCTGTGTAGGAATTCATTCCCTATTCATTGCACTGATCTCTCTACCTCATGCCAAATTATCTATTTTTCCTGAAGAAGGCAGGTGATAATTTCAGCAACAGGTCTCAGACATACTGTGTTTTGTTCTGCTCTCACCTTTTCAGTCTTATTTTGAACAGTGTATTGCTGACTGATAGCAGTTCCAAACAGAGCTGTGCTTTCTCTAATGGAAGGGATGATAGGACAGAAAAGTCAACCAACCTCAGATGCATACATATCTCTGCAGAGGACAAGTTAAGACATGTACACCTAGCTATACCTACAAATACACCTGCATTACATATGCCATACACAAGGTGTCTTTACAGGTATACATATATCCATAGACATTGGGGTATATCTATAAATACGCATTCATGCATTATTTATGTAGTGTGGAATGCAAGACTTCATACAAACTTTTTAAACTCAACTCTTCTCCCATACAACATTAAAGCCCCAAACTTACAAGTTTGCAGTGGCAAATCATAAACCAGGCCTATTACATGCAGTACAGTGACACAGTTAAAACACCAATTTCTATTATAAGCCTGTTTGCTGCTGATGACCCCTCTAACCATTTCAGTAGCATCTAATATATCCTGAGATCTCTAAAGAGAGCATGATCAAAACACACTCCTAAAAAGCAATCAGAAGGTTGTGTATGAGCAAAAAGCAACCAGGGAACAACAAGCCATAAATACTAAGCAGAGCTGCAGCCAGGGGCTGCCTTGATGCCACAGCACAGGGACACAAAACAGAGAAACCCTGTTGGGAGCCTTTGGTAAATTATGTCTCAAAGGGATGTTCTCCAAGACAGCACAAAACTCACAGAGCAACCCGTGCACCTTTATGAGACTGTCATATGGAAGGCATTACAGAAGTGAAAAGCAGTATTGTTATTACCAGTGGTAGTGGCAGCTGTGCAAACACAAGGAACCATCTGCTGTTGTTTTATAAGTGCATGGGTGATCTGGGACAGCAACGGGCTAAAAACATGATCTTCCTAAGTAAGTGAAGTTGGCTTAGTTTCTAACATTTCTGTCAACAAATCTGTGGGCTAAGGTCATACTCTTGAGACATTCCCAGCTTAGTTTCTGCATGTAGGTGTTATAGCCATGTTTTTTATGGGCATAACGTTTAAGCCCTTGGGACAACCATTTCAATTCACAGGTCTTAGGAGATGATATGCTCAGACACGACTTTGTGGTAGATGCTGACCACCTCCACAGCAACCACTATAAAAAGACAATGAACATGAAAAAAAGAACAAACAGATTTTTTTTTTCCTCCCTCCTTTTTTTTTTCCCCCTCTCCCAGCCTAATCCACAACAGCATCCCATCTAAAATTCATACACTGTTTTGAGGGGTTTCTGCTTCACTGGCACTGGCTTGTGTTATATGTTATGTCAAACTACGCCGTATCGAAAGCATGCTGTGGTCTTACAGCACATCACACAATGCCACCATTCCTACAACAAATTACATGATTTTCTCCACCTGACTATTCTCTGCCAACTCACCTGTAGGAAACACAGGCTCTCAAGGAATAAAAGCAGCTCACCAACACACACAAGAAGCTATTTAAGTAGTATTATTTCCTGTCAGGGTTATCTTGTGGAGGTTACAGCAAACACGGGCTATTTATTCTTGAAAACAGACTACAAATTGTGGAGCAGAACAGAAAAACCACATCATAAAAAGGAAAGAATCCTACAGGTAGGAATTGATTTATAGATCTCAGAAAAATAAAATTCATGGCTTAATACTGGGACTCGGTACTTCCACAAAGCTTTGCATTTCCAGAGAACAGCACAAACATTGCCTAATTGATCCTCATGAATAATTTACTGCTAGAAATGACACTACAACCCTTGCCCTTTCAGAGTATCACTGAATCCTCTATTTAAAGCCATGGATTCTGCAAGACAAATACATAAGCATGTTTTAACAATTTAATAGAATTTCAGTTGTGGAATAGTGCACCGCAGCTTAGTGGAAACTGTTTATCTTATCACAAACTGCTTGCTGATTCCTCTCCATGATGAAGTGTACTGCTTATATAAATATGTTAAATGAATACCTAACTGCCTGAAATATTCTGCTTTTATATGTGCATTGTATCTGGATTAGCATGCATAAAGATGCACAAAATCCTTCCCCAAGAAAGCACTGTGAAACTCTCATTAGTCTCATTAGTGACATCATGACAACACATGGAAATCATTGCTACAGTGAATCATTTGGTACATGAACTCACAAGAAATTTGAGGCCACAATTTAAGTAGATTTCAAATAAAGGATCATACACTTACACAAACACCATAATTACATCAGATAGAATAAGGCTAACTATCAGGGATGCAACCTGATGCAATGCTTCAGCCATTTAAGCCAATTTGGTGTCTGTTATCACAAACACCTGGGGTTTTTTTTTCCCTACACATTACCAGTACGTTTTAGATTTGCAAATGTCAGATAGGATGGAGCCTTAAATGAAAAAATAGTCTGATCTGTCATGACAATTCTTTGCTTCTTTAAATGTAGACCAGATTTTGCAATATTCACTGTGAAAACCCAAATTAACTGGAATCAAGTAGTAGCACAGTAATTTCATTTGCTTTAAATGGCTGTGCAGTAGCACTGATAGTGTTAATAACTTGACTGAATTTCTAATCTGATTTCTTTATTATTAAAATTGACAGTTGTGTGCAGCACACTTCATTCACTTCCACTTAGCTGGTACCTTAAACACAATCATCATGTTACCACACAAAACTTTGAATATGCCATTCATTCAGTCTTCTTCAGCGTACTGTACACTTTTTTTGAGCTACATGTATATTTTAATAATGCTGAGTGAAAAATTTATAGGAAGCCTTTTTGCATCTTTTCAAGCATGAAACTGCCTTACTACAGATGAAGGACTATTCTGCAAAAGTGCATAATGCTCTGACGGCTCCAGAATTATGCAGATAACCACACACTGTACCAATACAAAAGAGAAAAAGAGAAGACTTCTTCTTTCTGCTCGTATATTCCACAGATTTTTCCATTAAAAAAAAAAAAAATTAAAAAAAATCCAGGATGACTTTCTTTCTCCCTCCTTCACTCCTTCATACCCAATGGCACAAATGTGATTTCACACACACGGTTTCTCAAACTGCAAACTTTTTTTCCACCTGCAAGTAAATTATAAATTATAGCCCCTGGAGACTAACTACTGATATTCTCTTAACACACATGGCCAATAACAATATAGAGTTTCATGGCTAAAAAGTAAGCCTGTAATTTAATCAGAGGGCCTTGCTGCCATTTATAAATTGCTCCAGCTTTTATGACGTCAGCATCACACCTTTAGAAACACCAAATGGTAATCAGACACACAACTTGTGTTATTCCATGTGTACAAGGACCGTAAGGCAGTATCCACAGAAACATTAACCCAGAGGGGGTATTTTCTTTCTGCAGCTCAGCAGGCTGAGATGTGTTTCCTGAAGGAAGGAAAGGCAGGTAGACTTACCTTCTACCTAAAGTCTAGGATCTAACAGAAACTAGACAAAATAAACCTTAGATCAAAGGCCACATTTCTTTAATTGCCCTTGCAATATCTTCTATTTTGTACTGGTAGAAAAGGCTGCCGGAATTCTAGAGAGCCTTGCAGTGTAAGCCAGCACCTTTCTCATGAAGGAGTGTTTTCATGTGACATATTTAATTTTCATATCTAGCATAAAATTACAGTTGGAAAACCATATGCCCATAAGTTCAGAGAAAGCCTAAAGGAAACCAATGCAAAAGAATTAGGTCAACAAGAAAAAGAAGATAAACAGTGTAAAACAGTGACAAGAGGGGCGACAAGGGGGAAGAAGAAAATGACAGTTTATTTCCACTATTTTTTTTTTTTTAATAAGAAGTCCTCAAACAATCAAAGTTCAGTGAATGTGATATTATATGCATAAGATCAGCCTCCTGGCAAATACATCATGGTATTGTCAAATGACAACACAGGGTGTGTTGGTTTGAGCTACTGTGGAGGGTGGGGATTTCAAAAGTCAGTGCCATATACTCACTACAGATTCTATAGATTTTGTGGGGCTTAAATAAACAATTTTGCAAAATAACTACTGTGATAACCATTCTTCTAACGAGGAACCACTAGTGAGAGGATTTATAGGTTCTTGCTGCATGAACACACTTTAAGCAAGAAAAAACAGTTAGACTCTATAAAAAAACTTGTAAGGGTTAGAGGAACTGAAAAAGCTGGCACTTGGCACAGTTCAATAGTTTCACTGTTTTCTTTATTTAGGAGTTTGCACTGACACCCTACTGCTCTTCAGGGAATTTTTTCCAGGTCAATTCCAACATAACACTTTAACAGCAGCAGAATTAGCATTGTCTGTCTCTCACCCTCCCTTTCCCTGTAACCTTGGACATCTATGACAGAACCTGCAAAACCTACAGGAAGGGGGACTGCACTGAGAAATGTGATCCCCAGAGCTTTAAACAAAGCTTCTCTGAATATCAGCTGATTCTTACTTCAGATTAATAACCAACGAGAATTCATGATGAATGGATATTATGACTCTTGCAACTGAGAAACAGAAGCATAACTTTAAAAAAAAGGTCAACTCTGTGTGGCTAGCATTGTGACAGGAGCAATGGGAACCACAGCCTCATCCTGGATAAAGTGTCTCTAAAGGGGAAAGCATTAGTCAAACTTTATACTCAGCTCCATTCATCTTAGCTGTCTTTGAGGGGACTGAACAGCTGACCCACCATTTGACCTACTGAATTGTAATTGGAAATACATATCTCTGGTTAATTTTCTGTAGGGATATCTGTCCTATAGGGATATTTGGTCCTAAATGTGAGGACAGTCAGGATACATGTTCTGCATTTAAATATCTCTGGTATTCCACAGAAGGAGAATAAATTTGTACCTAAATTAAGATAAACCTGATTCTAAATAGCTGAGACCTCATTCTTACTGCCTGCTACATGGGTGCAAAAAGGATTGTAAAAGGCTGCTTACCATGGTTGTGTTGGATTACACTGAATCTCTCTCAGAATATATAAATCTACCCCCCGCTGGTGTCAATGACTACAAAATCAAAAGGCAGCAATGAGCCAGAAGAATTAGTTTAGTTATTATCTGCAAATATTACACCTGCTGCAGTTCTTGTGTTCTTCAGAAAATACTCTGCTTATATGTACATAGCAAATAAAAAGACCAACACTAGCCCCAACCCTAATCCAAACCCAAATTTGAACCCAAACTCTAATCCTAACAACTCTAACGATATCCCCTAACCCTTAATATTAACCCTAACTCTGACCTCAAACCCTAACACAACATACTTTGATATGTGGTTAATAATACAGCTCCAAGACAATTGAGCAAGCATTTATCTTTCTATGTTCCTTCACTATGATAAAGGTGAGTTGGAGTCAGTTTAAATTCTGAGGTTCTAACTGTAATGGCCTATGTTTAGGTTTTCCTCAGTTTCGAGAGTGATTCTCAACTTGTGATCACTATCTCTGGTAGTACTAAAATCCCCCTGTTCATCTTTTCCTCATATTTGAAGAGAGTATGATGTGGTTACAATACTATGTGATAGTGTTCTCTCTCCTGCTTTTTCTTTTACTTATTTAATATTTTTTTTTTTTTTTTACTTATTTAATTTTTTTTTTTTGCCTCAAAATGTCTTTCTGAAGGATGCAGAATGAACAATGGAAACATCATTCAATCCAGCTTCCATATGAAGATTACTTGACTTTGTACCACTGTCACTTTTAACAGGTTGATGTCACTGAATTTAATAAATTCCATCAAACAGTTGGACCCTAGCCACAGAAAAGTGCTATGAAAATGAATGATACAGCACATGTCATTCATATATCAGTGTAGGAAGAATCATTGTTTTCCATTCTACAAAATGCCCAAGGCTAATCATAACATCAGACTTCCTATTCCAGGAAGGACATCAGACTATGAGATTTTCAGTGCATGAGAAAACCGGACAACACGGTCAAACCAGGCAACTTATCCAACTCTGTAAGTTTATAAGAAGCATGGCTATAAGTCCATTTTTTCTCTTCATAACTATCATCAACCCCTTCTTCGTACAAATTCAGGAAGCCAACTATTGCCCTAATTACACAAACACAGATTCCAACAGCTTTGTTTCCTTGATTAGCTGAGGTCAGTGGGAGCACAAGGATAAACTGGGTTAAAACTAAGCCTTCAAAATTATGTTAGATTCTATCCTGATGCCTAAAAATATTATAAGGAGTAACTATCCTCTTGGGAAATTATTATAATACATACTTTTAAAACATACATTTGAGATGGGCATGCAGCTTATTGTCTACAGTTGGATTTTTTTCAGATTTGAGTAGTACATAAACCCAGTAAATAGTCTCAGGCTTGTTCTGCATTCCAAAGTATGGATCCATTCCATTTTACCCCATTTGAGCCATTTAAAATATACATACTATACTGCTGTGCTTGGCCATTTTTGTGTCAGTAAATTATTTACAAGTAAGAAAACTGTAAACAAAAAATTATGGCCAGAAGAACAGGTACATCATCTGAGTTGCATACAAACACCACTTTACGTAATGAGTTTATGCAACATATCTCCTTGTCCCTGCAGCCACACATTGGAGGAGGGTTAGAGGAAAGAGATGTGGTGTTTTCTTGATGTACAAAGAAGTCAGCTGCATCATCTGAAGGAACTGCTTAAGCAATTAAGAAATTAAATTATTTTACATAAGAAGGTCAAAACATTCAAGCAGACAAAATTCTAGTTTTGTTTGTTTGTTTGTTTTGCTCTTTTTTTATTGGGAAAAAAATATTCAAACAGTCAAAATTCTGTTTTTTTCTTTCTGGTCTCTTAAACTTGGAAAAACTGCTCATGCTTGATGATCTTAAATAAATGCCTTCCATTTCTTTGCAATGAAATCACCCAAAGATATAAATAAACTATTCTAAATAAAGTTCAGACTGACTGCAGCATTAGAGATGTCTACTAATGTATGTGACTGTCAGCCAAAATAAATTAACCTCCAATAGAAGTCATTTTCATAAAATTAATTATTCCAATGTCAGCTAAAAGAGACAGGTGCACTCTCTCTGCTACTTCATGCAGACTTTGCAATGAACTTCCCAAATAGGTTGCAGTTAGAAAACCTTAAGAATAGATCTTTTTTGAAGATTTTCTTTCATTGCTCTTTCTAGGCTGTGAGTTTTGTTGGTTCAGCGTATTTTTTAGTAAACTACAGAATCTAGCAAGAAAAATAAAGGATTGCTGAGCAATTTATAGGTAGTACAATTTGCTGTGAAAATATAAGAGGAAACTCAATGAGGAAAGAACAACACTAAGCCTCATGGACTAGAATGTGGAACTGAGATACTGGCAAGCACCCATTACTCACCTTGGGGATTTGGCTTTTGCCACTCTTCTGAAAATTTGCCCAAATTTAGTTGCTGTAAATCTTTGAAAAATTAGTTTGTATAGCTCACTGGAGACTTTGATTTTAGCTGCCAATGCCTGCAAGATTCAATCTACATTGAGAATAATTCAGTTGGAAGGGACCTATGACAATCATTTAGTCCAACTGATGCATTAAACACTCTACAGTCAAACCTAATTGGACTTCCCAATGCAGTTGAGCTCTTGGCTGCTATGAACTGCCTGCGTCTAAGTTCAGACAGAAATGCTTATCCAGATTTGGCATGGGAATTTCTGCACACCAAGTTACTGTGCTACCCAGACATGCTCTAAGCAAGTGTGACCACTCCGCTGTGCTGAATGGAGCATGAAGCCCGTGGGGAAAAAGCAGCAGGCATGTAGCTGAAGTCTGTATTTTGTAAAGCACAGAGCAGACATATGGATAACTATTAATTATAGAGAAGCAGGTCACAGTTTCATAGTTAAGATGGAGTTGCATTTTGCACTTATTAAAAGGATTCCAACTGCTTACTACATTTAAAAGGTGAATTCTTTTTAAATATGCAAGTAAATGAATTTGTTATTTTCTGAGGCAAAACTGACTGAAAGCCATTAAAAATTGAATTCCACATTAAAATGTAACTTAGACTGTACAAACCTGTTGTTAAATTGCAGTTAAAACTTCAGACTCTCAGAGAGGAATTTTAAATATAACGTTCAGCGGTATAAATCTCAGCATCAGTAACAGCAAAGATCAGACCCAAATAAAATCCAAATGTGCTGAGACCTGGACATGAATTGTCTCGATGTTGTTGCTGTGGCAGCAATGGAATGCTGTGGAAGACAGCTGGGAACCATATATCAGTACCCAAAGTGGTGAAAGTCAAAGCTAAAATAACGGTTTGGGGCAATGCAGGATTGGAAGAGACCGTTTCAGGTCCTCAGCTACTTCTGGTTCCAGAGCTGTCTTGGCTTTTCCTTTTGCTTTTTCTAATACATGCTGCAGGCATGCCCTGGCATGGAAGACAGTATATTAGAAAAAGAAGGCTTACAACTGGGCTTTGTCTAAACTAGTGCTACAAACATACAAACCTGTTTTCATTGTAATTATGTGCTTAATGCAGAGATTATTCTTTGTTGTTTGCTAGAGTGCCAGTGCTGTTTCCTAGCACTCTGAAGCAGGCTGCAAAACTCTAGATATATTTTCCTCTTTGTTGGCATTCCTGTTTCACTGAATGGTGCTGCTGACCGGCTATACAGTCCTCTAACTGCTTCCATGCCTCATAGATCAGTTTAAGTCCAAGCACACTAATGTAATTTTCTAGGTTTGTAATTCTTGTTTCTGGAATAACTATTATGTTTTCCTGACATAAATAAGTATCTTTTTCTGTGTGTTTTAAGGAAACCAATATGTATTCTCAAACTTATTTCCTTCATGGCTTAATGTTTATTATAGGGAGGGAAACCATGATTACTTGATTAACATAATGACAGTTTGCAAGGGATAGCCATAAGCTAGTTGGGAAGAAGGCTGGCTCAACAGTAATTTGTATATAGGAACACATATTAACTACATAGGTAGGGAAAAATTTAAGTGCTCTAGGCAAGGCTTTGCCATGGAATAAAGATCCATCTCCTTCTGTGCAGAAATACAATAGTTTCCTAAAATCACAACATTCCAAGGGAGATTTGAAGCATATACTATTCAATTTTACAAAACTGGTGAATTGTGCACTTGAGACAGTAGATATGGACAGCATGATAGACAGACTTTTTATTCCAGCAAAATTATTTCTTGTTGATATTCTGTGTCCATGATGCATCCAAATAGCTGCCTTGGGGGAAGACCCCAGTGCAATCAAGCTGTCAAGTTTAACACAGACATTCAATGAAAATAACTTTAATAAATAAATTAAATATCATCACTACTTGCAGTGTAGGCTATTCACTATTTTACAGCACGTTCGGGCATTTTCTATCCCTGAAATAGTGGGTTGCCATCAGATATTTAGAGGGTTAGTTTCATCACCAGCAGGATAAACAAAACAATGATCCTCAACCTTTACATCCCTTCTCTGTCTATGCCTTAACAAATTCAAGACAGAATGAATTAGCTGTACTGTCAGTATACTAGATGGAGTATGAGTCCTGTCAATCTGTTGGACTAAACTACTCTGTTCAAACAGAGCTCAGAATGCAGCTTCAGTTTTCTTCATGTAACTTTCTCCTTTATTATTTGGAGAAAAAAAAAAAAAGTTTTGCGGAAATTAATAACTTAGCAAAGTTTCAGGCCACAAAAATATTTTTCCTTATTTTAAAGCATTTACATGATGCTCTTAATTAATTTGCAGCCCAAAGGGTTAAAATTATTTAAAAGAAATAGTTCCTCAGCCTCTGAAAATGCTGGATCCTGCTTTGTTTCTGCCTAAGCTGATACAAGTTGATAGGAAATAAAATGTTATTTACCAGAAGAGTCTTTGTATTTCTTGCCTGCCATAATTTTGAAGCAACAAATATATAGCTGTATTGTATTTCTCAGAGGAGACCAAAGACTTGAACTGTAAATGGCATGTAAGAATTTCCCAACAGTAGGTATTTTGGGTTTGTTGTTTTTCTAGGTGAGAAAATACAGACAGCAAATAACAGTAAAGTTTATTTTCTAGAGCAAAACATGAAGTCAACTTCTAAAAGCACTTGCCAAATGAGGTTTCAGTCATTTGGATGTTGTTATGGGAACTACAAAATTAGAGATCTGATAATTGCAGGTATCAGGCTTGTTTGCTATTTTTCTCCAATTTAATTTTGGTTGGTCACTCTTCTTACTTGATAGAGAGGTCACATCCACTCCTTTCCATGAGCTGCAAACCATGGCTTATACTTGACCGCAAAGGCTAATGTAAAACCCCATTTCTTCTTCTCTATGATACTGTCAAAACATTTTAATTCTAGGCTTGAACACAGCTGCTAAATAACCTGCCTTTTCCCCCTCTTGTTCTGAGATTAGAATAGTCTACGTCAAAATGTCTGTCTAGCAATTAAGCCATTACTCAACATCAGTAAAATTACAAGAACCAGATTCTTAGTATCTCTATTTGAGACATGAATTTGAATGAAGAGGAATAAAAGAAGCAACAGATCAACAAAAGTGCTGATCACATGCTTAACTTTAGACTTGTTCTTAATTACTACATGGCACATAGGCCACCAAAAATATAAGCAAGGCTTATTCTACAGCAACATCCAGTTTACAAATGAGTGCCCTACACAAATCAAATTACAGTGAGAGGCAGTCATAATAAAACACAGGCAATATAGAGTTTAATTAAAACAAGTCTCTAATGATGTCATCAGTAAACCACAGTTTGTGCTTTGTAAATAGCAATTACTCCACAACTGCAGAACTATTAATGTAACCCTATTTATCTGCCCATCAATACAAAGCTTTCCTGTTCAAGTAGTGCATGTGAGTCCACCATGACTGCAAACAGCATAAACATGACAGGGTTAATACAGCTGAGTGTCAATACATAAGGCTTTAATGGTGACATTTGTATTGAAGAAAAAGTGTGCCTAAAAGTAACAAATTGTTACCCTGCGGACAGCCTTTAAGGGATTCTTACTAAACACAAAATCTAAATTAAAGACTATATTCACAAAAAAAAGTCAGGCATTGCAGTGCTCAGCTGCTTTACTTACCAGAAACCAGCAGAACCCATAACTGCATGCTGGCTGCTTCAATCACTTAAACAATGCTCAGAAGAAAATTAAGCACTTCAGCATGGAATTTTGGACGGCCAATGAGTTGAGAGGTTAAGCACCAAAGCTAGCCTGTTCAAAATATTAAAGGAAGGAGTGTCATAAATCTTATTTCTTTCCAAGTTTTAGACTTCTAATTGCAGATTCCAGAATATGCTTATCTTGCTTTAGAATTTATAGCCAACAGTATTTTCCAAGCCTTACTGCTATTCCTTTAATAAAAATAGAAGAGATGCCACTGCGTTTCTTTTACAAGGTGTCTTGCAAAAAAATGGTCAGTGCAATGCATCAGGGGTAGATCACCAAAATTAAATCAGTGATGCTGTGGATCCAACATCTACACATTTCACACATATTTACTTTAGACTTGTCCGATCCAATTAACTGAACACTTAAGCATCTCTTTCTTTTTCGTTTTATCTGAAATCAATCCAGTTCACATGAACTAAGACTACTCCATAATGCAACCCAAAACATGCTAAATGCAGGCACCTGGTAGATTCACTTTAAAAGCCCACTCCAGATTCAAATTAAAATGCTACTGGAGATAGATACCCATAGCACCACAAAGTAATAGGTGAAGCATCTACAGAAGGATTAGACTGAAGAAATCCAAGCATTTAACATTCCAGGAGTTTTTTGGTGTGGCATTTTTCTTTGCTTTTGAAGCTGCACAACTTTATAAAAAAATATCAATTGTCAGAGAGGGCAAAAAGCAGCACGATTCTGTAGCTTTGCTATAGATGTAGCTTTGCTACAGAGTTTGGCATTAGTTTGGGCACTGGATTTGGGAAATGGAATTCCAATCTCTGTTCCAAAAAATATTTATTAATTTCATTCAATGGATATTTAAATGTAAGAAGCAGCCTGTGGAGGCTTGAAATTGTCCCATGTCAAGAAGATCAGGAAAGATCCTGATTAAGCTCAAGCATGACAACTTCCAGGCATATGTAAAAAGACAACTTTAAAACATCCTGCAGATCTTACTGCAGAAACCTCACGAACCTGAAGTGACACTTTGAAAGACCACACTTCAGAACTGGGGGAAACTGAAAAAATAAATTAATATAGAATTTATTAGGTGGGCAGCCTACAAATATCTGAGGCTACACTCTTTACTTCACATTTGTGCATGGTTATAGCTCCTCTTGCCTGCTCGACATCTCAGAAGGTAACAGAGCGTGAACTGTCCTTTCATTGCACCATTTTTATGTTGGTGAGACTCCACTAATATTAGTGGAGTCCACTGAAATTTCATTGGCAAATAAAATGGAGAATAAGGTCTGCACAGTAATGCCCTGGGCCAGCTGGTTTGAACGAATTTGTCAGAACAATTTAAATCCCTATAAATTGCATGAGAGAACTTAAGACAATAATACATGAAAAATAAATACAGGCCAGTTTCTTCTACTTTGATCACATGGTAAATAAACTGGTTTCACAAGGACCAGTTGTAGGAGCATCTCAAAGCACACAGAATAGCAGAATTCTTAATTGTTATTACCCTTAAACCAGTATTGATTCCAAATGTTTAAATACATTGAGACACACCTATGGATGAAAACTTGCTGACTATCTGTATGTGTGCACAACTGTACAAGCTTCATCAAGCTTCATCCTCTGCTAATTTTGTGTCTAATTAATGCAAAACTTGCAAACCCATATTTTATAATTAAAGTTCTTTGTCATTAGAAGCACACTGCTAAGACACTTCACAAATATGTCCAATTTCATCTGCACAGAATGACAGACTATAAACAGCACATTAAGCAACTTGAAAATCATTTGGGAGAAAAGCTCAAAACTTAATTACAGAGTTCAAATTATTGAAATTGCTCATGCCAGTGTTAAATAAAAAAAAAAAACCAAACAACCAACAACAACAAACAACCAAAAAGCCACAAACTACCACACAAAACCCAAGAAACTGTCCAATAGAAATTATTGACCTGTTCTTGTAAAGCTAATCTGAGAAATACAATTTGTCTTGAGGCTTGTCTTAAGAAAGTAATAATTTAAAACTGTGCTGGTCCCCAATAAGTAAGGCTCCAAGACAGTTTTGATCCATTGATGAATTCTTCCTAATATGTTCCCTGAGGTACAGTTTTCCTAAACCTATCAGACATTTACAGTCTTTCAGGATGTGCTGCCTGAGATGCTCTATCACACTGTATTAACTTGACAAGGTAATGCAGTGCTACCTTTTCCTTTCATAGAAAGAACCATGTTTGACCTTGGAACTACTAACAACAGTTTATTACCCCTAACCTTACTAGAGGGACATTCTGGTCTACTACTGAGAAATATTACACACGATACATGTAAGACACATGCAGAAAGTTGCAGGGGGGTTATTCAGGACAAGATCCCAGACCTACTAAAACTCACAATATTGTTTCTACCTAACACCCAGTTCTCCAAAGAAAGGCAAAACAAAACGTGAGCACTCCAAAAGGATCTAGCCATTCATAAAACAGTTAACAGAAGACAAAACAATTCCCATTTCTTGCTTAGTGGTTCTATATGCTGTCCCTATCAGCACGGAGTCATGGTACTGACTCCTCTTGCAATCATAAATGATCTTGAGACCCAGATACAATTACTCTTCTTCCAGTATACACACTTAACATGTTTGTGGTGATAAAACAGGCTCCAGGCCCTCCCCCTTTACTCTGCATAAGCCTCTGGAAGAGTACCTTGAGTATTATAGCATTGATATAAAGATCACTGCTACGCTGAGCACAGTTTTAAGCCCTCCCATGCAACAGATTTTGTGAGTTTATGCATCACAGTAAGCTTCCAGGAATAAGAGTTATTTGTGCATTAATCTTCATCTTAATAACTCCTTTGCTCCAAATAAATTAGCTATACTTAGCTGTGTCATAAGACGATATACTGCAATGTGCTAGAGGGAAAGCTTCTCTTTCATTTTTCTTTTACAGAATTACTCTTCACTTAAATGTTTATCAGGGAGCCAACGCAAAGTGTAACTAGTCAGCACAGGAGTGTGACTAAAATAAGGGTTCTTTTTTACCCATTTGATGTTCCTCTAGGAGTGTATTTATGTACATTACTTAAAAATATATATTTAAGTAGCTAAAAATAGAATAATTAAAAATGCTTTGTAATTGAAAAATTCTATATCTGCAGTATTTTAAGTAGCAATTTAAAATGCATTGTTCTTTTTTTTTCTCAGAGTTTTTATAATCATCTATGCTACAGCATTTTTAAAGATCTCTTTTAATGAATTTTTGCTGAAATAATGAATGCTAAGTGACTGTAAGCCCCTGTGACTTGTAAGAAAGATCAACGAATAACAGCAAGCAAGGTATAATATCTCCAACCACAGCACCAGGTTCTGCTCTAGGTGACATTCACTGAAACTAGGGGTGTCTACTTAAATTAAATCCTGCAGAGATATTCATTTGTTGGGTGTTAAGCATGTGTATATTACTGCTGTAATACATAGGATTTGTCCCTTGCCTGAAGTCAAATGTATAAGCTAAGCCCCTGCAGTGTTAAGGCTTTATTCTGAATTTATACCATTATGACAAAGGGCAGAATTTGTCCCAATATTATTTAGACCAGATGCATACAGTGAAAGGAGAAAGACCACATCTATGAAAGCTTTTATTTTAATCTACGCAACTCCCTGAGACTTCAAACACCCGGAGCAGGATTCAAACTCCATCCAGGTAACCAAATGATTAAAGCTACTTGTATTGTAAAAAATTAATTATGACTGAATGAAAGAACTCTCAGAACATATGCATATGAGATTCACCAACATCCAAGGACAATTTATTTTTTATTAATCTGTGTTCGTAAGATGCCCAAGCCATTGTGGAAACCTCTTTTTTTTTTTTTAAAAAAGGATGACATCAAGAGTTGAGAAAGAAAAAAACAGGATGCAGGCACTGTGCAAAGAATGCCAGAAAGCAAAGTTTCTCTTGTTCAGTAAGAGAAACATGGAGACTCCAAGATAGCTTACTTCTTCCCACTACCCACGCCCCCACCTCCAATACATTTACAGGTAAATTTAATTGGAAATATGTTGGATTTTTTTTTAAGATTTACTTGTAAGTATCCTTCCTTGCTGGCTTTGTTCTTGTCCCCAAAGCAACAATGTTAGAAGAGTCTGGTTCCATCCTCCTGACACTTGCCCTTTAGATATTTGTAAGCAGTAATGAGATCCCCCTCTCAGTCTGCTCTTCTCCAGACCAAACAGCTCCAGCTCTCAGCCCTTCCTTGCAAAGTAAGCTTGCTTGGTATCTGTTTTCCACAAAAATCCTATCGATCTGCATTGATAGTTAATTCTGTGTCTTACCAGCCTTTTGGTACAGGAAAACTGATCTTTGAAACTGTGACAAGTAATCCCAGTCATGCTAAGCATAGAGGTTGAGGCTCCTCTATAAGACTGTCATGAACAGCAAAACAAAGTAGTCCTTATTCTGATCTTAGGTAGTGTGTGATCTGGAATCCACTGTAGTTCTGGGGAAAAATTTACATCGATTTCCATGGTTTTTTCACCTAATCGGTACAAACCAGATGTAACACTATCAATATTTGTAGAGTTGCATTAGTTCTAATAACAAGCTAGATGAGAATTAAGTTCTGTTTCTTTGAGCCTTCCTTTATGTTGCTGTTAAGGCAACAGGAGTCCTGCCCTGATTACTGAGTGCTTTATATAGCATGTCATCTCACCTTGCAGTTTGTACTTACATTTTCCTCTTGTACCCATGAGAGCGCTGTGGAGCTGCTCCCAACGGAAGGTCATATTATAGTCATCTTGGAATACTTAAAAACGGATGACATGCATACAAAGTTAGGAATGAGATCAGATTTAAATATTAATGTGAAGATTTACAGAGCTTTTCACAATATATTCATTTTTTTATAAAAAGGCAAAAAATCTGTGGGATTATTATACTGCAACTGCCACTCAGTTTAAATTTAATGAAGTTTTCCATATCTTGCTAAACCCATTCCTAAAACAAAAATCTCAAATCTGTTGCTGTTCCCAAATCCTGTTTTGTTAGACTTCTATGTATGTATAAAGCAACTACAAGAGTCAGATCACATTATAACTCACTAACAAATATTTTAAGAGTATATTTACATTCATCTCATATAAGCATTGTGGTGTTTTTTTCCATTACTGTGAATTATTTACATCAGAAGTGTTGATTCATGAGTCTTAGGTTTCATCAAACTTGACCTATGCGAAATGCATGCATCTGATCTAGTTCTCTGAACTATTGATTTTTCTGCATCCATCTGTCTCACACTCACTCTGTTCTGAGTAGTCTCTGAAGAATAATGCTGGCATCTGTTTTAAGTATAAGCATTCCAAATTACTGCATAGATGCATTACAAAGTAGTCAAGAAGAATCAGTGGTTTCTATGTAAATAACCACAAAGCTTTAGCACTTTCTTTAAAACATCATTTTATTTATACTTTTTTAAAATAAAGATTGATTTATTTTATTTTTACTCCAATATTTCTCCTTTACTTCAGCTACCGCAGTCAAAGCTATCATAATATTCTTCTGCTGTTTAAATTTACCACTGAGGTGATTTCCTTTGTTGTGGGTGGTTTTGTCAAGGAATATGCACTTAATCTTGTGTTTACTACTGCAAAGTCAGAGTCTGAATCTGAACCAAGTAAAAAAGACCTTAGTATACATTAAACACATTTTTACAGCTCTTCTAAAAATGGTGCAAGAGTGTCATCCAAGTGGATCACTTAGCAAATATTTCAGATTAGCCTTTTAAAATAACATTTAATTGCAATGGAAATTAAGATAACATTTCTGTAATTAGTATGCATTCTACCCTTCAGAGCACAGAACAGCAATAATAACCTTGAGCTAAAGCTATGAGAATGGTAGAACGTACAGCCTGGATTTCGACAAAATTAATTTCTGTTCACAGAATCATGATAAGAGACCTGTGGAAAAGAAAGCTCTTCAGTGTTAATCTGGGCCCTTGTCCCATCTTGAGCAGATTCAAAGATATAATATAATTGCTTTTGATCACCTTAGGAAAAAAAAATAAAAAAAGCTCATAAGGAAAGGAAGAATCACAGCACTGAGAAGAACCAGTCTTGAAAAGCAGCAAAGCACTGATTAGATACCAGTTGAATTATAGACAGTCAGTCAAGAGAAGAGGTGAGCTGACGTACACAAGGATTCAGCCAAGGAGAACAGTGGTGACAAATTATTTTATCTGCTAAAGATAGGAACCTGCTGGAGAAGATTCTCTGCACCAAATAACTGGGCAGAAATGTTTTGGGGCAACTTTGATTTTATGCCAGAATAGCAGTACTTGTTAAAAGCAGCTGGCACACTGACTCACTCATGGTAACCTTCTTACTTCATCTCCCTGAACTGACACAGTCTGGTCCATTTTTTATTTTTGCAGACTGGAGTTAGGGTATCTAAGCCTGATGTCTCAACTGCAGTCATCAATACATCTGAAAAATTCTTTGATACACAAGTGTGGAATCTCAAAAGATTGATAAAGCCAAAATGACATTAAAAAGCAAACAATAATCTCATTATGGCAGAAAAATCTCTGCTGGAGTCCTCATAGTGGCAGATATTTCTGGATTTGAATCTTAATTTCAAACACTACTAATCAATATCTTTTCATAGCCTATGGAGAAAAAGTAATTTACAACCAAGGTGGTCAATGCTGCAATCACCGTAAATACCCCTCTAGGTCTTACTTAAGGCTTATTTTTCCATTTCATGACCCGTTTATTTCATATGATGGGCAAACTGTAGACTGTGACAACAGTAATGTCACTGAGATGTTCAGATATATCCCCTTCAGTAAGTGTAATTGCTCAAGCCCTTGTGGTAATTGTTCTCATCTTCCCCCTTGTTATCTGTTTAGCATAATGCAATAAATGAGATTTTCCTGTAAGGTTATTCCACTAGAATCATGTCAATCAACTTAGAAAAAAATGCAGGATTGTAATAATGAAGTACCTCACCACATCTATTATGTTGCATTTCTCAGTGAATTACAGTGCCTAGAGAATATGCTATTTTTGGACTGTGATCTCCATGTATACATTTAACATTGTTCTTCACTAATAATGTAATCTCATCACAAAAGCTCAACAGATGGCTTTGCTTACTTAGGACAAGGTGTTTATACTGCACCTGAAAATAACCTCTATACCTGACAAATACTCAGTCTTCTATGACACTGTTTGGAGGGGGGTGTGCAAGAATCTTGTTTAAATCTTCATAAGATCTTTGTGTTTAAGCAAATGGGAGACAATAATCGGCCCACTAACCATTGGACTAGTATCCTCTCTACATGGAACCACAGTCATATTACAGCATCTTAATACCAGAAGATCAGGAAATTAAGAAAGAGAACTCACATTGGATTGTGCTTGGTATACAGTGACTTCAGGGTTTAATTTATTTTTTTTTTAATATTAAAACTGCTGCTTTGGAAAATGGAAAATACCATGAAATCCAAGCTCATTTCAAAGTGCTTAACATTTTTATGTTCTACCTGAAACAGATCCTGCAGAAGCAGTACTTTTTAAAGCTGCAGATGGGGTTTGGTTCAGTTCTGGAGTTAGAAAAAAGGCAAGTAGCTAACACCACCCTCCCTCTAGTCTAATGGTATCCACTGAAAGCCTTCTACCTAGTGTGATCAAGTGTAAGCTGATGAATTAATGTCTTTCAGTAGTAAATTTCAGTGGCAATTTAGTAGATCTCCTCTGTACTTATAGTTTCAGGTTCTGCTATATTTGTTTTTTCACTGATCAGCTAGAAGGTTCAGAAAGTTACCGTGATGGCACTCATAAGTAAAAGGTTAGGTACAGCCGAAAGATTTAGTCTTTGTCCAAAGTCCTCCCTACTATTTATGGGGCCATTTCAGACATTCCTCAAAGTGCTCAGGTCACTTATGCCTGAGGCGCCATCTGAATCATGAAAGGACGATCCCTGCAACCCATGGCTGGATAGCCAGACTGGCTGGTGTTTGAAGACACAGACTTCTTAAAGTAAGATCTCTCTCTACACTCTAGCCAAACTTGTGTGGAGGAGAATCATTACAGCCCCTGTAGTCTTCCTGTGGGAGGCTCTAAGAGTGTTTTCAAACGCCTACATTTCAAAAACGCAGAACCTGTTGTCTTGATCCTTTATATTACTTCGCTAACTCTCTACTCCATAAAACACAGCAGGGCAACGTGGCGAGGTCATTGTGAATTTCTTCTAATGGCTAAATAAGAAAGTCTATTGTATGTTGGGATAATTCAGAAACTACACTAGCCCCTTCTCCTAACTGCACATTGTCCATAGCAGCTTTACTGTATTTGAACATAACACAGCTGTGCTACAGCTCTATCAGGATACCTTAAGACTTGTTAAAGCTGTGAAACATTCAAATCTATTCACCCTGTCCCTTATCTTCTACCACTGTGCCTTAGAACTGTACCTTGTCTGTTCCTGGACTCCCAAGCACAATCATATTAAGCAGCAAGTGAAGGAATTTAACTTTGAATTTGCTAGCATTTCTGAATTTAAAATCAGACCTAAGAGGTATATAAATCCAATTCTAATTTCTTTTATGCAAATTCAAACCACATGGAGAAAGCAAAAATCTGTCATTCTGTTTGTTTTTGGGGCTTTATAACTGACACTGTATTAAGTTATTTAAGCCCAGTAAAATTTAACGGGAGTAATTTTTGTTCTTGCAACAGTGTTCACCGCAGAAGATGCTTCCAGAAGTGGGGTGAAGTCATTGTTTAATGCCTCCCCTGAGACTTCCAAGCTATGTAATGTGATATTTTTTGGTCTTCTCTTCCAATGTTTCTTATTGATGTAGAAGTGTATTTACACCATAAAAGCAAAGCAGCTGGCTAGTGACCCTTGGGAATATACCCATGTTAAGGAAGATTTTAGGCCCTCCCAGTAGTTTACTGCATTCAGGATGATTTAGTAAGCTGAAAAACAATCCCATTTGAAAGTACGATACTTTCTGCTCATATAATCTTTGTCTTCTAAAGCTCTGCCCCCCTTGGGAGAAAGGGAAAGGCAATATAAAACTCTTCTGGGACAACCATGTGGTAGTCAATGCTCTTTAGTGGTGGCGTTTGCACTTTGTTTTCCAGTGAAGGAAAACAGAAGCATAGGAACAAAATTGTGCTTTCAGCGTACCCATATTATCTATACTTTTTACAGGAAACTCTTCTATCCAAGGAAATATTGTTTCTACATTACTTA
Source organism: Psilopogon haemacephalus (assembly GCA_013396835.1). NCBI lineage: Eukaryota > Metazoa > Chordata > Aves > Piciformes > Megalaimidae > Psilopogon > Psilopogon haemacephalus. The sequence continues at coordinate 746,303 of VWZI01007799.1, forward strand.
TGATGAACATCTTACTAGAATATTAACTTCTTGGTTCCAATAGTATATTATGAGTTCATATGTTAAAGTGTGTGTCTCAACATTTAATTCTCAAAGGCTTTGATTTTTTTTCTTTGTCAGCTGAATTTTTCAGATAGAATAAGTCATCACCCAAGAAAGTGCACTAGTGGAAATACCACATAAATTAAGATTAAACAGAGACCTATTTATTGTTTTGTAGAAGAATGAATACATGATAATTAATTGGCTTACAGGACTGAAATAGGCAAGCAAATCATAGCAATTACCTGCATGAAAAAATTCACATTTGGTGCAATCTACACCCCAGCTGGGTAACACCCATTGATGACAGTAAGCACCAGGAGATACAACCTGCTGCATCTCTCAAAAAGGCATGTAAAATTATTCCTACTGGAGAATGCTCTCTCTAAAGGAGTTTAGCTAACTCCAAATGCTAGAAAGAGTCAATAAGTTATATGCTACATGATATAAAGTCTTATAAAAGGAAACTAAAAATTAAGGTCATAAAACATTAGTGACATATGCCTCTGAAAGTAGTTCCACGATTCCATTTTCTTGACTAGAAAGCTGTCTTTCATTAAATGGCCTGTCTTGAGTAGTGGACCTTTCTATTCCTTTTTTTCTTTTGTCTAATGTCTCACCACTTACATCCCACCATTCTGTAACAATTATACCAAAGTCTGTGTCCTTAGGAGACTTATTGCATTTGTACCTCATTGCAGAACACAGGTCATTAGGAAAAAAAAAACAAACCCTTTGAACTCATTTTCTTCACCTTTAAGCAAAACCGACTAAATCGTTTGTTCCTTTCTTCTAAAATTCCTGAAAACCCTTCTCTCTTATGTCTTTATGAGCATCAGATTATTTATCTCCATCTTTTCTGGTGGGAGATTTTTTCTACCGAGTGTTTTAACAGTTTACTCACTTGTTACACACATGCAGAAGAGTGAAGAAGCAGACACAAAAGAGAGATGGCAAAATGGTGAGATGTTTTTACTAGATAACAATACTCTTGACTGGGTTTTTGGTGGGTTTTGTTTTTCCTGGTTATAACACTATTAAGCACAGTTATCACAACCAAGGGAAAAAAACAAAACAAAACAAAACTCTGTCACAGAGACATGAGTCTTGTCAAAAACAAGGAAGTAACAAGTTGAAAATATTCCACCCAGGACATGGAGTTGGCTACTATAAAAGATACTACCACATTTAAATATTTTTCTTTTTAAAACCGAGGCGTGAATGACGAGGGCAGGTTAGTTTCCCTTTCTCATGTTTACACACTGAAAGCGCTAGAGGAAAACCTGTCAATTTCCAAAGGAAACAAGCTTTCACTAACCTTAAACAAGGCAAAAGAAATGAGTACTTTTGTAACATCTTGGGTTTGTAACCTAACAGTTTGACAATGACTCTTTCTTTCAGCGCACTTTAAACAATAACAACGTGACCACTGCAAATTACCTCCCCTAGAATGTATACGGAAGCACCAAGCAGTTTCTTAAGAGATCAAACTGAACTTGAAATCTTACACTAAAATTTCCATTGGCAGCCCTATGGTCCTTTGTTAACAGGACTTACGAAAACCAACCACCACACACACAATAAAACAGACTTCCCCATTTCCAGTTAAGGTAAATCAGTCCCACCCAAATTTACTAATTAAATAAAGCGCTGCAGCAAAATAATTACTATTAATGACACAATGGGAGTTACAAACAGATTGTTACTTCCTTGAGGTCATCTCTCCATACGGCTGAGAACAATCTGGGTTCACTTAGCATTGTTCTCAAAACGGACATATTAAGGGGAAAATCACAAGCACTGGGTCCTGATATCTGCAGATAATTATTCGTGTGGTCTACACACAGAAAAAAGGAAAAGTGTGGTGCGAGAGATACAACAGAATCACCATTTACACTGCATTGACCACAAGGAAGAGACAGCTGTTGAAGTACATCTTGTATCTTGTAGTTACCAGGAAAAGGTGACAGAACAGGAGAAGAATTTCAGTACAGCAACCTCTTGAGCATAGGAGCAGCATGCTTTTCCATACTGGAAAGAGCCGAAAATGGATGTTGCAAGCCTGAATAATGTGTTAGATACTAGACACAGGCACCACTGCAGGTGAGAATCTGGCGGACAAGATTTACCAGTGAGACACAAAGCGAGAGTCAAGAGGAAAACCTGACTGGTAGTTCTTGTGGATTTGATGGCTTGGATAGAAGCAGGTGCAGCGGAGGTCCTTGTGTTACGTGCACAAGGTAGACATCACCACAGCACTAATAAATGCTGTCACCTGTACTGGGGTGGTGTGGAAACAGCAAAGGCACTTTATCGTTTTTATGCCTTCAAAATATCAAAGGCATGAGGAAAAAAAAAAAAAAAAAAAAAAACAAACCCAAACAA